>OY282449.1:143905563-144249559 GCA_958295655.1 Palloptera scutellata
TGATGATATATGGGCTTTATTTATCAATTCATGTTGGCCTTGTTGATGGCCTCAGTGCAAGAATAAATGATGACTTTCTATCTATTTTTAATTAGGCTCCTGGCAATGCTTTGAGTTTAAATGCTGATAAGTCATTTGTTTTATCCATCTCAAAGGAAACAATTTCTCGTTTTAATATTCCCCTTTTATATTTAGGAACTGTGCAGTTGAAATTCGTTGACAAAATAACTAAGTAATTTACGTATCTGTATTAACTCAAGTGTGTCTTGTGTCGACCATGTCAATAGTGTTTTAAGAAAATTGTGTTTAACACTCCGAAGTCTCCGCTGCTTGTACTCTTGTGGAAACCAAGCGGAAACTATCATTTCAGTTAGTGTCGGCTATTTTAACATACTCTGAGTTTGTTTACAGCTGTAAGCTGGACTCTCATTCGCTCCACAAGCTCGAAGTGGCTTTCAATAATGTAACACGATACGTCAATGGTCTGAGAAGGTTTGATCACATAACTTCATGGAGGAATCGGATTGTAGGCTGCGGTATCTCTGACTATCTGAAAGTTAGGAACTGTATTTTTCTGTTTAAGTTAATTATATGAAAGACTCCAGCATATTTATATGAGAAGCTGATTTTCTCTCAGTCGGCAAGGTCCCAAAATTTTATTGTTCCTAAATTCAAATATCTCTATTCATCTCGTATATTTTGCATTAACACCATTAGACTATGGAATGCTAAACCTTTACATTTGGAAAAATAACCTAAATGTGAATAGCGTTAAGTCTTTACTGCTTAAATTTTACTCAGCTGCAAATTTGTAGATTTATTCTATTAATGTGTTAGTTGTTAAATACGCCGTATTGTAGCTCCCTCCCTGCTATTGAATTTAAGCAGTGTTACCCTAACTTTTACTACATTTCTATAGTTTCTTATTTTGTAATTAATTGTCTGTGTATTTCTTTTCTTTTAACAACAAATGAAATAAACCTACCTGTCAGCAAAGACTCCAACCATTAACCTCGAGTTTCTACACCAACCGTTGATAGAGCAAAAATAGATTTAGTCTTCAGTAGAGACTAAAATCTCATCCTTTCACATAACATCAGATACTCGTATTGTTTTTTTAATTTTATTGCAATTATCAACTGGGGAGCTTCACTCAATCATTTCCTTATCTAAAATCATTGTTCACAGATTTTGAATACAAAATTTAGAAAAAATTAAAATACAGATAAAAAAGATGCTCTTTTGTTTGTTAATTGCAAATGAGAATATTATCATAATTGCTCAAGTGCTGGTGCCGCTGCTGCTACCGAGCAATTGCATAAAACAACAGAAGCAATTGAGCGAAACGAACACACGATAGAATATACTCGCAGTAATTTCATGATTTATGCATGACTAAAAAGAAAAGAAATACAAAATAAGAAAAATAATAATTTTATGACGACTCTTATTGTGCGAGCAATAAATATTAAAAAGAAAATGAAGAAAAAAGAATAATTGATGTAACGGGTGTTTTTTTTTAGAAGTGTGGTTTTCAAGAAGAAATAAAACGCATATAATTTAATGTTATGGCCAAGAATTTAACTTTATTATAAAGATAACGATTTGCTATTATGTTTTCAAAACGATTTCTCGGGCCGCGGCTGATTCGAATAAATTCCAGCCGACAGGCCCAATTTTCCACCACTTTTTGCAGCAATTGGGGCCGTATGTCAGTAATAACGCGCCGAATATTCTCTTCCAAAGCGTTAATCGTCTCGGGCTTATCTGCGAAGAGAAACGACTTCACATAACCCCACAAAAAACAAAAAATAGTCCAGCGGTGTTAAATCGCACGATCTTGGAGGCCACGCCACAGGCCCACGACGTGAGATAATGCACTCACCAAAAGTTTCCTTCAATAAATTGATTGTTTCGTTGGCTGTATGGCATGTAGCCCCCCGTCTTGTTGGAACCAAAGGTCGTCCACATCAACATCCTCCAATTCAGGCACAAAAAAGTCATTAATCATGGCTCTATAGCGTTCCCCTTGACTGTAACATTATAACTGGCTTCATCTTTGAAGAAATGATTCCCTCTGCCCATAGAGCGCAGTGACTTTTTGAGGATGTAATGGCGTCTCAACAATGGCATGCGGATTATGATCACTCCCAATGCGACAATTTTGCTTATTAACGTACCCATTCAACCAAAAGTGAGCTTCATCGCTGAACAAAATTTTCTCGTGAAAATCGTGATCAGTGGCCATTTCGTTTTGGGCCAATTCATCGACGCAGTGCGACGTGCTTGATGGTCGTTCAGCTTTAGTTCTTGAAATGGCAAGCCAAACTGAGCATAAATCAAGTGACAGCTATCAAAAAGACCAACTCCGGGAAAAGTATTGCCAGATTGAAAACCACACTTCTAAAAACAAACACCCATTACTTAGAAAACAACAACAATTTGTTGAATAAAATATTCGCTAAAACGAAACCAACTAGTAAAATTTACTTTGTAAATAAAAGAGAAACAAGCAAGCAACCAAAGACAAAAGAATGTCAATCACAACAAAAGCATTAATTAATTGTAATTAAAAGAAAAAAAAATGTAATTAAAAATGCAGCTCTGGAATTTAAATGCCTTTCAGCTACATATGAATTGGGTTCACATCCCTGCCATTCCCAAGTTGCTTGGCTTGTGCCTGCCTACTCTGGCTAACGTTGAATGTTGCATTTGTTTCTTTTGTGCATTTCAAATGGGGTAAGGGAGCGAGCGAATCGCTTTGTGTGATTTGTGCTCTCTGCAACAATTGTTGGTGTGAGCGTGTGTGTGTGTGTTCTAGCTTCTTTTGTTTTACTAACCTTTGTCCAACCCTCATGATTTTGCTCTCATGTGAAAATCATGTGATTTAATTGTGTTTTTAGTTCAAATTAGTTTGTGTTAATGCATCAATTGCTTGGTTCCACCTGCTTGCAACATTTCATTACTGTAATGTTTACATACGTACACATTTCATAAACATAATTTAATATGCACATGGACCCATTGGGCATAGAATTCCTTATATATACTATATATCCTTGATGAATTGTTAGTTTTAGGCAGCAGTAGAAGGCACTTACTCTTATTATTATTTTTATGTAATGTAAACTTGACTGAATTTAATGTAATATTTATGTGGATGCTAAGGTACTGAGAAGGTTAAAACTTATGACTTCACAGTTAGTTTTATCAAAAAAAAAATTTGTTTTGCAACTGAAAGCTGCAGTAGAACATTTTTAGAAATTGGTGCTCGCTCTAGAAGTGCTTAAAGTATAGGTATATGTATCTACCATATATAAGCATAAAGGCTTGGTGCTTCCAAAATATTGTATTTAAAATTAAATAATTAGCTAATTATTAATTATTGTTACACTGTCCGACAAAATGCAATTTTTAGTTTCTCACATTATAGAATCCCATATATTGTGAATGATGGTTTAAAAATAAAATACTCTTGTCTCCCAGTTTTTCTAAATCAATTTGTATTCTCTTTTTAAATGCCAATGCCAATTAATATTTAATTAAAATCACTCATACCACCCGTATTCCACATGTTGAAGTTATCTGTCTAAATAACATCGATAAACACTGTACAAATCATTTAAATGATATTAATATTTTCTAAAAGAGCGCCCAAAATGAAAACTTTCGCAATTTTCAGTTATCGCAATCACGTAGGGTGATGAACGTGCTACAACGGAATCACTTAATAAATATTTTCCTTTACATGAGGATGCCGCGAATCAGTTTTCCTTTTACAATGTTATTGACTGATGATATTGAATGGAGACTAGTTATAGTTATAGATTTCTACTTTAACCTAGTTTATAACCTAAAAGTTAAATTGTTACATATTCGAAATAAATATCCGTCACTTCTAATTGCAGTCGGGTCTTTCTATGGCTGAATATTAATTCTAGATGCTGCAAATTACTGCCAGCACAAATGAAAGATTTGCCATGACTTGAAGGTTGTTGACTGGTGTAAAGAACGGTTAATCGAAGTTTCTCTCGTATAACTTTTTAGCTGAGTCAATTTAGTATTGTTCATGTTAAACTATTTGAAACGAGAAAAAAAAATAGTTTTTCCTCCTCTCCATATTATTTAAGTTTGATCTTATTCAAAGTTTTGTACGAGCACTCAACAAAGACAACGCACGATTCAAGTTATTCAAAATCGTTTTTCCAAACCTTTAGTTTAATTTTTGTGTTTCATAACCGTTTCATTATTTGAAATCGTCTTGTGCCATAGACTTCCTCTCCTTTCCAATTTTCGGTTATTGTTAAAAGATCTTCCTACACTTTCGAAGTTTACTTCTTTAGAATTATTTTAATACTTACGAGGGGGTAAAAGATGATCGTGACTAAGCGAAAATTGTTACGGAAATGAAGGGCAGCCTCCTCTATCAAGTATGAAAAAAATTTAGTGCACACATAAATGATGGGCAGGACATATGCATCCACATGTATTCAATTGATTGAAAGACGGGACTGACTCGCGTATGCTTCAAACTTGATTGATAGAGGGCGCTGAGCATTAATCATAACCGATTGATAGAGGGCGATGCCCATCAGTTTCTAGTAAAATTTAACATTTCAAACAAAAATCGCTAGAAATGTCTAGAGCTGAAAGAATGAACGAGTATACACTGAAAAGAAAAGAAACGCAAGGCACAAACAATTGGTGATTGTGATACGATAAAATCTCCAGCAAAAACTGCTGCTGAGAGAAAGCGAGAATGTAGACTTCGTCGAAAAATGGAGGCCCAACAAAAATTCAGATTCTGCTGTAGTGACAAAAACCCAATAACCAGCAGCGATAGATCGCGAGAGTGCAGATTTCGCACGCAACTTGAGGCACAACATAATTCGAATTATATAGTAAAACAACTCGCAAAAACTAATGAAACAGCATGAATGGCAAATGAGTTCATTGGAGTCAATAATTGCATCCATCAACACTCATGTCATTGAGTCCCGACGACCTCAGATTATAGTATAATCAGGCTGTCATTGAGAAGGCCAAATTCCCAGCTTCTCAACGAAAGAGAAGAGCAAAAGATTTAGGTGAAATCAACTGGCATCAGCACAACAAAACATAGATGAGGCTTGCCAAGTTTCTAGTCAACCTCATAACTTTCACGAGTTCTCAGACCGACAAATGGCCAATTCTCCACCTTTTGATATCATACAACCTGAATATTTTGTTTATTATGATGATAATAATGATGATAATTATAATGATGTAGCAAATAGATTCGCATGCTTTGAGTATGAATGTTTTGATGGAGATGATGATTTTGCAGAGGACGTTGCATACATGGGCAATGCAAATGATACAAATGAAGTTAATCCAGATGTAGCACACCTGGGATCAGAGAATCATGAAACTGAACTATACAAAGCTAGGCTTATCGTTTGCATAACTCAGCGCAAAGTTAAAAATTCTTTCGGCCACGCCTGTAATTTCTGCGATAGGCTCTGGTTTTTACAAGATTATTAAAACTAAGCTGAGAACCAAAAAAAGCAAAAGTTCTGAAGAAGTAAACCTCTGTAGGGTGTCCCAATGACGTAAACAATTTTGTTGTTGTCGTTTTTAACACATTAATAAAAATTTCCTAGATATCTCAGAATTTAATGTCGATTTTCATTGAAAAAAAAGTATATTTAATTAAGTCGAGTATGTTCTTTTAACTTAACTTATAAATAAATATGATATCATGTACTCGTAGTCGCCCATTCCATTATGAATTATTCAGTTACGTGTGACATACTTTCAAATGTTTTTTCTTTTTGCTTAATTATTGAAACAAGCCGGCTCTCAATAGTTAACACCGATGCAAATTGGTTTTTTCCAATTAAAACTGGATAAAAATCTTTTATTTCATTAACTTATACTTAACAGTAACACTAACTCGAATATTAATTAAGACAATTGCTAAAAGTGAATATATAATAAAGCAAATATAAAAATGTTTTCACTCTTAAGTTTTTGTTCGCCGCCAGCGACATCATGAAATTACTAACTACTTACATGATATTTGCATTGAACTTTTACTACAACAATATTCGAAATAAAGCTTTTTCGAGTTGTGCTACATACATTCCCCCATAATTTCGATTCAATATTATAAATGCGCATGCTCCTTAAATTTTTCTCTCTTTCTCTCTCTCTCTCTTCCGCTCATAAGCTACTGTTTTGGGTATTGGCTGTGCTCTTTGAGTATTTGTATGCACTCTCTCCTGCTGGGGCTTGACTATTCTATTATGCTTTGTTGGGGTAGTAAAAAAAAGTTTGTTTTGTTATTTTTTTTTTTTTTTTGTATTTCTTTTCATATACAACTT
Organism: Palloptera scutellata; assembly: GCA_958295655.1. Taxonomy (NCBI): domain Eukaryota; kingdom Metazoa; phylum Arthropoda; class Insecta; order Diptera; family Pallopteridae; genus Palloptera; species Palloptera scutellata. The sequence continues at coordinate 143,911,929 of OY282449.1, forward strand.
GTAAATATTTTGCTTTTCATCATCTGAGTGTAACAGATAGAAACTGATACCTCTTCTGCTCCAAGTAAATAAGTGTAATATATTTTCAACTTACTTAAATTTCATGTGCGTCATAAAAGAGAAAAACGAATAAATAAACTGAAATTAATAAATAGAATGAATAAAAAAACTTATCAATTTTATTAAAAATTTTCATAGTCATTTTTAGAATTGATTATTTCATTTAACAATAACGACAGCCGCGTAACAACAAGCAACAGCAACAGCAACAATATAGTAAATGATCATCACACTCATTCCGCACATGTACCATATAAGTAATCATTTACTCACTTGGTGGTATTTATTTAATAATTTAGAATATTTCTCATCTTTCGGTGGTTTTGTGTTGTGCGCTAAATATTAATGTATGTATGTATGTACCATATATTGATGTCAATTTGTATTTATGTATTTCTGCTCTGTCTTGATTTCGTTATGTTGTGTTTGGATTTTCGCCCCGCGCGAAATTTGAAATTTGTTTCCATTTCCGTTTGTTTCTTACACACACACACACACACATATGCACTTCCACTTTCTATTGCTTCCATATTCCATTTCGTTCCTACGTTTGGACTCTGTGTGTGTGTTTTTGTTTTAATTCAATTCAGTTTTATTTTTACCGCAAACATGTACGGGCGGTTTTCAAAGCGGTGCTTAAGTTTTTAAACAAAAATAAAGTTAATTTAAAAAGCAAATATAACTAAATACATACACTCATATTGCTATATATAATTTTGTTTTAAATTATTAAGAACTTTATTACACACATTTTCCAAGTACCTACATAATTAACCAATAATCAAAAACGAAAACGGAAAAACAAAATCGAAAACCTAAATCAAAACAACAAGTGTCAAAAATGCAGAAATCTCTTCTACATTGAAAAAGTTTGAGCATCACTTAAGCTTTAAATAATGAATTATAATTGAATTCCAAATTTCCAAATTATTTGCATTTTACATGGTACTAAATATTTATACGCAGAATTATGATATTTATTTTGCATACAAAGCAGGTGTACTTTATCTGCTCTCTCCCACTCACTCTTTGTCTCTCCCTGTGCATATATGCATTTACATTTACGACTCTATGCATATTTATATTTGTATCTACTAATATGTGTATGTGTATATGTATGTATGTATGTATGTATGTATGTGTGTGTGTGTGTGTGTGTGTGTGTGTGTGTGTGTGCGTGTGTGTATGTGTGTGTGTGTGTCTGTCTGGTTGATGATGATGCCTCTTCATCTCATCTAATTTGTCTCAGAAAAAAAGGAATGAAGAAATGTGATATTTTTGCGCGCTTCAACTGTTGCACTTGTGTTTTTATATTTTCCCAGCTCTTCTGTGCTCCGCTACTCTCTACTCAACGTTCTCATTCGCCTCACATCCTGCCTCACATTCACCTGCTCACAACGCCCGAGCGAAAGAGGCTGTGTGGTATGTATGTACGAGTATGTATTGTATGTGCTTGTGTGTGTGAAAAAGTTCAAGTTGCTTTTAATTGCAAACGTCCTTGAGGTGTCAGGATATTTAATAACTACCTATGGACCTACATAGTACACAGATACCAAACTATCTGCAGCGTTATGTTTGTGTTGTTGGTGTTAGCTATAATGAAGATGATGTTTGGGGTTTTGTTTTTTGTTCTGTCTTCTATTTTAGTAGAGTCCTAGTAAATAATAACACAAATGAAGTGCAAATTTGTTAGACTCAGTTTCTACCAGGTGTAGAAGTATGAAAGTATCCTTTTTTTTTTTTAAAGAAAATACATGTTTATTTAAGAAAAATGGTTATACATTCAATCTTCAAAGTAATGGCCATTACTAGCTACACATTTTTCCCATCTCTCTGGCAATTTGTGATTGCCTCGCCAAAAAAACCGGTTGGTTTTTTACTCAAACCAGTCATCGTGCCATTTTTTCTCATTTTCGTACGAATCGAAGTGCTGCTCAGCAAGTGTGTACCCCATTGATGAAAATACGTCGTAGTCAGATTGAAGCCTAGTCTGGTGAATAAGCCGCATGGAGGAGGGCTTCCCAGCTGTATGATTCTACCAATTCCCGACTCTGTTTTGTTCGATGTAATGGTGCATTGTCATCAAGAAAAAAATCACTTTGTGTTGCCTAGCTTGATATGCTGGACATTTTTGGCGCAAAGCTCGGTTCAAATCGGCCAATTGTGGTTGGTTCATCTGGTTTTAGAAGGTCAAACTAGATAACACCTCGTTGATCCCAGAAATCACAGAGTATTGTCTTCTTTCCGAAGCGATTTGGCTTTGCTGTCGATTTGGCCGGTGTACCGGGCTTAAAATATGATCGTTTAGGATTAGCAGGATTCTCGAAATAGATCCATTTTTCATCGCCAGTAACAATTCGATGGAGATATGACTTTCTTTTGTATCTGGCGAGCAACATTTCACAGGTGGTTTTTCGATTTTCTTGCTGTCTTTCAGTCAATTCATGCGGCACCCATCTTCCCTCTGCGGAACATTCAAAATCAATCCCTTGTCTTTTAAACGTTGAGAAATGCATTGTTGGATCACATTTAATTGTTCTGCAAGATGTTCGTGCGTTTGACCATCATCCTCATCGAGTAAAGCTTGCAATTCGGCATCTTCAAACTTGTTCGGTGGTCTTTCCACGTTCTTCGTTTCACGCATCAAAATCGCCACTTTTAAACTTATTGAACCACTCGTTGCACTGTGTTTTGCCTAGAGCATGTTGGCAGTAAGCTTCCACTAGCATTCGATGTGATTCCAAAGCAGATTTCTTCAATTGGTAACAGAAAATCAATGAAATCCGCATATCGTAGTTTGTAGTCACAAAATTCGGCATTTGTACGAGCGAAAAAAAAATGTTGTTGTATGAAACTTGATTGTTTATGAACTGAATTTTGTTGACAGAAGTAAATGCGAAGAAATGGCGCCAATGATTTGGTTTCACAGAGCGTATAGTTTTACTTAGCGACACAGAGATTTCAACCGTTTCATACTTGTACACCTGGAATAAATTTTCTTCCCCATAAAACATTTCAAAGTGATATACTTTGTCATCCACCAGTCTTACTTACATGTGTTTTTGATACATTTACACACACAATTCTACAATTTCGTTAGCAATTCTGTAGCTCAAATTGAAATGGAAGTTTTGATTTACTGTAATTTTTGTAAAAGCTGCTAACTCTTTTCTTTCGTTAGCTCATTCTATCTTATTAGTACTCTATCTATTAGTCGTTTGTTATGCGTCGATAAGTTTTTATTTTATAATTGTATAATACTCATGCCATTGCTTACTTATTTTACATATCATTCATTGTGCTCGTGCTCGTGCCTGCCTGCCTGCCTGCCTGCCTGCCAGTCTGCCTCCATTACAATACCTAAATTATAATAGAATGAAAATTGTTCTATTAAATGTATAAATTATTATGATTAATAATTCGAATAGCACTTCCTCTTTTCAAGGTTACTTTATTATCGAATTACAACTAATTCTTTGCATGTGATATCTATAAAAATGTTGAGTAATTTTCTGATAAACCAATTGCATATTTCATGATTGTGATTGTGAAACCGCAATACTGCAGTCGAATTCAAACACCACGTCTCCACTAGCAATCGTTGTGAAAATTCGTTTGTTGCTTCCCATACAAAATAATAAACTATACAAAAGATTTTATACAAAGAAACTAAGGAGTGTCCACAAAAAAAATTATCCCCGATAAAAGAATGTTCTTCTTTGAAAACAGCAATATTTTTTTAAAAGTTAATTTCTTTTGTTTTCCTTGTAACTTCTAAAATAAAAAATGCCGGTTTTTCTTCGAAATTCGAACTTTACCACTAACTCCTTTCATCATCTCTGGCACAGTTGAAGCACTGACATTTTTTCTTTTTAAGTTTATTGCAGTTTACTCCTTTAGAATCGTTTTCTATATTAATGCCGGGGGTAAAAGATGATCGTCGCAGCGAAAATTGACACAAAAATAATTGGCAGCGCCCTCTATCATTTGAGTATGAAACAAATGAGGATGCTTATGTGTATACACGTAAATGATGGGCAGCACCCTCTATCAAAAGTTGCAAATGGCAAATTATGTGTATACACATACTACTGTGGGCAAAAGTTAGTAAGACTTTTTAATTTAAATTTCGCGTGGAAACCCATTCATCAAAATATTATTTTTTTAAGGTTAGTATGACTGTTGGTGACATCTGTGCCAAATGTCACATCAAAATAATCATTAGTGTTTAGTATACGCTTGTCTTTCTGAAGTACAAAAAGTGCATTCGGGCATTCGGCGATTTTCACAATGAGTGAAATTATTCAACAAAGAAGTTCCATTAAATTTTGTGTGCGGAATCAAATTTCTGGTGCCGAAACGTTCAAAATGTTGCAAAAGGCCTTCGGTGATAATTGTATGTCGCGAGCAAGTGTTTTTGATTGGTACAAATTGTTCAAAGATGGTCGAGAACACGTTGACGATGAACCACGTCCAGGACGGCCATCAACATCAACTGATGATCAGCACGTCAATAAAATCAAGGAATATGTGCTCGAGAATCGACGATTAACAGTCAGAGACCTTACTGGCATCGTTGGAATATCGGAAGGATCAGTGAAAACCATTTTAAAACATAATTTGGGCCTAAGAAGAGTGAATGCACGATTGGTTCCAAAATCACTTAATTTTATGGAAAAACAGCGTCGCGTTGACGTCTGTGAAACAATGCTTGCTGACTACCAGGATGTCATGAAACGTATTATAACTGGCGATGAGACTTGGATCTATGCTTGCGACCCGGAAACAGACGATCAATCGGCCGAATATGCTAAAGGTGAGCCGAAACCGAAAAAACCCCGTCAAAGCAGGTCAAAAATCAAGTTCATGTTGACAGTTTTCTTCGATTATCGAGCTGTGGTGCACTCCGAATTCCTTCCGATCGGTCAAACTGTCAAGAAGGAATACTATTTGAGTGTAATGCGTCGTTTGCGTGAAGGGATTCGCAAAAAAAGGCCGGAATTATGGAAAGACAACTCATGGTTTTTGCATCACGATAATGCACCGGCTCACACTGCATTGGTTTTACGAGACCATTTTGCCAATGGTATCGTAAATTCGACTGATATCGTTCCGCAACCACCCTACCACCCTATTCGCCTGACTTAGCACCATGTGACTTTTGGCTATTTTCTAAACTCAAAAAACCGCTTCGTGGACCGTTTGACCGTTTTGAGTCAATTGAAGACATTAAACATGAATCGCTAAGCGCATTGAAGGCTATTCCGGAAATTGACTTTAACAACTGTTTCGAGAATTGGAAAAAATGTTGGCACAAGTGTATTTGTGGCCGGGGGGATTACATTGAAGGGGACGAAATAGATTTGGAAGAATGAATAAAAAAATTTGAAATTATGAACAAAGTCTTACTATTTTTTGCCCACAGTAGTATGCATCCTCATTTTTTTCATACTCAATTGATAGAGGGCGCTGCCCATCAGTTTCTCATCAAATTTGAAACTTCACACAAAAATTTGATATTTCAAACAAAAATCGTTATATTTAAATTTAAACGCAAACGTTCTGAAAAATTAAAGCCCTGTAAAAACTGATCCACACATTTTTTTTTAAATTCTTTTTCATTTATAACTTTCCTTTTTGTTTTTTTGAGGTTACGCGTTACCATAGCCCAATAACGCTCAATAGCACGTAACTCTTGGCATTTTTTGGGTTGCTGCATTCGTTTCAGACAACAGTTACTTTATTATCATCGTACCTTTTCATAACTTTGCTGGCATAATGTGACGTGGCCAGTAATACTGGGACATTATGGCTTCTTAAAAATGATAAAAGACACTTTTTCAAGCACTCGTCTATGCATATTGCCTGCCAAATCAAAGAATTTGTTCGGAAATTTGGACTGGTTTTGTCTATTGAACTTTTTACGGACTTGGCTTCTAGCTTGGGCTGTGTAAAATTGTTATCCATGCAATCGGTTTCATCAGGTTTCATCATCCATGATGCAGTATTTAAATTTTGTAAGGAGCCTGCTGGCTCGAGTTCCTTTCTTGGCTTCCATCTGGAACCTTTTGCTCCTTATATGATTTGAAAGGAACCATTTTTTATTTTTTAGACTTAAGTTTTTGAAATTCCAGCGGCATCGCGGACCGATGCATTTGGATTTCTCTGCAAGTGGGCTTTAACTAAATCAGCACGTTTTTTGTCCACTGGACCATATTTTCTTCCTGAACCTTTAACTTTCTCAACAGAAAGATTCTCTCTATACTTTTTAATGGTTCGTTTTACCATTTCAATGCTGACACCCACTCCTTTTGCAACTGTTTTTTGGGTCCATGAATGATTTTCCTGTAAAATCTGCAATATATATTTTTTCGTCGCACAAGCTCCGTGTCTGGCATTTCGCTTAAAGAATTTTCTCATATTAAGAATTAAGTCACAACAATTCGTGGATATATAATATTTTGAAAAAATCAAAGTATTTAAATTTTTTTTACGAAGAAAAGGCAAGTATCAATTTTTTCGTGTACGCTCCGAATTTTTAAATTCGTTTCTTGTATATTAAGAGGTCATGTCCAGTCCTTGCTAGAACTGTATGCTCTTAATGGAGTCTGTATTTAACAAATTGTTTTGATCTAGGAAGGCCTTATTAGCTAAGTTAGGTCTAGGTAGGAACTGTGCAAAGTATCAACAAGTCTGTCGGTTATACTCATATCAATTCTTGATAAACTACAAAGTGCTCTAATATAGAACCTAACACGGAAAAGAGCTGACTTCCTTCTACCTCATCCTTCTAACGGGTGTTCCAAAAATACATGACATATTAAATAGTGCTCCTTGCTGTTTGCTAAAAGAAGAAAACACCTGCTGGATGGCGATGTCTTGAGGACGAGTTCAGCTTATACTGCTCTTGCTCTGAAGGCTCTAGAAAGTTAAACTATAAAGTCTAAATGGGTAAAAAACAAAAATGCTGTAGTTCCCTAAAAATACTTCAGCCCCTTATCACATTAAAAAGCAAAAAATGTGAATGCGTTGACATCGATTTACTCCGTATAGAGGAAAAATGTGAAGAGAGACAACTCACTAAAATTGATGTTTAATAGCAATTTTTATATTTCTAAAACTCATTTAAACATAAAAAAATACTTTATTCAATAATGTTTTTTTGTATCACATCACGTTTTTTCCCACCCATTTTTCGCCTATATTTTGTCGCACTCCATTTATAGGCGGAAGAATCTTTGTCACTTCACTAGCGTGGAAACTGATAAAACTCAGTTGCCCGTTTTCGACACTTGTTGCCAACTGTAAGGCAACTAGTCCACTCTGCTGATCAGTTGGCTTGCCCTTGAACATGCGAATTTGGCGGTGATGGCAACCAAACTCTGAGTAAAGTTACCAACCATAATATTAGAGGCCTTAGTGTCAAAAATAAACCTTGCTGCGTTACCAGACCAGTACATTCTGGTATACATATGATAATACATACTTATAATAATGAGAGGGCGGACGAGCTTTCAGCACAGGGTGCTGATAAAGCCCTGAATATCTCGCTGTCACTCGGTATTCATTACACAGCAGTCGATTAATGACTTTTCGCCACGTGGAGAAGTCAAATTTATTCAGTATAGCAAAACTTTTCTGGCCCCAATATTCTCATATGAAAACTCAGTTTCTGAAAGACGGTAAATTGTCTTAAAAGCTTGATTTGGTGGGGAAAAGAACTCTGGCACAAAGAATGAAATCTGGCAGGAAATATTGGAACATGTTCTTTTGTGGAAAACGTTTGGAGTTCTTTGCTTTTGAGAATCCGCAGCTACAGATCATCGTATGTGCATCATATTTTCACAATGCTGGAGACTGTTTCAGTGATGAGCTGCTAAGTTTTTAGAGCGATTTTGTTGTTTTATTTGCCGAGAAAAAATTATTCTATTAAATGTCTTCAAATGTATGATTTAATAGTAATGGATTAATTTTAGCTCTTAGAGTAAAATTTATTCCAAAACAAACTGAATTCCTTTAAAAAGAAATAAGTTTGTTATAGAAATATTGATTAGAGTTTTCAATACTAAAAGTCAGGTCCTGTTCGTTTCAACAGTTGTCGCTGTAGCGCAGTGGTAGTGCATTGAACTATTACACAGAGTGTCCGGGGATCGAATCTCGGCACAGACAAAAAAGAGGCACCACCTCTTGGTAGGCAATGGCATAGCAACAAGACTAAAAATTTCTTAAGAAAAGCCGTCCGGATTCGGCATAAAACTGTAGGGCCCTTCCATTCATGTACAAATTAACACGCACAACATGAGCGGATGCGAAGGCTCGGCCTAGGGCGCTACATGCGGTCATAGTCGACACTGATAAACTTAAGTTTATTGTGGTAAAGGCATAACACTTGCCACAGCGGCTGTCTATCTCTTAATCGGTGTCCTGTGATTGCATTCCCCCTCTCATTCTCCCTCCTTCTTCCTTACACGTATCAATTTTCCTTCCAATCAACATTATGCTCTGCATTCATAGGGGTACATCCTGTGTTTTGAATGTATCAATAAAAAAAATTACCTGGTGTACAAGTATAAAACCGATAATTTTTTATGACAATACACGTTTTTTGAAGAAAAATGGTTATACATTCAATCTTCAAAGTAATGGCAATTGCTAGCTACAAATTTTTCCCTTCTCTCTGGCAATTTGTGAATACCTCGCCAAAAACCCAGTCATCGAGCCATTTTTTCACATTTTCGTACGAATCGAAGTGCTGCTCAGCAAGTGCGTGCCCCATTGATGAAAATAAGTGGGAGTCAGATGGAGCCAAGTCTGGTGAATAAGCCGCATGAGGGAGGGCTTCCCAGCTGTACGAATCTACCAATTCCCGAGTCTGTTTTGTTCGATGTAATGGTGCATTGTCATCAAGAAAAATCACTTTGTGTTGCCTAGCTTGATATGCTGGACATTTTTGGCGCAAAGCTCGGTTCAAATCGGCCAATTGTGGTTGGTTCACCTGGCTTTAGAAGGTCAAACCAGATAACACCTCGCTGATCCCAGAAAACACAGAGCATTGTCTTCTTTCCGAAACGATTTGGCTTTGCTGTCGATTTGGCCGGTGTACCGGGCTTAAAATATGATCGTTTAGGATTAGCAGGATTCTTGAAATAGATCCATTTTTCATCGCCAGTAACAATTCGATGGAGATATGACTTTCTTTTGTATCTGGCGAGCAACATTTCACAGGTGGTTTTTCGATTTTCTTGCTGTCTTTCAGTCTTTCAATCAATTCATGCGGCACCCATCTTCCCACCTTCAAAATCAGTCCAATGGCTTTTGAACGTTGACAAATGCATTGTTGGATCACATTTAATTGTTCTGCAAGTTTTTATTGAGTTTGACCATCATCTTCATCGAGTAAAGCCTGCAATTCGGCATCTTCAAACTTTTTCGGTGGTCTTTCTGGTTCTTCGTTTCTCACATCAAAATCGCCACTTTCAAACTTATTGGCCACTCGTTGCAGTGTGTTTTGCCTACAGCGTAAAGCATTCGATGAGATTCCAAAGCAGATTTCTTCAATTGGTAACAGAAAATCAATGATGTCGGCATATCGTAGTTTGTAGGCACAAAATTGTTGAAAGAACTAATAGCGAAGAAATGGCGCCCATAATTTGGTTTGAGCGTATAGCTTTACCTAGCGACACAGAGATGTCATTATCGGTTTCATACTTGTACAGAGGAGATGGAGTACAAAACACACCTTTCCCGATAAATGACCGGCTCGATACTATCAAAACGCAATAAACGACACTGAACTAATGTGCTTTTCCTTGCACTTGGAATTTACACTGCCTCAGCTTTTTGGCTTAGTCTAGGGCACTAGTGAGACGTCATTTAGTACAGGCCCGATTCGCCAATGTCTCTAAAAATAACAGGCCCTATAGAACCGATTCTATGATTTCTCTGAAAATAACTTATTCGGTTTCCTCCGGACTTATGCTTTGTTAATGAATCTAAGGTGGAACCGAGGATTCGGTAAAGACCAGCAAGACTGCGTATTTCACCAAGGGTAACTAAATCGGTTGAACACTAGAGAATTGTTTTTATTTTTTTATTTTGTTTGTAAGAATGTGATGTTATTTTATGCGAGTTATCTTAAGTGCACGAATCCGATCGGTGAATTGATGAAACGGCACGGCCACCCAATGAACCGAGGTTAAATTAACGATAAACATCACTTTACTAATAATGAAATATAATATCATAGTGACATTTCTAAAAGTATTCAAAATTTGGTGTGAAAATTGTAGTCGTAGCACTGATTCCAACATATTTTTTCTTTTCTTCTTCATAGATTTTTTACACATACTTTAAGATTTTGTTATTTATTTACATTTAGGATAAACATAAATCTCACTTACTTATGTATATTTCCAGGAGGAAAATCTTACCTTATTGCAAATTAATCTTTGACTTATTTAGTTCATACTTGTAACGTGTCCCTCGTGAGATTACCAGGAACTGAAAACAACTGCGTCAACAAATATCGCCAACATTGAAAAGTGATTTGCACAGAAAACAGATTGAAGACGACTACGATATTAAGTGAGATTTACGATAGAAAAATATAGACTGAGGGAGACTAAGAAAAGTAAAATATTATAAGAGAAAAGAAAGCCGAAACGATTTACTTATATCGATGAATTTGATTTATTTTGATGAGTTGGCACTTTGTGTGTGAGTGGTTGTTATTTTTTACGAGTGTGCATGTGTGTGTGACTGTGACTGCTTCAGAATTCTCCATTGGCAAAACAAATGACAATTGTTGAAGGTTTCTGATTAATAATGCACAATGTCTCATTTAGATTTTGCTCTCGTTTCTATTACAAACAACCGACCAACACACACCACATACCAAAATGTACCTGTTACATCAACAACCTTACATAATTTCGCAAACCAATTATACAAAAAAAAAAAAAAAAAGAAGAAGAAAAAGAGTCTATCTTTAGCGAGAGACCAACAAAAGTCAGCAATAATTTACACGTACATTTCATCTTCAACAACGCAAACATTTCCATTTCGAGCTTAAATTTATTCTTCATAGTTTGTGTCATAAATACAAGCAAACGGTGTGAGAAAGAGTGCGAGCAATGGAGATTTTACTACGGACTGTCACATAATAACAAATAACAAGGACATGCTGCTTGTGGCATATTGCACTACTACACACTACAACTCATGGCACATTTACTTGCTTACATTTACTTGCTACCTGCTCGTTGTGAATGCCCGCATATTTTTTTGTACACGCCAAAATGTATGCTATGTTTTAAGCTTTCTCTTAACATATGTATGAATGTATGTACTCGTATATAGGCTGGCAAAACAAAATATGTCCATGTTGGGGCGGTAGCTTCTCTAGCTGCTTTCTGAATACTTTTAAATTCGTTGCTTATTCACGCTCTCGTTTTTTGCTACTCTTTAGCTTGCATTTTTTTTCCATTGCAAGGATTTTTTTTGTGTGTTGCTGTTGTTTGCTGACATTTTGTTTGGTAACTATTTTTGTTTTGGTTAAAAATTGTTTGCAGAATTGTTTTTTCTTCTTCTTGTTTTCCTCGTATTTTTTTACTTCTTCTATGGCTTCAGGTAATTTAAAATTTTGTTTGTTTTCTTCCTTTGCTATTAAAAATTATTATTTTTTTCAACCTAGCCTAATGCAAAATATTTTGACTTGGTAATTTTTTGTTTGTAATCGCGTATCTGCCTGCCTTGCTTTACCTGAGGGAAAGGTAAATTTATGGTTTTGCCTTTAGTTTTTAAATTTTTAGGATTAGTTTATGGAAATGTAATTAAAAACAGAAATCACTGTACATTTTAGTTAAATCATTTGGCTAGAAATCATTAGGAAAGCAGTAGAACCAAATTGGTATTAATTTAGCTACAAAAGTAAGTAGTTCTTCTTTTTGAAGTCGACCTTGTTTACGAGCGGCAGGTTAAAAATGCTTGGAACGAAGAGAAAGTGAAACGAAAATTCGTCACAAAAACCTTGAATGAATGCTCTCAAACCAAAAGAAATAGAAACTGCCTCCCACCATAGAATGAATGATTTGTTTATTAATGTGCGTATCAAGCGATGGTGAGACGAAAGAAGTACATGTAGAGAATAAAATGAATGTATAAAAGGCCTAAAGACGTTTCAGTTCTTTGGTGCGTAGCGGCTATACGTTTTCGATATTTTCCGCGATACGAGCGATGGTGAGACGAAGCAAGTTCATGTAGAGAATAAAATGAAAGTATAAAAAGCCTAAAGACGTTTCAGATCTTTGGTGCGTAGCGGCAATACGTTTTCGATATTTTCCGCGATACGAGCGATGGTGAGACGAAGCAAGTACATGTAGAGAATAAAATGAAAGTATAAAAAGCCTAAAGACGTTTCAGATCTTTGGTGCGTAGCGGCTATACGTTTTCGATATTTGCCGCGATACGAGCGATGGTGAGACGAAGCAAGTACATGTAGAGAATAAAATGAAAGTATAAAAAGCCTAAAGACATTTCAGATCTTTGGTGCGTAGCGGCTATACGTTTTCGATATTTTCCGCGATACGAGCGATGGTGAGACGAAGCAAGTACATGTAGAGAATAAAATGAAAGTATAAAAGGCCTAAAGTCGTTTCATAACGTATGCAGCGGCTATACGTTTCAGTTCGTTTTTTTCCAAGGAAGGAAAGCATTGCCCGTCTTCAGTCACAGTAGGACTTTCCTTCTATAAGTTACTTCTTTAGGAGGGTTGGCGGCCATGATGAGCCTTACTGCTTAAATTATTAGTTTTTCAGTCCTCAGTGTTTAGCATAAGTTATTGTGAGCATGATGTAGTTCCACAGTGCTATAACTGGTTTTGTTTAACCTTCCTGAACTGATGTTACTACATATATCTCATTACAACTTTAAGCTAATCCAGAGTAAGTTTCTTAGGCAGTGTAAATTATTCAGAAAGTCTCTTTATTTAATAGCAATCCAAAGGTTGCGCAGAGGTGATTTTAAGTTTTCTCATGCCATTAAAAGTTATTTTCATTCAGGGGCAATGATCACAAGTGGCAACTGGGGCCAGAGAACCCAAGGTAAAAATGTGTGATAGTCGCACAATACGGGTGAGTCCATGTTCGATACATGCGCTTCTTCGTCTCAAGTCGACACATAGCCTCCTCGTTGCGTCCCCTGAATAGCAATCTGACACTCGTCAAAGCGGCGAAGCTTTGTCGAGGCGGCCAATACCGATCATCAGTTGTAGTGCCAGTGCCAGTAAGCAATGATCACAAGTTACTACCATCCGAAGTCGTAACCTAAGCAGCGAAAAGCCCGGCCATTGGCGCTACATGCGGTTATAGTCGACATTGATAAACTGAAGTTAGTTGTGGTAAAGGCATAACACTTGCCACAATGGCAATCGGTTTGCTGTGATTGCATTCCCTCTCACATTTTCCCTCCCTCTTCCTTCCACCTATCAGTCTTCCTTTCAAACAACACAATGCTCTGTATTCATAGGGGTACACCATAAAAAAACTCTGGTGGATCAATTACACTGTGCACGGATTTTCATTTTTTTTTTTGACGATGGTTTTGATGGCCCAAGGATTTCAACAGTGCCACCCTTTTCTTATTTTTTTTTTGAAAAATGTTAAATTCGTATAAAATACGTTGTACACGGATTTAAATTTTTTTTCCTTTTTTGACAAAGATTTTGATGGCTGATCTTACTCTTAATTTGGGCCAAGGAATTAAATGGTTCCAACGGTTGTTTTTTTTATTGGTTTTAGTTTTCAAGCTATCGGTATCAAAAAATGATAAATTTGAGTAAATTTGCTCAAACAAACATTGAAATTTTTTGTTAAAAAATCTTAAATTGGCTGCAAATTGTAATATGTATACTGACCAGTGGCGTAGGATTTTGAAATGGGGAGATATTTTTTCTGGTTCCCTATGCATGTTAAGTACGAATAATAAAAAAAAAAAATTTTTAATAAATATGTATGCATGCATCCCCCTTTAGCCCCTCTCCTACTAATGTGCACATACATAAAGATTTAAGATTTAAGCCGTTCAAAATTATTTTTCACAATTAAGCCTAAACAAACACATTCAACTGGAGTCACATGGCCGGTTCAAAATTTATGCGAAAATCCTCCAATATCATCTGCATACGGAATAATTTCATTTTTTTGACATTTCTTTTTTTTTTTTTTTTTTTTTTTGCTTTTAATGGTGTCCATTCTTAGGACTTTATGTTAACATTTTTTTTGCGTTCATTTTTTGCTTACTAGTTATTGTTGATTTGCTGTGCTTGTTCTTTCCTATATGTACTCATGTATTTCTTTTCATTTGTTGTTTTTGCATTTGGTATTTGTTTAAGCTGACGGATGTTACGTTTGTATTTTCCTGCTTCGTTTTTATTTCCGTTGAATTTTTTCTACAACTTGTTCGCTCATTTCTGTTGGTTTGTCTGTCTGTCTTCTTGTCGCTGTTGGGTTTGTTTTTAATATTTTCGCATTGCAGTTATTTTAATTTATTTTAGTAGCATACTTTTAGGCAACATAAACATGAGTTTTCCATTTTTCCTTCGCAAAACAAAAAAATTTTATTATTTTGATATTAATTGCGCTCTGCTTTCAGCTAAATTAAAGTTTTGAGTTTTTCTTCTTCTGAAATGGTTTAGTTTTCCTTAAATTTGATTTGTTTGAAAGTTATTCATTGCAAGAGATTTTAGTGGTTGCTGTCCTTTTCACAATTTTTGAAGATATAAGAAAATTTATATGAATATTTTTGTGTGCTTACTTGATGTTTTGTAACCAGTAGCTTTATGATTTGAGTTTTGGAGAGGCAAATTTTGTTTAATTCTGAAAGAATCAGACCAGAATCCATGCCAAAACTAAGATCAAATTCTATACCACAAGCAAATCAAAATTCAGATATGAAATCACTTCAAATATCAAACCAATATTCAGACCAAAACTCTAGCCATAACGTTGAATAATATTCATACCAAATTCATTCAACAATCGGATCAAAGTCCACGAAAAATTCATCGAAAATCTACTCCGAAAAGAGTACAGAATATCAGGCTTAAATACAAAATTAGGCCACAATTCAGATAAAATTTAAACTGAAAATCAGAGGAAAATCCTGATGAAGGATAGCCTCAAAATCATTTGGTTCATTCGAACCAAAACTTAGCACCGCCAGTCAGCCATAAAACGGATCAAAACTTACTCTAAAACTGAAGCCTATACTCAGATCGGAAGTGAGACCAAGTTGAGATCAAAAATTAGACCGCGGGTCAGACAAAAATCAGTTCAACCTGACCGAAGTGGATATGATAAGCAATTACTTTGATGTCTGCAATCAAAGCTCTTCGTTATGAAAATCCTCTCTCTGAACGGTTTAGGCAAGTTTTTTAGAAGCTTTATATACAGACTTATCAGAAAATTTGACTACACATCCTCTTCTTCTACTGATCTTATCAAAAAGCAAAGTATCAAAAATACACATTGACTTTGCTAATTGCAAATTTTCCAGAAATTGTAGTAAAAACACCCGAAAAGAGGGGTACAGAAAGGAATGGAGCATGACGTAAAAATTAAAATTTTCAACTTTTCATAACAAATAAATTAATAAGGAATAACAAGATAGCAAAGAACACCGTGCAGCACTCTACCGTAAACTTGAACTAGTTACCGGTAAAAGGTTAAAAATTATCACGTGTCATTATTTCGGTCGATATCGTGTCTTCGTTGAAATCGTTGAGGGTTGTGTTCTCTTTTAAAAACAACTTCTTCCACCGTCGCAGAAAAACTGGTGTTTTACTCTTAGCTTAAATGAAAAGCTTTCGCACACATATACCCTTGCTGTTGCTTACCGCATGCTGGCGCCACTTAGAAAAGCTTCCTACGCACACATACACACTTGCAATTGCAAATCGCATGCTGGCGCCACTTAGAAAAGCTTCCTATTGAACCAAACTTTAGCATACCTGATTAACAAGTTTCTTTTTCTAGTTCCATTCGTGTGGAAACGTTTCTAAAACTTACTAATCTTTTAATTGAGAATTTATTAAGCAAAGCTTTGCAACAGCGCTGGATTGGCTCTCATTTCCTTAAATTTGTCTGGGTTATTGCAATTAACTTAAATTTGTTTTTTGTGTTTTACGAGTTCACTTTTATTATTTTTGTCATGTCATTCATTGCATTTTGCGTTATTATCGCAAATTTTCCCTTTGTAAAATTGCTTTAATTTACATAGAAAATTATGCAATTTCGTTGAAAAATTACAATTTGTGCAAGTGCATACGCTTGCCGCTGCTTGCTTTCCATGTTGTTGGTAACAATTAAGAATGCGCATAGCTTTAGCTACTTTTTCTGCTGCTGCTGCTGCATAAAGTTACACTAAGCCCCACACTTTCGCTGGCTTCCTTTTTTACACGCATATGCTGGTATTTTGGCATTATGGTGGCGGCGAATGGCATGACTGACGACAACAACAACAGCAACGACAACGACAATGGTGCATGATGATGGTTTTTGCTGTTGAATGATGTGAATTGCATGAAACTTAAATTGTGTTCCGGTAATTGTAGTAAGCTTTTAATGCGCGCTGTGTTGTTGATGCCGCACTTTCGCACTACTTACTGCCACTATTGCTGCTACTTTTTTACTACCTACTATTAAGTATATGTATATACGCACACTTGTATTATTAAGCACACAAAAGCGTTTAATTTTTTTGGTAAAATTAAGTGGCAGACTTTCTTCTTTATAAAGAAAATAAAAGAAAAGTAAAAGTTTTACTCGAAGAAAATTAAAATTCCTATTCTTTGCTTTGTATAAGATCTACTACCTTTTTGTATCCAGGGTTACCTATTCAACTTATTTTTGTCCTTATCTTCTACTTGCAATTTTGCATTCATTCTTTCATTTCTCATGTGCACAAAAAAAAAAAAATACAGAATTTGTGTGTTTTTGTGCAGCATTCGTATGCTTTAAAGCTTCTTTTGTTCAGTTTCTTGCTTGCATTGCCTTAAATACAACGCAATCCGCCTCTAAACCTTTTGTCGTCCTAGTCAACCGCAGCTTTCCATATTTTATGTATGTATGTATGTATGTATGTATTAGAGTAGTGGTGATGTTGTGCGGTGCCGGCTGGCAATATTTGCACGCTGTCATGCTTTGCCTAGTGAGATAATCATAAAAGGCTTTTTTAAAAAGCCACAAATAATGAGCATTGAAAATGTGAATACCACTTTTATTTGCCTGTCACACACACACCATCGCACACATAGTATATTTTTATAGGTGTGTAGTTGCACCTGTAGTTGTGCATGTGCGTTGTGTGTGCTTGCACAAGTGGACGTCAACATTTTCGCAATTAATATGAAAAAGCATTAATGCATTTTTAAATTATTACTCTCGTATGTACTATACACGGCCACAATATATATATTTTTTTTTTGTGAGCCAAAAAGTATACCTCTATTTTTACATTTTACTACTTGCTCTACATTTGCACATACAGTGTACCACTGAGGTCTTCGTACAGCAGCTAGTTCCAGTTTTATTCATACAACACAGTAATGCGTGGCACGAATTTTGAAAAAAGCTTTAATGCAGCTTTGTTTATTTGCCCGCCTTTGGCCATCACGCACGCCTTAAGTCGCACTGGCCAATCATCATGAGCTGCACGCACCTGGTGCATTGGAAAAGTGCTGACAGCACGAATCAAAGCAGTCTTCAGAGAATCAATATTGGGGTATCTTTTGTGGCAAACCATGTCCTCTAAAACTGTCCATAATTTGTAATCCAGTGGGTTTAGATCAGAGCTGCCAGACGACCATTCTTCAGAGCAAATGAAAGCTAGTAAATTTGTTTTGAAAAGTCTGGTGCACGGCTGGTTTTGGAATAGGGAATGCTTAAGTGGCTTCACAATAGCTTCCAAAACGGTTTCTTGGTAACCTTTGGCCGAAGTTTTGACCCCTTGTTCGCAGAAATGCAAGTTAGTGATCCCATCGTAAGAGACACCCCACCAAATCATGACTGAAGCAGGGTGATGATCCTTTTCGACCTGTAGGATCAGTTCAGATGCTTCCTTAGAATACATCGTGCATACATCCAATCATTTTGCTTGTTAAATGATTCCTGCACGGCACAAATTTTTTCATCCGTACACAAGATCTATATCTAGCCTACTAAGTACTCGGAACTTTTCAGTTAAAAATTGTATCTGGAAAAATAATTATTAAAGTAGGGACTCGATAATCGATAATCTCGATAATCCAGACGAATAACGACCGTCTGGCAACCTTAACCCGCTGTGGTGTAGTGGTAGTGCGTTGGACTGCTACGCAGAGTGTCCGGGGTTCAAATCTCGGCACAGGCAAAATCAAAAAGTAGAAATTATAATATTTCTACACGGCGCCACCTCTTGGCAGGCAATGGCAAACCTACAAGAGTAAAAATGGCTTTGAAAAGCTTTTCACTTCGCTGTTCGGATTCGACATTAAACTGTAGGTCCTTTCCATTCATGTATAAATATAACACGCACAACATGAGTGGATGCGAAAAGCGAAAAGCTCGGCCTATGCCCTCCATGGCCTGTTGTGCCATTAAAAGTAAAGTAAGCAACCCTAACTCTGAATCTAAAAATTTGCATTGGCAAATTGGTAAACGATTTTATTTGAAATTAACTGATTAGAATTGGGATTTCAATACAAGTGTAATCTGCTCTGATCCTTTTTAAAAGTTAATTAAAAATATCTTGACAATTTTATGCTTAATCTTAATAACTTCCAAAAGAAAGATCAGAATTAGTTAAAAAGTAAATCGCTTTTTAATTAAGAAAAGCATTTGCATTTTGGTAGTGAATATTTCAACTTGCGCAAATTGAGTTGATTTTATTTTCACTCTCACAAGATAATCAACGAATATGATTGCAAGCTTGCAGGTGTTGTTCTCTCTCTCTCTCTCTCACTCTCTCTCTACCTCTACCTCTTCCCCTCCGCTCAAGTGAGCAATTGTGAAATCATCTTGTCTGCATATGTGAACGAACAAATAAAGCTTTGGATGTGATATTCTCTCGCTTTTTCTCTCCCTGCTTACAAGGAAATCTTATTTTGGAATTAATTTGTTCTGTTATTCCATTATCTACATATGTACATATATTATGGTATGTATTTATATTGTGTTTGTATTTCCTGAAGTGCTGGGCGGCTCTCCCAGGAGTGAGAGGACATAATTACTGCGATTTGCATGTGTTTGTGTTCAATTGTGCTGTTTAAATATTTATGAAACTGAAGCGGTATTCAGCGTTCCCCTGAACAGTCTAACATCAGTTGGGAATCTCTTCTTCTAACTAAACTGAAAGAGAAAATTCTAAAAAGTTACTACGCAATAGAGTAAAATGCAAATAATTTCGTTTATTTTTGAATATTTCCTTGGAACGCAATTGTATTTTAATTATTTTTTGTATAAAACTCTAGAAATAATTTCAACCAAATGAAGTAAAAACTTTTAAATATAAATATATTTTTTTTTTGTTATATCTGCTTCATAAAACTGTGGCATTCTTTCCAATTTAAAGAAGCTACAAAACTCAACCAAACTTGTGATATTTACAAACGAAACCAAAAACAAAGAAACCGAAAATTATAAATAAGAGATACAAAAAAAAAAAATATAAAAAACAACAACAACAACAACAAAAAGCATTTAGCAAAGTAGTACACATAAAAAAATTATAGTAAGTAGTAAAAGCAAAGCCAACATACATAGAACAAAGACGGATCCGAAAATGTGTACGAAAATATCAAAAACGCCAATATTTTTAATTGGTGGCGTCTGTTTCGTCATCATATTGGTGGGCATCACTGGCGTAACACTGATCAATAATATAAATTTATCAAATATTATCAAATTGAATGAGAAAGTCGCTAGCGACAGTGTAAGCGCCAACGATAATCAAATTAGGGAAATGAATTACGTCAACAATCATCCAAAAAATTTGCACAATTACGATGATGATGATGAAACAGCAGCAGCAACAGCGGAGAATGCCGCTGCAATATTATCATCTTCATCTTCATCATCATCATCATCATCATCAGCTGCGACAGGAGCAGCAGCATCAACTTCCCAGTTAGACCGCGAACTCGGTGATAGACGTAATCCTGAACAAATACGTAACGAAATGTCATCCATGATTGGGGATAATCACAATGATAACGATGCTGCTGCCCTGTTGCCACATGTGTCTGCAGTTGTATGGCCAAATGCCAAAACTAAGGGCAATGCAGCTAATACACCGGCAACTGTAAAAAAGTTGCTGGACGTTGATGATGTAGACGATGTCACTTTGACAGCTAAGACAAAGTCAACTGTGGCAAGAGAAACAGAAAAAGCAGCTGCAGACAGAAATGATCCGAGCACAGTAACAACAACATCAACGCAGCAGATTACTCCAGAGATGGCAGCAATACCTGCTCCAACAACAGCATCAACAACAGCAACACCTGCTTTAATATTTACACTACGCAACTCAAATGCAAGCAGCAGCATGATTGATTACGAAAAACGACAACATATCGTTGAGGTAAATTAGGATTGCGTGTGTGTGTTTGCATTTATTTTCAGTGAGTGGAAAATCTCTGTTTTTTTTTTTGCTTATGTCATTACGTCATTATTTCATGTATCACTGAAAGGATTCTTTAGAAAGAAGTAGTGACGCAACTTCAGTTATTCTTCGTTTTAGGAAACTGTGAAATTTAGTGTCCTTTTGAAATCACTTTTACCTTCCGAGATTTATTCAAGGTAATTGCGATGTCATTGAAATTATGTCAGATAATAATTCACTTTTCAATTAATGGTAATAACGAAGGTAGGTCCAAAAGAGGCTAAGGGGTTTTTACTCTCACACACAATGGAATGCCACGGCTATGATTGGTCCGTTAACAAGTAGAGCGAGGGCCATTCTCTCTGAACATGTGAGCAAACATGAAATATATACAATTCCCAGTTCCCATACAAAAAAAAAAAAAATGTATGAAAAAAACACTCCCTATCTGAAAGCTTATGTTGAGAGTATTTCAAAAAATTTATTTGGACCACCCTAAAAACCGCCAAAATTAATTTTTGCTTATAACTTTGGCAGTTGATGTCCGATTTTTATAAATGATATATTGTTGTAAAAGGCTCAACGATTGCTACATTTTCTTCTTACGTACATTGTACACAGTGTCTGATTGGCCAAAAGAAATTTTATTTTTCTTTTAAGGGCACAATAGCTCATGGAGGGCCTAGGCCGAGCTTTTCGCATCCACTCATGTCGTGCGTGTTATATTTGTACATGAATGGAAGGGACCTACAGTTTAAAGCCGAATCCGAACGGCGAAGTGAAAAGCTTTTCATAGCAATTTTTACTCTTGTAGGTTTGCCATTGCCTGACAAGAGGTGGTGCCGTGTAGAAAAATTATTTTTTCTACTTTTTTTTTTTTATTTTGCCTGTGCCGAGATTCGAACGCCGGACACTCTGCGTAATAGTCCAACGCACTACCACTACGCCACAGCGACCATAAAAGAAAATATATCATGGGATTTTTCTATATCTCTCTCTCCCTTCTCCCTCCTCTCACTCCTTTCTCTCTTCTTTCTCCTTTCTTCTCTCTCTTCTTTCTCCTCACTCTTCTCTATCTCTTCCCTTTCTCTTCGCCCTCTCTTCTCTCTCTCTTCCGTCGCTCTTCCGTCTCTCTTTTCACTCTCTTCTCTCTGTCTTCTCTCTCTCTTTTCTCTGTCTTATCTCCCTTCTTTCTCTCTCTTTTCTCTGTCTTCTCTCCCTTCTCTCTCTATCGCTACTCTCTCCTCCCTCTCCCTCTCACTCTTTCTCTCTTCTCTCTATTATCTCTAGTATCCATTTTTGCTATTATCTCTTCTATGTCTCTATTCTCTTCTCTCTTTCTTCTCTCTCTTCCCTCTTTCTTCTCTCTTCTCTCTCTCTCTTCTCTCTGTCTCTTCTCTCTGTCTCTTCTCTCTGTCTCTTCTCTCTCTCTCTTCTCTCTCTCTCTTCTCTCTCTCTCTTCTCTCTCTCTATCTCTCTCTCTCTCTCTTCTCTCTCTCTCTTCTCTCTCTCTCTATCTTTCTCTCTCTCTCTTCTCTCTCTTCTCTCTCTTCTCTCTCTTCTCTCTTCTCTCTCTGCTCTCTAACTCCTCTCACTTCTCTCTGTCTCTTCTTTCTCGCTCACTACTGCCAGTGTCTTCTTTCTCTCTTTCTCTTCTGACTGTGTCTTCTCTCTCTTTCCTCTCTCTCTCTTCTCTCTCTCGCTTCTCTCTCTCTCGCTTCTCTCTCTCTCTCACTTCTCTCTCTCTCTCTTCTCTCTCTCTCTCTTCTCTCTCTCTCTCTATTCTCTCTCTCTCTCTTCTCCCTCTCTCTCTTCTCCCTCTCACTTCTCTCACTCTCTTCTCTCTTTGTCCTCTCTCTCTCTTCTCTCTCTCCTCTCTCTCCTCTCTCTCTTCTCTCTCTCTTCTCTCTCTCTCCTCTCTCTCTTCTCTCTCTTCTCTCTCTCTTGTCTCTCTCTTCTCTCTCTCTTCTCTCTCTGTCTTCTCTCTCTGTCTTCTCTCTCTCTCCTCCTCTCTCTCTCCTCCTCTCTCTCTCCTCCTCTCTCTCTCCCCCTCTCTCTCTCCTCTCTCTCTCTCCCCCTCTCTCTGCTCTCTCTCTCCCCCCTCTCTCTCCCCCCTCTCTCTCCCCCCTCTCTCTCTCCTCTCTCTCTCTCCTCTCTCTATCTTCTCTCTCTCTCCTCTCTCTATCTTTTCTCTTCTTTATCTCTCTTCTCTCTGTATTCTCTCTCTATCTTCTTTCTCTCTCCTCTCTCTATCTTCTCTCTTCTTTCTCTCTCTTCTCTCTTCTCCCTCTATACACCCACCCTTGGGTAATTACCGACTAAAATAACTTATTTTTCACCACTCAGAATATACCAAATAAATAGAACATCGGCTCCAGTTTTTTTCTTTAATTTTAACTCTTTTTCCTTAAATCGGCAGATACATACCTATACATACATATGTATTTATGGCTTTAGCTAGTGTTCAGACATACAAGCTTCGGGTGCCCCTAAATGTATACTGCAAGACGTACGTGTCATTGATTTAAATAAAATTATTTCTACATATACTTTTGCTCAGTGCGATTAGTAAAGAGTAATGCTCACTTGCTATTACTCTACCGCACATTAAACACTTGACAATTATATTACATAGTGAAATTGACAATATTATTGTTTTGTTGTTATTGCCGCTGTTGTGGTAATGTTTTGCAATAAACATATCAATTCTACATTTATTCATTCCTTTGTAAGATAATACATATACTTACTACATACATACATTGGTGGCAATTTGAAAATCATGTCGATAGATTGAACGATTGATATTAAAATAGAGTAAAATGAAGAATGAGGAAAAATACTGACTTTTATGACAGTTTATGCCATTGCGCCTGCATATCAAAGAAAATGAAGACAGTCTGTCATAAAAAAAAACAACGATCCTTGTGCTTTCCAGAATTTATTTTATTTTGGTTTTCTTCTGTTGAAACATTTTCATTTTATGTATTCGCTTTCGTTTGAGTATTTATATATAGCCAAGAGCCATAAAATGCGTGCATACAACTTGACAATATGACTGACTGACTTACTGCTCGACACATGGAGCGTGTGTCTAGCACATGTGTCCCGTATAACATTTAGCTACTTATTTGCTGGCTGGCTGTCTATCAATGGAAATATCTCATGCTACACACTTTTGTTGTTACATGTTAAATTTTATACGATTCGAGTTTCTTTCATATGCTTTTGTATTTGTATTCTAATCGATTTTTGATTGTGTTGGCAGCATTTGACTATTGAATGCTTGCATGTGCTTTTTTTTTGTTTTTATGAATAGAATAAAATGTATGTCAAGACAGAAAATACATAAATACTCGTAGTTGAATTCATTGGGTGTTGTTGTCCTCTAATATGTGAAGCGATGTTTTTGTAGTATTCACACACACACTCACAGCTCTGACATTTTGTTTTTACATATTTATTTAATTATTTTACTGTTTAGTATCACCCTGTATTATTATTTTCGAAATCATTGTTGTTGGTCCTTATTGGTTTCTTAGTTTCTGACGCTCTCCGGCATGAGTTTCAATTGCAAATAGTGACTAAGATACTTTTGACATTAATTTAAAGCATATTTGTGTTTGCTTTAATTTTTTTCTCGCCTCTTCTGTTTGGCTTTTATTTTTTTATACATATTTGCGCTCCATAATTATTTTTGAATGTGCATTGGTGTGCGTCTGATACTTATCGCTTTAATTTGTTTACAGTTTTCTGTAATTGTCCTACATTCATGAATAGAGTCTATTCACTTATTAGATTGAGTGCACAGAGATTTTTATTGAAAATCTTAATTGCTAACCTTGTAGCAATCAATTTATTGAAATTGAATTAATTATATAATTCACAACAATTTGAAATTGCATTTAAAAAAATTTGTTTAAAACTAAAAATAAAAAGGAAATACATACTGAAGTGCAGTACGTCATCGCTAATAATTAAAAATAGTACATAATAAGTACCCAATTGAGATCAAAGAAAACGTTGCATTGAAAGCAAGCTAATTGGAATTGATCTTCTTTACTAATTCTGACTCATCCAAAACAGAATTTTAGCGATATCCACAGCGATTTCAAGCTATTCAATGTGAGAAATAACAAAGTCGTTTACTTTAAAGTACTATTTAAACCATTGCGTGCTTTTTAGGAAGCTAAATATGATTAATTAAGAGGTCGCCGTGGTATAGTTAGTAGTGCGTTGGCGTGTCCGGGTTTCAAGTCTCGGCGCAGGCAAAAAGTAGAAAAAACTATTATTCTACACGGCACCACCTCTTGGCAGGCAATTTCAAACTAACAAGAGTAAAAATTGCCCATGAAAAGCTTATCACTTCGCCGTCCGGCATACAATTTTAGGGCTCTGCAATCCATGTACAGGGTGTTTTTTTTAGAAGTGTGGTTTTCAAGAAGAAATAAAACGCATATAATTTAATGTTATGGCCAAGAATTAAGCTCTATTATAAAGATAAGGATTTGCCATTATGTTTTAGAAACGATTTCGGCCAAGTGGCCGAATAATAAATAATAAATAATCGAATAAATTCCAGCCCAGAGGCCGAATTTTCGACCACTTTTTGCGGCAATTGGGGCCGTATGTCAGTAATAACGCGCCGAATATTCTCTTCCAAAGCGTTAATCGTCTCGGGCTTATCTGCGTTGTCAAGCGACTTCACATAACCCCACAAAAAACAGTCCAGCAGTCAGCGATGTTAAATCGCACGATCTTGGAGGCCACGACGCGAGATTATGCGCTCACCAAAAGTTTCCTTCAATAAATTGATTGTTTCGTTGGCTGTATGGCATGTAGCCCCGTCTTGTTGGAACCAAAGGTCGTCCACATCAACATCCTCCAATTCAGGCACGAAAAAGTCATTAATCATGGCTCTATAGCGTTCCCCATTGACTGTAACATTATGGCCGGCTTCATCTTTGAAGAAATATGGACCAATGATTCCCTCTGCCCATAGAGCACAGCAAACAGTGACTTTTTGAGGATGTAATGGCATCTCAACAATGGCTTATGGATTATGATCACTCCAAATGCGACAATTTTGCTTATTAACGTACCCATTCAACCAAAAGTGAGCTTTAACGCTGAACAAAATTTTCTTGTGAAAATCGGGATCGGTAGCCATCTCGTTTTGGGCCCATTCACCGAGCGTGCGACGCGCTTGATGTTCGTTCGGCTTCAATTCTTGAAATGGCAAAATTGGTCAAAAGACCAACTCCGAAAAAGTAGTGCCAGATTGAAAACCACACTTCTAAAAAAAACAACTTTTACAAACACCCACAACATTTGTGGATGTGAAAAGCTCGCCCTAGGTAGGCTCTCCATGGGCTGTTGTTTCATTAAAAGAAGAACAGGATTAACAGTCAAATCTTTAAACCATATCTTGTCATAAGTGAATCAGAGCTAACCATTCACTCCTGAATTAAAGTTTTCACATCTTCTTCATTACGTTGGCTTATGTAGTGATTCCTACATGGAAGACTCAGTTTTTTTGTGTGACTTCCCAAATTCCTACATGGAAGACTCAGTTTTTTTGTGTGACTTCCCAAATTCCTACATGGAAGACTCAGTTTTTTTGTGTGACTTCCCAATCAGACAATATCCTGTTATCACTCAAATTACTCTATTCTTTCGTTGGTCGACTATCTAACTTTTAGTTAGTAAACAACCCTGCCTAAAAGTATGCTACAGAATTTTAGAAAAATGTGGGTTTTTAAGTGTAAAGATTTATAAGCCAAACTTTAATGATATCATATTGATGTTAAGTCACGTTTCCAACACGTCACTTTAATTCGTACATGACCAAACGTAACGTTAATTTACTAACGATAACTTTATATTATAAGAACATATTATTCAAAAATACTCGTATTTAATGAACTGAACTTTGCGCCCTGAGTATAGACTGTCAAACAAAAATTACAAATAAATTGTGAAAATTATTATTATTATTATTATTTTGACAATTAGAATTAATAACAATTGCTGTTACATTAATAAAATTTCAGTTTCAAATGCGAGATTTTACTTTTGATAATAATTTGCTCTAAAAACAATATAACATGAGTTTTGTAACTTTATAAATATTTATTAGTATGTCCACAAATAAAACATTCATGAAATTATATAAATCTAAATAACTTTTTAGTAAATTTCATTAACTTTACTGTTTTATTGCAGTTGGCAGTAAATTTGTATTATGGTATTTCTGAGTTTAAGTTTGCAGTCAATTCGAATTTTATTCGCAAATTCGATTGCAAGCGCTTATGTATATTGTTGTTGTTGTTCTTTCTTCTTTACCACAATCCGATAATCGTGGTATGTATGAATGTTTGTGTGTGTGTGTGTGTGTGTGAGTGTGCACTATTTAACATAAGCCTACACTCTCAATTATTCTAACCTCAAAATGGCAAGCCAATATATGAGCAAGTAGGAATAACAAAACACGCCACACTCTCACTCTCGCAGTCCTATACTCTTTTTTTTTTTACATAAACTCTTTACTGTTCTTTGCCTGCTGACTATTGAGAGGTCAACTTTAAATTGCAATAACAATTGTATGCATCAGCAATTTTTATTATTGTGAGTGAGTATGTCGGCATATGTGGGTATGAGCGACATATGTGGGTATGTGTGTGTGTGGTTGTGTGTGTTTCTCTTACGACCTTGAAGTAGCTTTCTTTCAAAAGAAGTCAATGTTTGAAAACGATAACGTTTTTTCTATTCATATCTACAAACAAATAAATGTTAGTTGAAGAAAATAGTAAAGGAAAGAGAATCGAAGGATCGAAGGCAAGCAAAATAGGTAAACAAATTTAAATAAAAATTTATTTTAAAGAGTTGCCAAAAAAAAAAAAATTCACACTCACTCTCCCACTCGCACACATACGAAGGGACAATGAATGATAGAACTTTTTTGAACCACAAAAAATATGGAAATCGATAAAATTCAAGTTGTTATTTTTTGTTCTGCTTAAGGTTTCCCGTTGTTGTTGTTGTTGTTTGCCTGTGAAGTGTTGTGGTTATTCTACGATATTTAAGCATATTTATTCTCGAGTGTGTGTGTATGTAAGTATGTATCTGTCCTGTCTCGTTGCCATTGCTTCTAAATCGTTCTTCACAATTTATACCTACGCTTAATGGGAAATCAATTGATGACGTTTTCTGGCTTTTGTTTTGGTTTATTAAATTTTTTCGTTGCCTTTTTTTTTTGTTGATTTTTTGTTGTTGTTCTCTATAGATTGTGAAAATAGAATATGTATTTAGGTCAGATAATTTACTCACATTTTCATATACAATTTTATGTACGAGTTTATAACGTTTACAAAAGAAACACGAAACATAAGCACGCACGCATGTTGTTTATGTTTATTACAGTGTGTTTAATAATAAACCGGACAGCATTGCGGTTGATTATATTCACCCCAATAGTTCAATAATTCTCCTCCGTTTTTCTTAAGGAATGTACTGTGAAAGTATGAGTATGTAGAAACAATAACAACATTTACGTTTTGCTTCACTGCATTAATACTAATAAAATATTTATCAACTGAAAATATGCTCTTTTTATTTCAATTAATTATTTTTTTTACTATTTTTCCTATACTTTCAGGTGAGTTTTGATTTATGCCATCAACTTTTTCTCTTACCCAACAAATATTTGTAAGTATTTCATAGTTAAATTTTCATCGTTTTTTGCTTAACCAATAATTGAAAGTCTTATTGCAAGAAGTCGTAATAAAAATTACGCTTATTATGAAATAAATGCAATTCACTTTGCTACTTTCTTCTTCTTTTAATGGCTGAATAGCCCTTGGAGGAGGGCCTAGACCTAGACCGACCCTTTGGCATCCACTCATGTTGTGCGTGTTATATTTGTACATAAATTGGAATGGAAATGAATTTTGCTACATGTTACTTTATTTAGACAAAATATGTATGTAATATGTAGAAGAAACGCATCCTTCTTCTGGCGTCTCTTGGTCTCGTATACTTTGTACTTATTGGCCTAATTCAATTTTACTGCGCAAAAAAAAAAAACCAAAAAGCTCATATATAACTTCAATGTTTGAAGAGTGCTTCAGGCAATTCAACGACGAGTAGGTATAGTTACTACAGTCTACTGAGTGACACTCCTGGGTAAAATCTAATTTTGACAAATGTTTCTATGCTACATTTTACACTAGTACGAAGGCAACCCTATGCAGTAAAGTAACAGGAACGCAGGTTGTTGTTGTTGTTGGCGCAGTAACTTGGCAATAATCAAATTATGCTATGGCGCTCTCACAAAGTACACCACACAGATACGACATCACTATACACACACACACACACACAAAAATACATGTCATTTATGCTTTAGGAGGTATACAAACACATAAACAAGCTCTGGTTTGTCGTCTTCCTGAAAGTGTAGCGATGACGGTGACGTTGAGTACGATGGAGGACGACGATGTTTGATTATGTTGATATTCCTTTGAAACTCTTGAATGTTGTTGTTTATTTTGCACATAGCATTTTCACATGTGACAGGAGAAAAATTCACACTCACACACACACACACCCACATACACAAACAAACATATTTCTACCAAAAATAAAATGTATTGCACATGTTTATTATGTATGTAGGTATTTATGTTTTTTCTATTACATGCGAGTATCTCTTTTGGTACTCAACTGCACACATGTGAAAAACGAACGGCGAGAGCGTGTCTGGTCTGAAAATAAAAACAAGCAAAATAAAGGATGATTTTTTAAGAGCTTTAGTTTAATGGAAATTCAAAAAAAAAACACACTTAAATTTTACAAAAGTGAGTGGAATTTTTATTTGGATCGATAAATCAATTCCTGCCATTTACTTTTTTAAGATAACAACACTTAAATGTTGTCCTCGGCTACGCTTCAAGTTGTCCATTATGAAGGTCCAATTTTGGCACATTTTTCACCCATTTCGGCCGGAATCGGAATCTCACCACTGACGCTTTCAACGCAGCAATCGTATTTGGGTTGTCCCTATAGACAAGAGACTTAACATAGCCCCACAAAAAATAGTCGAACGGGGTCAAATCACACGACCTTGGTGGCCAATTGACTGCATGTGGCACCGTCCTGTTGAAAACACATGTCGGCCAAGTCCAAGTCTTGCATTTTTGGCAAGAAACTCCGTTATCTTCGAACGGTACCTTTCTCCATTGACCGTAAGGTTGCGGTCTTCATTGTCTTTGAAGATTTTTTTTTATTGTTACATTGTACCCCTATGAATGCAGAGCATTGTGTTGAATGGAAGCAAGATTGATAGATGAGAGGAAGAAGGAGAGAGAATGAGAGAGTGAATGTGATCAAACAGGACACCGATAAAGAGATAGGCAGCCATTGTGGCAAGTGTTATGCTTTTACCACAATGAACTTCA
The DNA here is from genome assembly GCA_958295655.1 of Palloptera scutellata. Taxonomy (NCBI): domain Eukaryota; kingdom Metazoa; phylum Arthropoda; class Insecta; order Diptera; family Pallopteridae; genus Palloptera; species Palloptera scutellata. The sequence continues at coordinate 143,942,081 of OY282449.1, forward strand.
GTTTATCAGTATCCACTATGACCACATGTAGCGGCAAAGGTCAAGCTTTTCGCATCCACTCATGTTGTGCGTGTTATATTTTTACATGAATGGAAGGGACCTACAGTTTTATGCCGCATCCGAACGGCGAAGTGAAGTACGACCCAATGATGCCGCCTGCCTATAAACCGCACCAAACAGAGCATTTTTCTGTATGCATTGGTAGCTGCTGAATTGCCTCTGGCTGGTCTTCACTCCTAATTCGGCAATTCTGCTTATTTACGTTTCTATTGAGCCAAAAATGAGCCTCGTCGCTGAAGACAATTTTGCGATAACATGCACTTTTCACAGAGCCCGAATTTTGACAATAAATTTCAATAATTTGCAAACATTGTTCAGGCGTGAGTCTATTCCTGATGAAATGGTAAACCAAACTTGACACATATCAAGAACCACGCATTAACTGTCAGAAATATAAATGTCAAAAACTAATTAAGGAGTGAGATCGCAAAAATCGGAAACTTTGAAAGACCACTGCTTTGAAACTCTTCATCTGAATGAAAAAATTTAAACAGTCGGCTTTGCGTTGGAGAAATTCTGATGAAATCACATGTTTTTTGACTTGTGAACTTTCAGTTGAGTCATGGCATCGGAAGTGGAAGTGGAAAGACGCAATTTAGTTGTTGAATTATTTCGAGAAAATCCGCAGTGGAGCTAGAAAACCATTGCAAATAAGGCGAAAGTTGCACAAAACACTGTCTCGATGATTGTTAAAAATTTGAATACAGACTTAACAGTTGCTAGAAAATATGGTTCTGAAAGGAAATGCGGTTTCGTGTTGGTTTCGTGTCTCCACAAAAGTCGTCGAAGAAAGTCGTTGCTCTCTTAGAGAAGAATCCCGCGTTGTCTAATCGAAAATTGGCGGAAAAAGCGAGTTGCAGTGAGTTTTTACTTCGTAAAATTAAAAAAGAAGCGGGCCTTAAAACATACAAAGTGCAGTCTGTACCCGACAGGAACGCTACTAAAAACTTGGTAGCCCAGAGCCGAGCTAAAAAGTTGAAGACAGATTTTTACCACAAAAATTCGATTGCTGTGTTATGGACGTTGAAACATATGTGTTGTCTAAACTTTTTCAATTGCCTGGTCAAGAGTTTTGCACCGCAAAGGAACGAGGAGGAGTTGAGGAAAGATTAAGGACTAAACAAAAGTCCAAGTTCCCGAAGAAGTTTCTGGTATGGCAAGCGATTTGTAGTTGTGGGCTAAGGAGTAAAAGTTTCGTAACAAGTGGCACTGTTAACGCCGAAATTTATTGTGAAGGAGTGCCTCCAGAAGAGATTACTGCCCTTCATTAGAAAGCACAATGTATCTACTTTCTTTTGGCCTGATCTAGCCTCCTGCCACCACAGTAAAGTAACCCTTAAATGGTTCGAAGACCAAAACATCAGAATGGTACCAAAAATCGCCAACCCACCAAATTGCCCAGAACCTCGGCCTATCGAGAGATATTGGGCTCTATTGAAAAGAACATTAAAGGCAACAAACAAAGAAGCTAAATCCATGGAAGATTTTAGAAATAAGTGTGGAATGCTGCCGCCAAGAGAGTCTCAGAAATGACAGTAAAAGCCGGAAAAGCTGTCCGAATTCTGTAAAAAACAACAAACAAATTAGTTTTATTTATCATTTATAATTTTATAAGAAATTAAATTTTCTTTTCAAAACTGTTTACATTTTTTTATTTGCACAAGGGATTTCAATGCTAGGACAATTTAAAGTTATCCGATTTTTTCGATCTCACTCCTTAGCAAAAAAAATCACTCTTTACATATTTCATCCATAAACAGTTTAAGTTTTTATTTTCGTTTTCTGTTTGCTTTAATATTTTATAATTTTTAAATTAAGTTGAAAAATTTTATTGCAAATATTAGTTTTCTTATAATAATAATAATTTATTACAAATTTAAATAATCTGTTTAATATTTGTAGCATATGTTTTAGTTTATAGCATATTCTTTTAGAAATTATTTTTATTTGCATATAGAAGTACAATATAAATTTTATGATTTATGACATTTTCAAAAGTAATTCAATTCTTTGTACAGACTAACTTATATGAAAATATTTCAGCTTCATATAAAATTCAATTTCCTCTCAATCCCTGGAGTTGTTATAGCTACATACTTACTCGTGTCACAGTCAACCCTAAAGACGAAATAAAAAAAAATCTATAAGTATGTATGTAGTTTATTTATTTATAGCATTTTATTATTGCATACGTGCTCAAGGAGAGAGAACATACTCAAAGAATTGTTGCTTAGTTTAAGGAACCCTAAGTCCGGTCGTAAATAAACAGGAGTTGAGAGCATTTACTTACCACAGTTGGGTGTTTTGCCAGTGCCATTTGTGTGTTGAGATCTTCTTCAATCAGTTGCTACAAGTTTATTTTTGTTTTGAAGAAACTTTTGCTGATTTTTATGGCAAACGATTTGACATTTTTTCTGGGAAATTTTTTTGTGTCTCTCACCTTACAATGTTTTTCTTTTTAATGCTGATATTATCGATGGTGGAATTCTATACGTAATAATTTTAAAGTAGAATTTTCTTTGCGTCTGCTATTAGTCCCAAGGAAGTATCAAGTATGGTAGAAAAACAACTAGTTTATGTTTTGTAGAATTTCCTTGTAGTGAGGGAAATTTATTGTGGTCGCTGTGGTGTAGTGGTAGTGCGTTGGACTGCTACGCAGAGTGTACGGGGTTCGAATCTCGGCACAGGCAAAATGAAAAAGTAGAAAAAATAATTTTTCTACACGGCACCATCTCTTGGCAGGCAATGGCAAACCTACAAGAGTAATAATTGCTATGAAAAGCTTCTCACTTCGCCGTTCGGATTCGGCATTAAACTGTAGGTCCCTTCCATTCATGTACAAATATAACACGCACAACATGAGTGGATGCGAAAAGCTCGGCCTAGGCCCTCCATGGGCTGTTGTGCCATTAAAAGTGAAGTAAAGAGGGAAATTTATTTAGTGCAGTCATTGGCAAAGAGCGTACAAACTTAGATCTTCTCTTTTTCTTAGTCAATGATCTTCTCGTTTTCTTCCTCAATGATCTTCTCTTTTTCTTCCTCAACGATCTTCTCTTTTTCTTTCTCAATGATCTTCTCTTTTTCTCCCTCAATGATCTTCTCTTTTTCTTCCTCAACGATCTTCTTTTTTTCTTCCTCAATCATTTTATCTTTTTCTTCCTCAATGATCTTCTCTTTTTCTTTCTCAATGATCTTTTCTTTTTCTTCCTCAATGATTTTCCCTTTTTTTTTTGATTTTGGAATGCTCTAAAACCGTTATGTATTTATGCTTTCAAGAGATCTCTTTTCCAATGTATTGCTTTTGGGTTGCTCAAAAACCTTTACTGGAGTTTCAGCAAGAAAGCAATCACTGAAAAAATTAAGGTATCTTGAAAAAATGTCCACAGCATCTTGAAATGATTAATTATTCATTGCGCAAATATATTAATATGGCGTCCAGTCGCCACCATTCTTTGTAATTTCATTACAACGGAAATGCTGAAACAAAATGCTATCGACTAATTTTTCAGCATATGACCGTGTTAAACTTCGCCATATTACCCTAAGAAGCCGTTTCAAATGATTTATTGGACGTATCTTTTTTCCATGTAGTTTTAACTTCATAAGAGCCCAAACCTTTTCGATCGGATTCACATCTGGCGACTGTGAGGGCGAATCCAATGAAGTTATGCCGTTTTCCTCTTTCCAACTGCTACACAAGCGACTGCGATGTTTTGGGTCGTTGTCCTCTTGAAGAACCCAATCTCGGCTTCCTGCCCCAAACCACATGTCCATTGATGGCAGAAGTCCACGACGGTATATCGTATTCATGAAGTTGGCATCCAAATTCCTTGTAAACATGATTAATTTGCCAAATCCTTGTTTTGTGACGCATCCCCAAACATAAACCTTTCCTGGATGTTTCAATGATCACTGCAGCATCTTACCGTCTTTAGTGGAACAAGCACGCTTAATAGTGTTTGTCATCCAAAAGGAAGATTCGTCTGTGAACACCACTTGGCTCCAATCGTCATCCACATGTTCAGTTGCCCACTCTTGGCGTTTTTTTTTTATTTGCTTTGCAGTTAGTAAGGGTATTACCGTCGTTGCTCGAAATTGGATCTGAAACTCCCTCAAACGGTTTCTTATTGTATTCAGAGAGACATTTATGCCCTTTCGAGCCAATTTTTGTTTAGCTGCTTTCAAGGATATTGGCTGGATTAGCTTCGAAAATCCTCTTTATAACCAAGTCCTCCTGTTTCGAGGTAGCTCTGTACAGTGCAGTGATTTTGGAACCAATCGTGCATTCACTCTTCTTAGGCCCAAATGATGTTTTAAAATGGTTTTCACTGATCCTTCCGATATTCCAACGATGCCAGTAAGGTCTCTGACTTTTAATCGTCGATTCTCGAGCACCAATTCCTTGATTTTATTGACGTGTTGATCATCAGTTGATGTTGATGTTGATGGCCGTCCTGGACGTGGTTCGTCGTCAACGCCGTTCGTCGTTCTCGACCATCTTTGAACAATTTGTACCAATCAAAAACACTTGCTCGCGACATACAATTATCACCGAAGGCCTTTTGCAACATTCTGAACTTTTCAGCACCAGAAATTTGATTCCGCACACAAAATTTAATGGAACTTTGTTGAATAATTTCACTCATTGTGAAAATCGCCGAATGCACTTTTTGTACTTCAGAAAGACAAGCGTATACTAAACACTAATGATTATTTTGTTGTGACATTTGGCACAGATGTCACCGACAGTCATACCAACCTTAAAAAAATAATATTTTGATGAATGGGTTTCCGCGCGAAATTTAAATTAAAAAGTGTTACTACTTTTTGCCCACAGTAGTAAATGCCGCGATTTGGCAAGTCGTCCACATTTTTGTGCACCAAAAAGTGTTGGTTCCAATACTGGACAAACGCCTTCGACTTTTTTAAGTACTTCGAAGCACTCAAGTGAGACATCTTGGGACCTTTTGGATGGGAACAAAGAAAGACTGCTTCAAAACGTTTCGCGTATACGGAACTCATTTCTTAAATATGCTCTTGAGACGAAAGTTTATAATGGACTGTTTCTACAATTAAGTACATTGCGAAATTTACAATGAAATCAAGTTTTTTGAAAATCAACTTGATATCAATTACTTGATATTCAAATTATTTCATGCGAAAAAGCCGATTGCTTTCTTCTTGAAAGTACTGTATGTATGTATGTATGCTTTCAAGAAATTATCCTACAATGGTTTTGAGTATGTGTGCGAGCAAAGGCGAAGTAAACGATCTGGGAATCTTTATTTTGTGGGTTTTATAGTAGGCTTTTAAAATTGAAAAAATTCAATATCCCGGAATCTAATATTCTGACTATTTACGCTTAATTTGCGATTTTTCTTGCATCTTTACGAAAGTTAATATTATGTATGGAGTTTATTTTTGGCAGCCTAGTTTCATTTGAAACTTGGATTTAAGAATGTATAGCCTTGAGAATCTTATATATGTCTAAATAAATAGCTGAAGTTGTATCGGTGAATAAGGAATGATACCATTCACTGATTACTGTAGCTCGAACGCAATTGAAGTAACTTTATTAAGTTTCAGTAGAAATTATTGAGAACGGTGACTCCGGGTAGAATGATGCATATTTTGTAAATACAAGCTTGCAGCGGTTGACACTCATTGTAAGATGAACACATTAATTTGCAATACAAGAAAATCTCTCAATCTTACAACTTTTTGAACAAGATAACACAAATTAAACAATCTGCTCTGCTGTCCCCTTTCGGGGTATGGCGTGTTGTGTTGGCTTACATTTACGAATATTGTAAACTTTCGATGTGAGTGTGCTTCAGTTTTTAGTGAATATTTTCACAAACACTCACATATGTATGTATGCAAGTGACACGCACACACATACATGCATATCATCTACACTTAAGTGTCTCCACAGAGTGGCACTGAAATTTATATTATTTCAGAAATTTTACATAGTACACATTATAAAACAGAAAAAGAAAAAGATAGAAAAAAATATTTTGGCATGCTTGTCATTTATCTTACAGTCAGCCAGCAGTGCCATGCAAATGGTTGGTAATGGATACAACAGACGGATACCTTATATGGATGCGACAGATAGATGGAAGAACTTCGGAATGTACTCGTATGAATTAAAATTTTGCAATTTATTTACATGTGTGCAAGCGTGTGTGTTTTGCTCTAATATACATATATGTGTGAGTGTGTGGTGAATATTTATCTGGGATTTTGACTTTTCTAGTTAAATGAAAATTTTCCTTATTTAAAGTTACATACATACATACATAGCTGGAGAGAGTTATGGTTCTTATATGTAAGTATGGATATTGTAGGTGTATAGTTGCTGTAGTGTTGTGATTGTGTGCGAAATTGTTGTTGTTCTTTGACAATGCTAGCAATTAAAAACGGAAAAGTTGTTGATTCAAATATTTGTGCTCTTTTGATTATACTCAATTTATTTTACATGCATAAAGTATATTGTAAAATATTTTATTTCGTTTCTTATGTCTATCGCAATTGTGTATTGTACTTTTCGTTCTTGTTTTTGTAAAACAACTTTCTATAATAAATTATAATAAATTTTTGCTTTTGATTTTAATTTAACTCAACTCATTTATACTTTTTTGGCAAATTTATTTATGACATTACTGGCAATGCTATGAAAAGAGCAAGAGCAAGTGTACGTGTGGGAAAATGGCAAATTGTGAAAGGGAAAGAGAGAGAGAGAGAGAGAGAGGCACCCTACCCTTTTACATTCATATAAATCATAAAAATTTATATAGCCCAGACATACACTCACTCAGCCATGCACATACTCAGTCACATACTCATACATACTCGTTCTCACAACGTACTCTCGTTCATTCGTTCTTACTCAGCTCGCTCGGTCATTATTTAAGTGCAGTGATAATGCAATATTACCAGTAGGGCAACAACAACAACACAAGCATAGTACTTACACTTTTTTCTGCTCGTTTTCTTGTTTATGAAAATTGCTTTTGCACTCTCATAATGTTCGAGTATGTAGGAATGTGTGTGTATGTGTGTGTGCTTGTGTGTGATTCTTTATTTACATTTATTTCATAAATGGCGATATTGTTCAACATTATTATTTTTTTTGCTCCATTTTTTGTTATTGCCATTTTTTTTTGCTGCCTTTGCTTTAGCCTTTGCTAAATTCGCACGAACATTAGCGAAATTTAGCATGAAAATGAACCAAAATGATTTGCTAAAGGGTGATTTTTAAGAGCTAGGTGTTTGAAGATCAAAAAAACTCAGAAATTTTACAAAAGTGAATGAAATTTTTATTTGGATCGATAAATCAATTCCTGCCATTTATTTTTAAAGATAATTTCTTTTAATTTTTGCCCTTGACAACGATTCAAGTGGTCCATTCGGAAGGTCCAATTTTGGCACATTTTTCACACATTTCGGCCGGAATCGGAATCTCACAAATGACGCGTTCATCAATGTTCGCTTCCAAAGCAGAAATCGTTTTTGGTTTGTCCCTATAGACAAGAGACTTAACATAGCCCCACAAAAAATAGTCTATCACAAAATCTTGGTTACCAATTGACTGCACCAAAACGTGAGATTAACTGCTCACTAAATTTGCTTCTCAATTGATGCATGGTTTCGCGTACAGTGTGGTATGTGGCATGTGGCACCGTCCGGTTGGAACCAGGACGGCCAAGTCCAAGTCCAATTCTTGCATTTTCGGCAAAAAAAAGCGTGTTATCATCGATCGGTATCTTTCTCCCTTGACCGAAACGTTGCGGCCTTCATCGTCTTTGAAGAAGTACAGCCCAAGTGCATTTTTCAGGATGCATTGGTAGCTGTTAAATTGCCTCTGGCTGGTCTTCACTCCAAATACGGCAATTCTGCTTATTCACGTATCCATTGAGCCAAAAAGGAGCCTCGTTGTTGAAGACAATTTTGCCATAAAAAACGGATCGAATTTTGATAATAAATTTCAATAATTTGCAAACGTTGTTCAGGCGTAAGTCTATTCATGATGAAATGGCAAACCAAACTGAACATTTTTTACTTTGACACATGTCAAAAATCATGTCAGAAATATTACCGTCAAAAACTAAGTATCAAAAAAATTACCCTTTATATAGCTTTTTTTTGTTGCTGTTGCTTTTAGTGTGCTCTAAAATTAAGAAAAGCGTATTCGTGTTCATAGCAGTAATTTTTTTTTTTTTTGTTAACCCTAAAACTGCAACCATGTTGTTTTTTTTTTGTATAATTTATGTTTATTTTTTAAGTACTTTTTTTTATTAATATTTCTTGTAAAATTAATTTCTATATGCATGAAAAAAGAGAATATTAATGAAATGAATTCCTTTGAAGTAAATTTTGTTTTACAAAAAATGCTGCATATTTTTGGGTGTATAATTTAAAGAACATTTTGAGTTTCTTTGAAAAAAAAAAAACATTATTAAAATCGCTTTTGTGGTGTTTACTTTGAATACATAATTTCTAAATCTGTGAATTGCAAAGCTTTAGACAAATTGCAAATTGGTTTTGCACTATCCGTGTGCACTATCCTTAGGGCAAGACTTGCTACCAAAGCTGGAAGTTGTATAAAACATAGTTGTCCACAGCCCTAGTTCGATCCATTGTGGCTTGGTAGCGTATACTTCTGGTTAACGCGAGTGAACTGGTCTATTGGACTGAGGGACTGACCCTTACCACCTATCCATTTTCACATCTTAATTTCGCATGTCACTTTAATTAGGGTCAGATGAAAAAGAGGAAGCACCAAAATATGTTATTATGAGTTTATTATCCCCAATCTAAAGTCAAATTTCAGATATGCACACACATCCAGCGCCCTGTTGGTATTCTTTCTTGTGTTTTTTTTTTCATCATAATTTTCGCTGCATACTTTTGATTGTTTTTGTTTATTAATTATAAAATCGTTTCTGATCTCTAATCTAAATATTAAAAGTTATATGTGCAAATGCAGGAAGTAGTCATCTTCCTCTCCTTTCTCTCGCTTTTCTTATACTAGCGAACTTATGTATATAGCTTTTTCGAGAGCATAATTTTTAAAAGATTTTTTAAAAATTAATTTTTTGTTTTATTTTTACAACATTTTTGACCAATTTATATTAATTTGTGCTGCCTAATTTTGATTATTTTCTATCCAAATCATCATTATCACAACATTGAAATAAAGTGAGTTTTCTAGGAGTCAGCGCCTTGGAAAGCAAAATAAATCGTTGAAAATTTTATTATGTTTATAAATTTACCCAGCTAAATTGATTTAAATTGTTAAACATTAAGCTGTAGCTATTCAAAGACGCCTAAAAGTATGCAAAATATATACGAAAATTCCACTTTTGACCTTTAAACATCAACAAGTTTGATTGATGCGTCTTTTACATTATCTGCCGCTGCCAAAGACAAAAAAAAAAATTAAGTTATAATAACGGGAAGCTGTCATCAGCATATGATAGTTCATAGGCACTTTAGGCCTCAGCAGCGGTGGTGAAAGCGGCGGCAGTTACGATGAAAGTATTCTATAGTATGTCAAGCTAAAAGGCAATAGAAGAAAGAAAGTTACATAGGATACAGATTTCATGGCTTTTCGAAATTTTTATTACATTTTGCTTTGCATTGCGCTTAGCTACAACGATTCCTCCTTTTTTTTTTATACCAACAACGACAACAAGAAAAATTAATAAATAAATAAATGGAAATCACTAACAAAATGGGAAAATGTATGCCTGTGCATTAAGTATAAGGAAGAGCAAACTGAAACTTATGTATGTTTGTATTTATGTGTGTACAATGTCCCCAAAGTCATTAGTGTAACAGCATTTACATTAAGGGACAACTTACCATAAGCAGCTCCAGCTACAGTTACAGCAGCCTTGTTCTGTCGCTGCTTCATCTCCTTCTACTTTTCTTCCATATGAATAGAGTTAGTTACTGCACACTAGCACGAGTAATATGAGGAGGAATCTGCTCCATGAGCAGAAGAGCAGCAAGACTGCTAGCTGTCTTCATTTCTTGATTCATTTAGTTATTTCCCATTTACATTACACGCGCGGGGCTTGTTAAAGGAATGTAAGAAGCTGGCGAGGAAGCAGAAGAGGAAGTCATCATCATACAAACACACACACACACACATACACACATACCCATTTGTTGTTTCCATCATTATTGTTGTTAACTACATGCTGGTTAAAAGGGAGCCGTAAACAGCAACAAAAAGTGGGTGAAAAATGGGGTGGGGGGGGAGGGGGGGGGGGTATGTTGTTATTTTCCAAATAAATAAATGTATTTTTTTTTTTTGCGTAACACTGGGGAAATATATTCTATTCTCTTCAAGGTTTTAACAAAAAAAAAAAAAAACTGGAAAACGCGTAAAACTGGAAAAGAAATTATCCATAAAATATACAACAACAACAACAGCAAAAAGAAAGACAGCATGAACAACATTGTTCATGCTAAGTTCGAAAAATGGTTGCTAAAGCGGAAAAATGCAGGAAACAGAAAACAAAGCATCAGCGTGTGAGTGAAGTTGTTGAATTGCCCATTTCTTGTGCCTTGTTTCAGTTTCTAGTGAAAGTGGTTTTACATTTTTAGTTTATAATTTAAAAGTAGTTTCAGCATCTGCTCTCTGCCATGACATCTGCTGACTTCTGTACGCTGCTAAGCGAAATCCATATCCCCGAAATAACTTTCCATCACCTCCTCATCAATACCCGACAGAATTTATGCTTCTTTGTCGCATCCAAGAGAACATAGCTCAACTGGAACGCGGATAGCAAACAAAGTGAAACCTTAGCCGATGATATTTAAAATGGCACACAAGCCTACATTTTTCACTTTGTTGTGTTTCTTTTTTTCTTTTTATTTTTCTCTGCAACATAAAAATTTCATGGCACTGCGTCAAAGGGATAAAAGCGTTAAAATGTTCAGTTGACCGCACTGAATTGTTGTTGTCGCTCACTTAAAACTCTCGCTTATATTTGGGCTCACACTTGTCCTCTTCAGCACTCACACTATCGTTCGTCTCTCTTTCTCTCTAAGCCTCTTCTCGCCACGCCACTCCGTTATATCTGTATTTGTGTAATAAGTGTTTTATTACCGCATAGTGCCGTGTTGTTGTTATTTTCTTTTTCGTTCCATTCTCCAACTTCTCGAAATTATGTTTGTTTTTTTTCAGTTCGCGCGCCATTTTTTATTTTTGGCATCGCAGCTTTGTACACGCAAACACTCTTCTTATTGTTTGTTGTACGCAAAACCAATACATACATATGTATATATTCGTTTAAATACATACATACATATATAAAGCACCCTTTAAATTTACTACAGCATTTCGTTTCATTGTTCATTTGTCCGTCTGACTGTTCGTCTGTATGTCCTTTCACGTTTCAATTAAAAATGCACAATGTTGATCAACCTTTTTTTTTGAACTTTTTTATCCATTACTGTCAAGTTTAAAAGCTTAACGCTTAATAAAAAATAAGAAGTTAAGTTAAAAGTTAAATTTGTCAAAAATTATATAAAGCAGCAGCAAAAAAAATTAAATTAAAGAAAATGATGGCGATGAAGAAAAAAAAAAGCTTGGCATTACGAAGCGTGAATAAACCAAAGATTTTATGCTGAATTGACTTAAAGTAAAGCTATGCAAAACGTTGCGTTTAAATGGTAATTACTGTGTGGATACGAGAAAGCGTAATGGAAGTGGAGTGACGTTGATTTGGGTAAATAAGTACCTCGAAATTAAGAAAAAACCTATACGAAATGATCAAACAAATTTCTGTAATTAACTTTTTAGCCCTTTTGTTCCTCCCTGGAACTTTGGTACACATATAAACGCCCATAGATATGCTATGAAAAGTATACTTTACAAATTTTTCCAACTTGTCACATTTCGTTTGCTTACAAATATTTCGTTGACCTAGTCGAATGTTCAATTGACATACTTAAACTACTTACGGTGGATGAAATAACAAAAAAATATATCAGTGAATGCAACCACATAAACTCATTTTAAAAGGATTAAAGCAATTAAACAAATTGTTCCAATTTTGCCAACATCACCACTGTATAAAATATTAACTATTACTGCTCTCTCCTGCAGATATCATTAAATATATTTATTGCCTATTTACTCTACTCAAAGTAAAGCCAATGCAAAGCATCATCTTATAGTTGACCTTCCTTCTTCCAGCTAACGAGTAATGAATGGACGAATCAACAGCAATAATTTACTACATACATACATTTCACTCTATGGACTTATGTTTGAAATTATCCATTAAATTATTCAATTCAATGAGCTTCAATGTACTCAACTCAGCTTTTGTTGCCCGGTATATCGGTCATTAATCTCTAATGTTGTCATCTTAATGGACAACAATTTAAGCTGATCTGATATGTGTATGTTGACTATTGTAATCCCATAAAAGCTGACATCATTTTAATTGCTACTTTTATGCGTTTGCTGCCATTTGCCATTTGCCATTGCTGTTGTTAAATCCTGTTCATTTTCTTTGGTATCTTAATTTTTCCATTTTTATATGGGCATGACTAGCGATGCAATTTTATTAATTACGAAATCCATGTACTTAAGGTTCATAGTTAAACGTAATGTATTTTGCTCCCTGTTTTTTTTTTTTTTACAATAAGGTTATCAAATTAATGACCCACACATTCGAAGCAAATGTCTAAATGTGAAGTACATATGTATATGAAATGTATTAGTGTGCAGCAACTTGTTGATACGTGTTTGTAACCTATATGACGTTGGCCGATAAAATCTAGATATGGTGAAATATTAAAAAGAAGGAATCGTTTGGAGTCCATAAGGAGGTGAAACGAAGTCAGTTTTCAACGTTACGAGGTCTACAGAAAAATAATAAAAAATCAATCATGTCGGCATGATGTTGGCCGACATAAATATTAATCCTGACTTTAGCCAAAAACTTCGTTTCACCTCCTAATGATTCTCCATCAATTGAATGTGCTGTCTTTTTTTCTGAAGTCAAGATTAATTTCATGTCGGTCAACTTACTTACTTAGCTGGCACTACAACCGATGATTGGTCTTGGCCGCCTCCACAAAGCTCCGCCAGTCACTTTTGCTATGCGCGCGCTGGCGCCAGTTGATAAGACCAAGTGCAGTCAGGTTGCCCTGCACCTGTTTTATACGCTTGACTATGTCAGTGTCGGCGTACAGCTCATACAGCTCATCGTTCCATCTTATTCGATACACGTCGTCCACGCATACTGGACCGTAGATCTTACGGAGTATCTTCCTCTCGAACGCTCCTAACAGCCTCTCATCATTGATGGTTAATGTCCACGTGTCTGCGCCATACATTAGGACGGGAAGGATGAGGGACTTATAGAGCGTTATTTTCGTCGGTCGAGAGAGGCTTCTACTTCTCAATTGCCTACTGAGCCCGTAGTAACACCTGTTGGCAAGAGTTAGTCTCCGCTTGATCTCAAGGCTGGCATTATTGTTGGTGTTTATCCTGGATCCTAGATAAACGAAATCCTTGACCACTTCAAAAGTGTAGTTGTCAACAGTGACATTTTGTCCAAGACATTTTGCCGTGACTCTTTGTTTGTTGACACAAGGTATTTCGTTTTGTCCTCGTTCACCACTAGACCCACACGACGAGACTCCCTTTCCAGGTTGGAGAATGCTGCACTGACTGCGCGAGCATTTTTGCCAATGATGTCAATATCATCAGCGTATGCTAGCAGCATGACACTCTTGTAGAAGATAGCGCCAGAGATATCGATGTTCGCAGCTCGAATTATTTTCTCCAGCATAAGGTTAAAGAAGTCGCACGATAGGGAGTCACCTTGTCTGAGTCACTCTTTTGGTATCAAATGGTGCGGAGAGGTCTGTCCCAATTTTCACTGCGCTGGTGGTGTTGGTCAGTGTCATTTTGTAAAGACGAATGAGCTTTGCAGGGATACCAAAATCAGACATTGCGGCGTACAAGTGATCCCTAATCGTGCTGTCGAAGGCGGCTCTATAATCGACAAATAGATGATGGGTGTCGATCTGTTTTTCTCGGGTCTTTCCCAGGATTTGGCGTAGTGTGAATATCTGGTCGATGGTGGATTTACCAGGCCTGAAGCCACACTGATAAGGTCCAATCAGTTTGTTGACGATGGGCTTCAGTCTTTCGCACAGTACGCTCGATAGAACCTTATATGCAATATTAAGAAGGCTTATCCCACGGTAGTTGGCGCAGATCGTGGAATCACCTTTCTTATGGATTGGGCAGAGTACGCTGAGATTCCAATCACTTGGCATGCTTTCATCTTTGTGTTTGTAAGCATCTTTTCCTGTTGTTTTCTTTGCTTGTTTTCAATTGAAAACTTTTTATTGAAAGCATAATATTTTCTTCTTTTCCCTCTACATACTTTGGCAATAAGTAGTCAGATTTGTGTTGATTTCACTGCTTTGTCGAATTAATTTTGAGAGTTGATCTGTCGTTTATGTTTTGGTTCTACTCTATTGTTAATTACACTTTAATTCTTCCGGTTTTTATAATGAAATATAAATAAGGTGGTGCTTAAAGAAACTATGCTGATTTTAAATATGCAATGAACACGTATTCAGCTTCTTTCTACATGTACATACTTCTGGTAAAACATCTCTGGATTGGTTGCTCTCTTTCGGCATTTCATAGTAAATAATATTAATAATTGCTGGCAATTTTTCACTGGTGAGTAAGCGTGTGAATCGACGAGTGGCTCTCCCAATGATTTAGCGGAGGTATGCATTACTCGTAGGAATGCATTAAATTTGTTTTTATTATTGTTTTTGTAAAAAATCAAATGAGCGAGTAAGCGCTCAAACTAACGAGTTTGAAAATCAGGAAATTAGTGGATGCACTTATACGAGTACATAGTACGAACAATTTCAAACCGTTGCTTCCTGCTTTTGTAGAGAGTGGAATGTAAAGAGTGGAAGATTTTGTTCTCTGACAAACCACATATTTCCCTTCACTCTTTTTTATACATATATATATGTATGTACGTACATATTCATAAATCTTCTCATTTCTTATGCAAATCTTTCATAACACTTTCAACTTGCTTCGATGATTAAATATTATTTTAGAAATAGAGCGTAAATTCCAAAAGGAAAAATTTAAATCATCATCACAACTGACAAATTATTTTTCTTACAAACTTGAATACAAAATCTTTACTTTATTCTTTGTACAGAATGCAGTTGCAGTTTACTATTAATTTTGCCTTACTGCCGCAAGTTTTCATCTGCTGGTGCTGCTGCTGTTGCTGCTGTTCTTGCTGCTGATACCTTAACCCTCACTTATGCGCACGTTTCTTGCCGTTTCTCGTCTTCATCAGCACTTACGACAAAATTTCTCTTTACACTTTGCCACATAGTTGTGGTAAAAGTTTTTCGGCTGCTGTTTTCCTTCAGATGCATGGCAAATTTGCATGTTCGTTCTATGGTTGTGATAGCGGTTGGCGGCAGAACACCATTCGTGGCATACAGGCTTGCAGCCATTTCACCAACCACCCCACTCCACCCCACCCCACCCCACTCTTATTCTTCTCGTCTGCCTTCACCGTAACTATTTCCCTTGAAAAGTTTTAACCGCATAATTTGAAATTTTTTTTTGCTTTTTGTTTCTTATTTGTTTTTATCCCACAATATTTTGGTTTTCTGCCACTTCTTCTTCTTCTTCTTCTTCTTTTTATTTTAGTTTATTTTTTATGCATCCTTTTTCGTTTGTTTTCTTGTTACACAACTTTTAGTCTTCTGATTTTATTATTTTGACAAATTTTTAATTGTTCTTCAGTTATTATTGCTGCTGTGTAGCAGCAGTAGTAGTAATTTGTATGCTTTAATTAAGTTAATGTTTAAAAATTTTTGAACAATTGAAAAAGTTGAAGATTTGTAAGAGATTGCATTCAATAAATTGTTTGTATAAGCTTAAGTTAAGCAACTTTTGCCTTGGTTTTGTTTTGTCTTCAAAGAATTTTTTAAATTTTTATAGTTTTATAAAGAACAAGACTGCCTCGCCCATTTTTAGTAAAAAAAATCTATTTGTACGTGACTAACATACATTTTTATATAACACGCACAACATGAGAGGTTGTGAAAAGCTCGGCCTAGGCCCTCCATGAGCCTAGACCAAGAATCCATGAACCAAATCGGACCATAAATACAAATTTCCAAACAAACGAATATTACTTTTTTTCGATTGGTTTGCTGTCCCACCACCATTTTCCGTTTTTTTTTTGTTTTTGTCTGGCTCATAAAAACACAAAGCTGATGGTTTTCCGATAAGAGAACAGGAGACATACAATTGACCATGCGAGAAGCATGGATTTACAAGGTTAATGCTGCAAACACTCAATAACTGCCCTTGTGTTTTGCTCTCGACGATTTAAGTCAAGTGGCATGTCGTTCGAAGTCATTGGGATCAAAACGTCTTCTCCTTTGTACTTTTCTTTAAGTATTGTTGCTGCAGTTTCTTCACTGGCAAGCCGGGTGCGGCACGTGGTTGGTCGATATTTCACAAAACTATGATTACCGCTCCGACTCTTATTTGGAGGTGGTGAGGCGACAATCAGGTTATAAGAATTCACTACTATTCGATAGTAGATGGCATCATCTTGACTAGTAACAATACAGCGATTTGTACGTCTCCAGATGATTTGAGTGTCTTGACGTGTTACCACACATCCATTAAGTTCAGCGGCAACGCTTTGGCGAAAATTACCTGCTAACAGAAGCGTCGCACCACTAAACCGGTTCAGATTGTTTCGTCGATCTTGCATCGTTCGGTCTAATAATTCCAAAGACTTTTTATGTGTAATCGTTTATTAATCCCAAACAATCAATTTGCATTGCTGCAAGACTTTGGCCATCGCACAGTTTTTCAAAAGGTTAGCACATTGGAGTTTCATTGAGTTGCATATTCAACGGCAACTTAACTGCTGACTGAGCTGTTCGACCGCGTTCCAACAATGTAGCTGCAATTCGTGATGAAACAAGTACAAGTGCAATTTCATTCTGAGAGCGTTTCATTGCCAAAATCAATGCGAACAAAAATGTTTATCCAGTTCCACTGGGAGCATCCAAGAATAAAATCATTCCAGTGCACATTTTTCCTGCTGATTTAACAGCGGAACGTTTGTCCGAACGGATTCTCTCAATGCATCGAAATAATATTGTTGTTCGCGCTTCAACTCTTGAACTCCTGATTAAATGCATCGTGCATCGGACGATTGGGCAGTGTCATGCCTAATTGAGATGCTAAGTAGCTTGCTAGATGTCATCAAGCACATGTCCTCAATTAATATCAATGCCTTGTTGGGAATTTCCTCGCTCATTTGCAAATTTCGATTTTATGTCCTAGTATGCATCTGATGCAAAATATCATCAGACATGCCATTTTTGTATTTGGTCCACAAATCAATTGGTTTCGATGGGAAGTATGCTGATATAATTATAGAAAACAGTATTCATATTTGATGAGCATTAGACGAAATTACAGCATCTACGAGGGTAATCCAATGTTTTAACTTCCTTGGTTTTATAAGCAATTGGTAGATTGATTTAATGAAAAAGACAGTCGAACGAGCGAGCGAATCAGTGTTTCACAATAGAAACGTACATATCGATTCGCTGCTTTCTCACTCGTTCAATTAAAATCAGAAATACTCGGTATAGTTGATTTGTTTTTGTTTTGGTTATTTTGCTCTTATGCTAAAGCTCTAAACAAAGAGCTTTAAAAAGAGCTTTAATAAACTACTTAACTCAAAAATGTTTTCGTAGTCAACATTTACATCCCATACCCACATATTTTGTACATATTTATGAGTTATTAAATTATTGTTAAAATACTTAAGGCAGAACCGTTCTCCCTCCATCACTAAAAGAAAATGCAGCGCCTGGTACATATCTGTCAAAATGTCTGCACGTATTTATATTTATGGCGCGTATTTTAAGCGCATCTGCCGGAGGCGGCACACTCACGTGCAAATTAATGTAATTTTCAATGTTTTCATTTTATTTTTATTTATTTTTTTCATTTTACACTAATGTAATATAAATGCCTACCCCCGTATATTTGTGATGGATGTGTCTGGTCTGCACATAATGACACACTGACTTTCTTCACTTGGAAAATATACACTTTGAGATGGTTTTCTATGCTACTTGGTAAAGTTTACTTCGAAAGTTTAAATATCTTGTAATATCGTGTAAGATGCAGCATTGTGAAATACAGAATGAATTTAGAATTTAAACCTTAAAAAATTTTTGTTTTCATTTTAATTTTTTGTTCTACCTATGAGGCAAAGAGGTGAAAGTTTGAGAGAGAGAGAGCGAGATCAGAGTTGGGCGAAGAGCATAGAGAGCTTCATCAAAAAAGCGAGTAAACGCCATTTTGTGGCGATTTTAAAGTGTCAATTTCTGCATATGTGAAAAGCATTATTGTTGAGCACTCCCTTGCACTCGACATAACGGATTTTGAGCATCCAATACAGAATACGTTGAAAGAGAGAAGTTTTCCACGCTCTTTGCCCAGTCTCTAATACATATATCTTCTTCTTTTAATGTCACGAGAGCCCGTGGAGGGCTTAGCCCGAACTTTTCGCATCCACTCATGTTGTGCGTGTTATATGTGAAGCGACTTAGTGTTTTATGCAAAAGAGGCGATGCCTGTCGTGTAGAAAAATTTGTTTTTTCTACTTGTTGATTTTGCCTGCCCCAGACACTCTGCGTAACAGGCCAGCACACTACCAACTACACCACGGCGACCCCTCTCTTCTATATAGCAAATTTTAATTATTCGGTTTTTAAGCAAAATCATCCCATTTCTTATGCAAATCTTTCATAATCCATGATAAGTTTATTTTTCCTACACATTTCATCTTAATCTTTTATAAATTTTATTTATTTATATGTCGGCATTGAAAAATCTCACCACATAGATGCACTTAAATAAACAGAATTTTAAAAGGTATTCCAATAAAATGTAAAAAGGAAATTTTCTTAAAACCTTTGTTTTTCCAATTCTTAATAGCATTTGCATCAATTCTCGCGAAAAATTGTTCATCTTAAGATTGCAAATAAACGAACGAAAAAAGAAATAGAAACAATGCCAAAATGTCGACATGTCTCGCGGGGATTTTTATTCATTTGAATTTTTTACACTTTCAAGTTTTATATTACCTACAAATGGAAATCAAATTTTCAAGGCATTACACAAAAAAGACAATGCAACACAATGGAAGTAAGAAAATAAACAAAAAAAAGTAAAGTAATAAAGTGAAAAAAATTCAAATCTAAAAAGATTTCGAAATCCCTTAAGGAATAATGTAAAAAAAGACTATAAAATGAAGTAAAGTTAAATGAATGCAAGTAAAACAGTAAAACTGGGAAATATCTGGTTAAAGAAGAAACGGAAACAAGAGAGTATTAAAAAGAGAGTGCGAGAGTCAGAGAGCGTTAGAAGCATTAAGTTTTAAGTCATGCTTTTGGTGTATGGAAAATACCACAAAATGAATATAAATTATGAAAGCATGTAGTACATAATGAGTGAAATAAAACAGAAAAAAAAACAAATACAGAAAAGTAATTGGAATGAAGTTTTAAATAATTAACTTTTTCCATTTAAAAAAGTATAAGGAATGCATGTCTTCAGAACCTCAGGAGATGTAAATTTGGAATTAAATCTAGAAACTTGTTCACAGATTTATGTAGGT
This sequence comes from Palloptera scutellata, assembly GCA_958295655.1. Classification (NCBI taxonomy): domain Eukaryota; kingdom Metazoa; phylum Arthropoda; class Insecta; order Diptera; family Pallopteridae; genus Palloptera; species Palloptera scutellata. Next base: position 143,961,904 of record OY282449.1, read on the forward strand.
CTGGAGTGTATTAAAAAGAGAGTAAGAGAGTGCGAGAGCGTTACAAGCATCTGATTTAAGTTTTGAGGTAAATCAGCTGATTTGAAAATCAAGTCAGCTGACGTGGATATTGAAGATAAGTCAGCGGATCTAGGTTATAAGTCACAAGTAAACTGTCTTAGGTCTGAAGGTACTGCCGCTGGGTTAAGTTATGGACGAAAATCGGCTGAATGAGGTCTTGGGAGCTTATTCAGTAGATTTATATAGATTACAAGGTAACTCAGCTGACTTAGATTTGGTGGCAAGTCAGCCAGCTTATTTTGAATTCAGAAAAGTAAATTAAATTAAAAAAAAAAAAAAGAAAGTGTAAATTAGTGTAAATTAAACTTAGAAGCTATCAGTCTGAATGCGGAGTGGTGAAATTGAATTATGGACTTGGCCAATTTGAATTCGTTCGGTATAGTCAAATTAGACTGGGAAATTTTTAATTAGAATTCGGAGTAGTCAAATTGTAATCAAAATTTGAAAATTTTAATTCAAAACGTTTACAAATCTACTCTGGATTTCTGGAATAGTCGGATCCACAGTATTTCGAGAACGCTCAATCGTTTCTTCATTTCTGGTTTCTTAACTTTTTGTAACGTTTTGAATCGATCAGAATTCACAGTTTAACAATATCAAAGTTTAAAGACAATTTTTCACTTTCACATATTTCGAACAATTTGTCTTCAAAGAATTTTACACGTATGACAAGTTCATGCGCGCTCATCTCTTTTAGCTACCAACACAAAAACGTTTCGTTTTTCCCAATTTCCAAAATTGAAAATTATAATTTTTCACACTTGATATACTTTCTTTTTTTTGCACATTTTGACTGATTGCTAATGTTTTGTTTTATTTTTCAAAAAAAAAAAAAGATTACGCATAAATTAAAAAATTTACAACATGAAAAAAAAAATGACTGAATTTATTTATCAGCTGGCACCAAAAAGTCATCCACTTTACCACAACTCCAAACTTTTGTGCCGTAGTCGTAGTTGACCCTTACTTAAATATTATTGCTGCTGTTGCCATTTTAAGCATCACTGCACTTTAACTGCCTTGCTGCCTTGCTGCCTTCTTCCGCTTTCGCGCTTCTAAGCATCAGTAGTCAAATTGAAATCAAAATTAGAAAATTATAATTCAAAAGGATTACAAATCTCCATGACATTGTCTGTCAATTGCAATCTGTGCCAACAGAGAAAAACTACTAAATAACTTGAAAATTAATGGAAGCATACGGACGCATATCATAGTAGTCCCATAGTTTTTCCTGCGGAGTGGCCGATATTGCTGCATAAACCACATCCTCTCAACAACTATTTGTCACCCAGCTCTCCTCAACTAACTACACACAAAAAAAGAGAAATATCTCCAGCTTTTTCTGTCCAGCATGTCCATAAACTTTAACGACACTTTTAACATGAAAATGTCATCAAATTTAATTAAAGCTCAGTAGTCCTCAGTACTCAATGTACATATGTATGTGTGTGGAGTGTGTGCGTCTGAAGTATATTCTCACTCACTATTCTGTCACGATATCTTACTACCACTACTACAACTACTAAACTAAACTCATGCATATTTTGCTCTTAACTACTTGTACATTGTTGTAATATTGTAACTGAGATTGAATCTAGATGGCGAGGGAGGGAGAGGAAAAAGCTATAAATGAAATTCCCAGTGTTGTTGTTTGATCATGAAATTTCGCTGCAGTTATCGGGCAAAAATAATTGAATTTTTTTTTTTTTAGATTGAAAAAATTAATATTGCAAAATTTCACACCGATTCTGCATGCGCTGTTTTTTTTATTTTTTTGTTTAGTTTTGTTGTATCCATCAAATTCAGTGTTTTTGAATATACATATTACATGTCCAATATGAATTGAATGACATTTACCATTTTTGATTTGAAATACGTTTATGATTTTTTGTGGTAAAATTTTAATTGAATTTTTTGCACTTGCATATTCTGTGACCACAATATACATATTCGTATATAAATTTGATTGATGACCAGAAAGTTGTGATTGTGCGGTTTTATGAATACTAAAATATGTTCAGATTCATGTATGGCATGAACATTTGGTTTTATTGCACACAACATTTGTAGTAAGAGTCATTTTGCATATGTTACTGGATGCAATAGACAAAGGTGCAACCATTGCAAAGGTCAGGGGCGATTGCAGTAAAATCATATCGAGATTTTCGTATGCTACGTGGCAGATTTTCCATTTCTGGTATCATTAAAAATGTTCTCCAATGTTTCCCAAGTATGAATATTTATGGGCAGTTAGTTTTATAGACGAACAATATTCCTTTTCTTTTACATGTATAAAATGTTTAGTCATAATTTGGCTGACAAAGCAATTCTTTAGGCTAGGCTCTTATCCAGTGTCAGGCACTCTTCACGATTTCCAAAGCTTTTCCTACTGATGTACAAAATATGAAGTGAAAAATAAGAGAGAGCAACAACTAAATAGCATTTTGCCAGCCCCTCTATCGTAAATGAATGTATCAAAGAGCTTAAAGCTTTCAACTCTCGGCTGCTCTAAATCTGTATTGGGCAAAGAGTATAGTCCGTTATCTTCTCTTTTTCAATATATTGCATATGGGATGCTCAAAAAATGTTTAATACGCGTGCAAGGGACTGCTCTATGGTATTATGCTCTAAACCAGTGTCACGCAAACCAATGCATAAACATGCATGCTTGTGTGTGTGTGTATCTGAGAGAGAGACAGCGCTGCTGTTTTAAAAAATTTAGCGCCGAGATCTTGTTCACATGAATGCTGAAAGTCAACAAACATAGTTTGCGTTGATAAAATGGCTCTCAAACTTCTCCCGAATTCCATTGTTCGTCAATAGTTCGTAAGCTACACAAAGAAGTTTATAGTGTAAGTGTGTGAGAGCATTGCGTCGACAGAGAATGTGAATAGGGAACCAATGAATAGGAAACTCCATAGCACGCCTCTGCGAGAACATTTTAGACTTCAAACGTACCTGGCTCATTTCCATAGAAAAAAGTTCAGCTAATGAGCGGCGCATATGTGAACTACTCTAAACATGTAACATTAAAATTCTGTTCGAAATTATTGGTAAAATTCCACCTCCCCAGAGGCATAGAGTGGAATGAGATAAGTAATATTAAATTGAAAATTAAAAAAGTGTAGGTAATTAATGTGCTAGGCTCTTGCAATACCTACACACATAGTCTGAAACTGATTTTAAAGTTCAAGGCGGTGTGTAACCCTTTAAAGAGGAGTAAGTCAGCGGTTTGTTTAAGAAAGATTCTAGTTGGTTTACAGTATTTTAAAAAGTTAAGCTTAATACTTTTGATCGGTATTGTTTCTTCTAAATAGTAACTTCCGCCACGTGATTACCATACCTCAGTATTTGAAGTGCTAAACATCTGACTGCGAAAATCTTAGCCTGGGGCTGTTGTGCCATTAAAAGAAGAAGATACATCTGATTGTAATGGTGCAGCCAAGTCTGTACCAAGGCCAACTTCAGCTACTGGCAATTTGAAGCAATTTGAAGCAATTTGGAGCTTTATATAAAAGGTGATAACAGCTTGGTTTTTGAAAATTAAAAAAAAAAAAATTTTACAAAAGTGAATGAAATTTGTATTTGTATCGATAAATCAATTCCTGCCATTTACTTTTTAAAGATAATTTTATGAAAATTGTGCCCGCGGCTACGCTTCAACTGGTCCGTTCTGAAGGTCCAATTTTAAACCACTTTTTCACACATATCAGCCAGAATCTCACCAATGATGCGTTCAGTGTTGGCTTCCAAAGCAGTAATCGTATTTAGCTTGTCCCTGTAGACAAGAGACTTAAAATAGCTCGTCAACAAATAGTCTAATGGGGTCAAATCACACGATCTTGGTTGCCAATTGACTGCACCAAAACGTGAGATTAGCTGCTCACCAAATTCGCCTCTCAATTGATGCATGGTTTCGCGTGCAGTGTGGCATGTGCAGTGTGGCATGATTGTTCTCCTATATATCCAATTTTCACAGCAGTTATACTAATGGATAGCGTTAAAGTTTGTATTAAATTTAGATTAATTTTCTTATCTTCTCTTTAAATCACTTTTAGGGTGAGAGGTATCACTGCCCATTTGATCGTTTTGTCTTATTTAAGAACCTTACCTCTTCCTGGTCAAAGAAATGTCTGTATCAATTTGGTTGGGAGTGTTAAGTTTCACTCTTACTTTACTTTTAATGGCTCAACAGCCCATGGAGGGCCTAGGCCGAGCTTTTCGCTTTTCGCATCCACTCATGTTGTGCGTGTTATATTTGTACATGAATGGAAGGGACCTACAGTTTAATGCCGAATCCGAACGGCGAAGTGAAAAGCTTTTCATAGGCAATTTTTACTCTTGTAGGTTAGCCATTGCCTGTCAAGAGGTTTTGCCTGTGCCGAGATTTGAACCTCGGACACTCTGCGTAGCAGTCCAACGCACTTCCACTACGCCACAGCGACCACTAAAGTTAAGTTTCACAAGTTTAAGTAAATTGTGGTCGTTAAAAACAAACTTTAGTCGATCAAAACTAATGTCCTTGTGCACCGAGATTGCTCGAATGCTGAAGAAGTGCAACACTAGATCATGGACTCTTCCGTTTGTGCGCCTATCAAGAACTTTAGCTTTGTGTTCTTCGCCTGCAGGCCTCTCTGGTTAGAATGCTAAGTTTTCTTAATCTAGAGCATTGTAAATTAAAGACTCAAGTATGTTAGCAAGTAATGTATTTTTCTATGTCACTATCGCATCCAATAGGAGAACCGAGGATATACTAAAATGCGAAAGATTGACTAATAAAGTATTATATTTCCTAGGATAGTTCAAAACAAAATGTAAATATTTCTATGAAGCCAATTAGAATTTCATATCGTTGAATATTCTAAAATTTTCAGTATCATTTATTATCGTTGGCGTAATGTTGTTGCCTCACAATATGAAGAACTTCATTTATTTTCAATCGAATTTTATACGCTCTGATGTGGCGTATAAATAATTTATATCAACGTTAATAAGCCAGCTACAAATACATGGACAAATTTTGCAAATTGATATGCTCTAAAGGCGAACATATTGACCTTCCTTCATTTCCCCTTGCTACTTCGGCTGCTAGCTTTCTATCATTATTTACGCATACATGCTTAATGCTTGTATTTCTGTCTACGAGTATGCATGTTCAGCTCTTCAGCTTCCCCCGCTCCGCTCTCCCACTAGCATCTCTATATCTTATTTAGCTTATCGCCAGCAATCTGGTAATTCTCACAGTATTTCGGCTTAAATGATTGTCACAAAATTTTTGCACATGACATTTACATTTGCATCAGATACACGCTCTCATGCGCCCAAACGCACACACACACACACACGCACACATAAACACGAATGTTTAATCATGCACATCCGCTAAGCTTTGACGCTTGAATTGCATTTGAAATGCGTCGATGATTAAAAATTAATTAAATTATTGCAATTGAAACGCTATTTTTTGCTCTCTTTCTTCTTCTATTTTATAATTTGTGTCAATTTAGATGTGGTTGTTGTTGTTGCCAGCTGCAAGCTGACGTCGCATGTAATTTCGATACATTGCGCTTGACCTAAATTATATTGTGGTTTCTATGTAGTATGAGTGTGTATTTGAGCGGGTCACAAAAAAAAACCCCAAAAAAAAAACCACCCCCTATCTGAAAGCTTATATTGAGAGTATTTCAATAAATTATTTTTTTTTTTGGAACACGCTCAGGACTGCCTAACTTTGTTCATAATTTTGGCAGTTGATGTCCGATTTTTATCAATGATATATTGTTGTAAAAGGCTCAACGATTGCTACATTTTCTTCTTAGGTGTTATTCATCTCCGAAGTCATCGGTAATAGTTATATAATAGTAAAGGTAATTTTTTTTTTCGAAAATTTGAATCTCCCAGAAAATCATTAAATTCTTGCCCAAGAAGTGTTCCATTAGGTTAATAAACGAAAAAGTTATAGCTTCTGAAATTTTGGTGCAATTCTTATTTTAAGTACTTAAATAATTTCGATTTTTTGTTGTAGCTCAAACAGAAAACCAATCGAATTAATTTGCCAATTAATATATTCAATATTTATTGTTATCTATCCAGTGCTTGGGAATAATATATTGTAATGATATATCTGACACTTTCAAGTTGTGATCGATATCTGCTACTTTGTGATCACTTTCTGCATCATCCTCACGTGAACAAGGTATGTAGCCAGTGGAATACAGGGATTTTTGTGACATGTCTGAAAAAACATCATATTCATGGGCAATTTCCATTTCAGCATCATCTTGGTCCGCACTGATCAATAAAAAAAATGTATGGCATTGGCGGGAATTTTGGTAGAAGTAGAACTACTACATTGAACATTGGATTCTATGCCGCATTTGCATTGAGAAATAAGAAATAGCTTATTCCATTCTTCTTCATCGTATTTAGAAGGATGCTTTGTTATATCATAATGTTTTTCTACAAGGCTATTCATGTATCTGCGAAGTGTAGTGTTTACAACTATTGCAATGTTTGCACGTTGCCACAATTCACAAAGAGTCTTTACAACTGTTTACGATGTTTTGGGGCACTTGAAATACCGTAAGCAAATATTCGATATCAACAAATTGATGATGCTGAAATGGAAATTGAGCCCGAATATAATGTTTTTTCAGACATGCCACAAAAATCCCTGTATTCCACTGGCTACATACCTCAATGTCGCCAATTTTTGACGCCACACTTCCAGTGCATTTTCGTTGCAGAAACTACTGCACTGTTTGATTTGCAGTGTGGCATGGCGCATCGTTTTGTTGAAACCAGTAACCGTCCATACCTTATTCACCTTATTAATTTGTGGGCAGATATTATATAATGAGTCAACATCATCCACCAATATCGATTCTCATCGACTATTTCGCCTTCTCTGCACTAAAATGGCCCAATGATGATTATGGCGCTAACGCCTGCCCAAGCAGTCACTTTTTGATCATGCAATTGCGTTTCATGGATCTCGCATGGATTCCACGTTTCCCAAATGCGTCAATTTAGCTTGTTAACGGCGCCAGAGAGTGTGAAATGGTCCTCGTCGGTCATCAAAATGCAAATCATCCTTCAAAATGAGCCGCAAAGTGGTTCCACTGATGCCAAAATGCTGAACGCGGTGACAATACAACACCACATATGGGTTATCGGCAACACTCTCGCTCTTACCGCGGCAATCAGTTCATTGGAACGTGTTGGGCGTTGATGAATGGCTTGTCGACGTCTCCCACTGTCCCGTGCTCAACAAAATTCGACACCAAATGACGAATAGTGTTGTCAGACGGTGCTTGTTGCCCATGATATTTTCAAAGATATGCTCGTTCAGTTAACACTACCAACTGAATGTACAACTCAATGTACAGCGTCACTATTTCGATGTGAAGCGATTCATGGTTAAAATTGTACTGAATTGACGTTTCAAAAACATATTTACTCAAGTCAATCGGTTGATAAATGTTAAAATTATTCAATGTTTACATAATGTCATAAAAGATAGAGCACCCTGTACTTCCTCTGGAACGTGGCTTAACCGAAAGATTTTAATCAGAGAGGTTCATTGAAAAAGTACATTAATTGTTATCCTCTACTAATATTAATAATAATTTTATTCGTTTGAATTGGTTTTTCAGACCCGGAATGGTTCCACCTTATCAGTAAAGTATGTATATGTTTCTGGCTCTTTAAATTTTTAATTAGGCTCTCACATAATTTTCTTACTTTACTTTTGATGGCACAACAGCCCATGGAGGGCCTAGGCCGAGCTTTTTCGCATCCACTCATGTTGTGCGTGTTATATTTGTACATGAATGGAAGGGACCTACAGTTTAAAGCCGAATCCGAAGGGCGAAGGAAAAGCTTTTCATAGCAATTTTTACTCTTGTAGGTTTGCCATTGCCTGCCAAGAGGTGGTGCCGTGTAGAAAAATTATTTGTTCTACTCTTTGATTTTGCCTCTGCCGAGATTCGAACCCCGGACACTCTGCGTAGCAGTCCAACGCACTACCACTACGCCACAGCGACCACACTCACATAATTTTTCACTTAATTTAAATCTATGTACTAAAAGACCCTCCAGAGTTGGTTTTCTTGGCATGTTAAGTGTGCGAAATTTGTGCGTAAAGATATTAACTATAACTTCACTGAATCTAGTAAAGATAAAATTACTTACCAAATACTTAAAAAACTAGACTTAATTCGACTGTGGGCAAAGAGTCGATTTCGAACACTATAAAATACCCTTTAGAGGTTAATTTCACATGTGAACAGCCTTCAAAAAGGTTCTACATAGAATCTCACTAGCTGAAATTCCATACCGAACTAACTAAATGAACGACTTTTGCATTTTGCCCTAAAACAATTTCTAGACTTACCAAAAACAAAAATGCAACGAAATTAAAACATGTGCCTAAAAGTATGCAAAATTAAATACCATTTACATATGTATGTCATAGGAGCTAAACTTATTTTGTACAGTGCTATGCATTACAATAAGCATTTTAATTTGTACTTTTATCTGCATGTGAAATGTGCATTGCTGGATATTTTCTACTGCATCTTAAGATTAGCACTACGATGTAGAAGTATTCCTACTTTGTATGTAAAGGGTGATTTTTATAAGAGTTTAATTTTTGAAAATGAAAAAAAAAAACACAGAAATTTTACAAAATAAAATAAAAAAAATAAAATAAAAAATAAATAAAAAATAAATAATAAATAAATAAAAAAATAAAAATTTTTTATTTGGATCGATAAATCAATTCCTGCCATTTACTTTTTAAAGATAATATCACTTCAATGTTGCCCGCGGCTACGCTTCAACTGGTCCATTCTGAAGGTCCAATTTTGGCACACTTTTTCACACATTTCGGCCAGAATCTCACAAATGACACGCATTCAATGTTGTCTTCCAAAGCAGTAATCGTATTTTGCTGGTCCCTATAGACAAGAGACCTAACACAGCTCCACAAAAAATAGTCTAACGGGGTTAAATCACATGATCTTGGTGGCCAATTGACTGCACCAAAACGTTAAATTAACTGCTCACCAAATTCGCCTCTCAATTGATGCATGGTTTCGCGTGCAGTATGGCATGTGGCATGTGTCACCGTCCTGTTGGAACCACATGTCGGCCAAGTCCAATTATTGCATTTTCGGCAAAGAAAAAAAGCGTGTTATCATCGAACGGTATCTTTCTTCATTGACCGTAACGTTGCGGCCTTAATCGTCTTTGAAGAAGTACAGCGCAATGATACCGCCTGCCCATAAACCACATCAAATAGTGAATTTTTCGGGATGTATTGGTAGCTGCTGAATTGCCTCTGACTGGTCTTCACTCAAAATACGGCAATCCTGCTTATTCACGTATCCATTGAGCCAAATTGGAGCCTCGTCGCTGAAGACAATTTTGCGATAACACACATTTTTCACAGAGCACGAATTTTGATAATAAATGTGAATAATTTGCAAACATTGTTCAGGCGTAAGGCTATTCATTATGAAATGGCAAACCAAACTGAGCATAAATCAAGTGACAGCTGTCAAAAAGACCAACTCCGAAAAAAGTATTGCCAGATTGAAAACCACGCTTGTAGAAAAAACACCCTTTAGTATATTTCTCTTACTATTTGTATTTTATTTGTTATTTTATTTCCCAGCACCTTTTTCTTTTTCATTTCAACATTCTAATATGACAGAAAAACAGCAAAAAACTAAAAGTTGAAATGTGTCTACGTCTACACAGTGACTACATGTCATATTTCAGATACTGAGAGTAGTAAGTAGAAGCTACCATACATTCTCGTACCCTTTGCTCTTGCGTATAGTATACCATATTTGACATCCTTTGACTGCATACATACATATATATGTATACTTATATATATATGTACACGTGCCATAGTGTTGTTATTTTTACACAAGTTGTTGCAACAAACACTCTGCATATTCTCTCTTCATGGGTGTTGGAAAAAATAACAGGAAGCTTAAAATATGCCAGAAGTAGCATAAAATTTGTATGCATGTGTGCGTTATGTTGCAGAAAAATGCAAGCTTTTTCATATTCTGCCATATTCGTGTATTCTGTGCATACTTTTTATGCACGGTTTGCTAATGCTAATAATGATTTTATAAAATTTAATAAGAAACAAAAATACAACTTTTACAATGTCAAACAGGAAATGATGTGGCACGAAGTTTTGTTGAAAAAATATTAAAATTGATAATCGAGAAAAATTGCGAAATGTTATTACATTGGATGAATTTACTGTTGTGCATTAAAATAATTAATATACTTTTAACAAATTTACTTACATTCATGTTTATTATGTGAAATCGAAAATTTCCTATTTTAATGATTATAATTACTAACAACAACAGCAACAACTGAGATAAATTTATAAACTTCACATTGACATATTAATTTTACGCCATTTAAGCATGAATAATTGCATTGCAAAAAATAATCGCTTTTGTGAGTGAGTGATTCAACTCACTCACTCTGAAGTCACATTTTTCTCATATGTATTCTACAATGCTTTAATTGTATGTGTGTATGTATGTGTAGTCGTACTTAAATGAGTGTGTGTGTGTTGCCTCGCGATCCATCAATTTAAGTGTCAACTTTGACAGTTGCAAAATATGTAATATAAATTAATTATAATGTAAATGCATGTGTCAAATAATTATGTTCTGAAACGTTACGCTTCAAATTCAAAATTGAATATGAAATGAGAAAATTATGATGAACATGGAATAAATTAATGATTGAGAGAATGAATGAATGATGAAGTAGTAGAGTAGTAGGATTACAGATGGAAGGAAGGCTACAAGTTGAAAACCAATTTGTAATGTCTCTATCCTGAAGGAGTCACTTTTTGGAGAATGAAAATAGCAGATTAAATTACAGCTTAATAAGATTGCCTTTTTCAAGTCTTTGATTGCTACAAATGATGGACACATTACTTTTCTAGTCGCTTCGCATCGAGCCACGAAGTTTCTCTAAACTATGAAACCGGGAATTTTTTTTTTAAGTAAATATACGTTTGTTTAAGAATAATGGTTATACATTTCATCTTCAAAGTAATGGCCATTGCTAGCTACACATTCTTCCCATCTCTCTGGCAATTTGTGATTGCCTCGCCAAAAAAACCGGTTCGTTTTTTGACTCAAACCAGTCATCGTGCCATTTTTTCTAATTTTCGTACGAATCGAAGTGCTGCTCAGCAAGTGCCGTGCTCCATTGATGAAAATAAGTGGTAGTCAGATGGAGCCAAGTCTGGTAAATATGTAAGCCGCTTGGGGAAGACTTCCCAGCTGTACGAATCTACCAATTCCCGAGTCTGTTTTGTTCGATGTGAAGGTGCATTGTCATTAAGAAAAATCACTTTGTGTTGCTTAGCTTGATATGCTGGACGTTTTTAGCGCAAAGGTCGGTTCAAATCGGCCAATTGTTGTTGGTTCACTTGGTTTTAGAAGGTCAAACCAGATAACACCATGCTGATCCCAGAAAACAGAGACCATTGTCTTCTTCCTGAAGCGATTTGGCTTTGCTGTCGATTTGGCCGGTGTCGGTGTACCGGGCTTAATATATGATCGTTTACGTTTGGGATTCTCGAAATACATCCATTCTTCATCGTCAGTAACAATTCGATGAAGATATGAGTTTCTTTTGTACCTGGCGAGCAACATTTCACAGGTGGTTTTTCGATTTTCTTGCTGTCTTTCAGCCTTTCAGTCAATTCATGCGGCAGCAATCTTCCCTCTGCGGAAAATTCAAAATCAATCCCATGGCTTTTAAACTTTGAGAAATGCATTATTGTGTCACATTTAATTGTTCTGCAAGTGGTTCTTGCGTTTGACCATCATCCTCATCGAGTAAAGCTTGCAATTCGGCATCTTCAAACTTGTTCGGTGGTCTTCCACGTTCTTCGTTTGTCACATCAAAATCGCTTTTAAACTTATTAAACCACTCGTTGCACTGTGTTTTGCCTAGAGCGTGCTGGCGGTAAGCTTCCACTCGATGAGATTCCAAAGCAGATTTCTTCAATTGGAAACAGAAAATCAATGATGTCGGCATATCGTAGTTTATAGGCGCGAAATTCGACATTTTTGCGAGCGAAAAAAATATGGTGTTATATGAAATTTGATTGTTTATGAACTTAATATTGTTGACAGAACCAAATGCAAAGAAATAGCGCCAATGATTTGATTTGACAGAGTTTTACCTAGAGACACAAAGATGTCATTACCGGTTTCATACTTGTACATACGGTATGATAGTTAACCAGAAAATCGGAAAGCACGTGGGGTAAATCTATTCATCTATTTGTCGATTATAAAGCCGCCTTCGACAGCACGATTAGGGATCACTTGTACGCCGCAATGTCTGATTTTGGTATCCCTGCAAAGCTCATTCGTCTTTGCAAAATGACACTGACCGACACCACCAGCGCAGTGAAAATTGGGACAGACCCCTCCGCACCATTTGATACCAAAAGAGGTTTCAGACAAGGTGACTCCCTATCGTGCGACTTCTTTAACCTTATGCTGGAGAAAATAATTCGAGCTGCGAACATCGACATCTCTGGCACTATCTTCTACAAGAGTGTCATGCTGCTAGCATACGCTGATGATATTGACATCATTGGCAAAAACGCTCGAGCAGTCAGTGCAGCATTCTCCAACCAGGAAAGGGAGTCTCGTCGTGTGGGTCTAGTGGTGAACGAGGACAAAACGAAATACCTTGTGTCAACAAACAAAGAATCACGGCAAAATGTCTTGGACAAAATGTCACTGTTGACAACTACACTTTTGAAGTCGTCAAGGATTTCGTTTATCTAGGATCCAGCATAAAGACCAACAATAATGTCAGCCTTGAGATCAAGCGGAGACTAACTCTTGCCAACAGGTGTTACTACGGGCTCAGTAGGCAATTGAGAAGTAGAGCCCTCTCTCGACCGACGAAAATAACGCTCTATAAGTCCCTCATCCTTGCCATCCTAATGTATGGCGCAGAGACCATCAATGATGAGAGGCTGTTAGGAGCGTTCGAGAGGAAGATACTCCGTAAGATCTACGGTCCAGTATGCGTGGACGACGTGTATCGAATAAGATGGAACGATGAGCTGTATGAGCTGTACGCCGACACTGACATAGTCAAGCGTATAAAACTCCAGCGGTTTCGCTGGCTGGGTCATGTTGAGCGAATGGAAGAAAGCGCTCCGGCTAGAAGGGTGTTTTATTCGAACCACTGTGGAGGAACACGCAGAAGGGGACGTCCTAATCTCCGTTGGAAAGACCAGGTGCAGGGCAACCTGACTGCACTTGGCCTTATCAACTGGCGCCAGCGCGCGCGTTGCAGAAGTGACTGGCGAAGCTTTGTGGAGGCGGCCAAGACCGATCATCGGTTGTAGCGCCAGCTAAGTAAGTAAATTGATGGAAGTGCATGGTAACGACGTCAACGAATTTTGTTTACAAATGCTTGGAGTGAGGAGAAATCGAATCAAAAATCTCAAAAATCAAACCACGAAATCGTATATAAAGGGTGATTTTTTGTTACTTGGTTTTTGACATTTATATTTCTGATAATTCACGCGTGATTCTTGACATGTGTCAAAATAAAAAATACTGAGTTTGTTTTGCCATTTCATCATAAATAGACTTATGCCTGAACAACGTTTGCAAATTATTGAATTTTATTATCAAAATTCGGGCTCTGTGAAAAATGTGTTTCGCAAGCACGTCCATTTTATGGTCGACTAGGCTATTCAGCTCATTGTGACCAAATTTCGGACCAGTTTCACTTTATTGGACATCAATCCACCAAATCGTATCCATAGAGTAAATACCGAAAAGAATATTGCTGCTGTATCCGCCAGTGTTGAAGAAGATCGCGAAATGTCCATCCGGCGCCGATCCCAGCAATTGGGTTTGTGTTATTCGACCACCTGGAAGATCTTACGCAAAGATCTCGGATTAATGACATACAAAATACAGCTGGTGCAAGAAGTGAAGCCACAACGTCGAATTTTCGGTGAATGGATCTTAGAAAGCTGGATGAAGATCTGTCTTTTTATCGCAAAATTTTCTTCAGCGACGACGCTTATTTTTGGCTCAATGGATACGTGAAAAAGCCGAATTGGTGTATTTGTAGTGAAAACCAGCCAGAGGCAAGTCAGCAGCTACAAATACATCCCGAAAAATGAACTGTTTGGTGCGATTTATAAGAGGTTAAATAGATCTTGTACTGAAACAAAAATGCGAACTAGCGAGGGTACCAAAATGTATGATTTTATTTCAGATTTAAAGCAAGATTCTTTCAGGGTACTAACAGTTTGTTGCGACTTAACGGGGTGCAAATTATCACTATATATATAATGTATATTGTACGTACATATTTTTTCGAAATATAATAAGGGTATTCCATCAATTGCGTAAGTTTACTTCAGGCGTAAAAAAAAAAGTTTACGTCGCTGATGAGCACGAATGTATTTTCAAAAAACGATAGGAATAACTTAATTTTAAAAGTGAATACAGAAACAGCAGAGAAGTAGAGCCCTCTATCGACCGACGAAAATAACGCTCTATAAGTCCCTCATTCTTCCCGTCCTAATATATGACGCCGAGTCGTGGATATTTACAATCAATGACGAGAGGAAGATTCTTCGTAAGATCCACGGTCCAATATGCGTGGAGGATGTGTATCGGATAAGATGGAGCGATGAGTTGTATGAGCTGTACGCTGACATTGACCTAGTCAAGCGTATAAAAATCCAGCTGGGGCATGTTGAGCGAAAGTTGAGAAAGTGCTCCTAAATATGTCGGTGTTTTATTCGAGTCACGGTGGAGGAGCACGCAGAAGAGGATGTCCTAATCGCCGTTGGAAAGACCAGATACATGGGCGACCTGACTGCACTTGGCCTTCTCAACTGGCGCCAGCGCGCGCATAGCAGAGGCGACTGGCGAAGCTTTATAGAGGCGGCCAAAACCAATTATCGGTTGTAGTGCCAGCTAAGGAAGTAAATAGAAAACAGAAACAGCTGATTTTGTTGGTAGGAAAAAACAAAACGTTAAGCTTGCTAAATTAAGTGAAAAAAGAGAACTTACTAAAGCGCTTGATCAAGATCATAAGATAATTTCTTACTTCAAACACTTCCGTTTCATTTCATTTCATACATTTCACTTTTAATATCAGCAATAACTGCTTCCAGAAGGTTGAGTGTGCTTGTTTTTCTGTGGATGCTTCAAACGACGTCGTTTTGCTTCAATTAGCTGGAAAAAAAACCACTCAACTATTAAATAAAATAAAAATTATTCATTGAAATTTTTTTTACCGCAGTCATGGCTTTTCGATTTGTATATTTTCTGATAACATAGTGGCCAACTTTGTGGGGAAAATCCATTTATAAAAATTTAAAAAATTCCTTCATTTCAGTAACTGGTATTTCCTAAAATTCTAGCGCTCATGAGAGATTTTTTCAAATAAAAAATAAATAATTGTATAGGTAAAAAAAAAAAACATTATGGCAACTATGGTTGGTACAGAACTGCACAGAGTTGCATTTTAACCAGTGTAAACGATTAACACCTCGAAATTTAAGAGCATAAGGAAAGGAGTCAACCATTTTTGCCGTAAATTTGTTTTTGCATTATACATCTCAGAGTAAATTCACATTATTTACGTCATTACGGCGCATTTGCGTCTTTGATTGAATACCCACAATATATTACAATTAAATATTTACATTTTGCAAATTTATTATTTGCAATGAGCAATGTGAGCATATGTTTTCCGGTGGAATATGTCAACAAATTTGTTAACGATGTTGAAAATATTTACTGAAATTATGCAAAAATCCTTTTGTTTGACATCTGTAATATGTAATATGTTATTTATACAAAACCTAGTGACGTCATTACTTTTTAAACTTATAAATTTCCTACACACATTTGATATAAATATCAATTGTGGGAGTAGGTGAGCACATAAAATGTTGGCCATAAAGAATAAGAAGAAAAACTGAATTCAATTTGTGTATCAAATGCTCATTTCAATTTTAATTACACGCGCTCATTGCTTGTTTGGCTTCTACCACATTGCCAACATACTACCAACATACTTAGCTCAAGCAAGCAACACCCACTGTCACAATCAGCTATCATTACATCAGCATCAACATCAACACCAATACTACCACTTTTATACACTTACTGTACATACAACATCAGTTTCACCATTATTATCTATCATGACTGTTGTTGCAAGAGCACCAAATGGCGGCACGGCCGGAGCAATAGTGACAGCAGGCATGCAGGCAATTCAACGACACTATGATAAAAAAACAAATTTATGTTGTTTTTTTGCGTTTATTTATTTTCAATGACTTCGAAACTGAAGCGTTTGAAGCGTGTTCGCTCAGCTGTGAACTCTTCATACTCTCGTGAAGAATGCTCAAACACACACATACATAAATGAAGTGTGAGATCAACATGTAAATATTTATGTTTGAAAGTATGTTGTTGCTTCTGCTTCTTCTTTTTTTTTGTGAAAAGTTAATGGCAAAATGTTTATGTTGAAACTTTTTTGCCATGTCAAATGTTAGCAGAAGATTATAAGTATATTGTTAAAAGGAAAATCTACTTTGTTTTCAGATAGTTTGTTTTTTTTTATGTATTTCCAAAGTTTTTCCTTTTCATTGAGATGACTTCAGTATGTGTAGCACTTAGAATGACTTTGTCGCAATATAATGATTAATGATATTTTAAATATTAATAGTGATTTGTGTATTATCATCGTGGGGGGGGGGGTTGGCCGGGAAGGGGGGCTGGGAGGACTGAATCACTCGATGTGTTGCTTAGGAGAATAGGTTCACAATGACACTTGTTTCTTTAAAGGCGCCGGGCGTTTAGGAAATAAGGAAAATTTTTACAACTCATTCTAAATGGAAAGAATTTGAATTTAAAAATTTTTGCAAGCTTTTACTGAATTTAAAGACAAAAGAATCTATTTCTAAATCTTTCCTTAACCTAGGTCATTCAGACCCAGTTACTAATCAGATCGTGTTGCAAATCAGACCGTCTTTCGAAGTCAGATTATGTTTCAAATGACAGTATTCCAAATCGAATTATGCTCCTAATAACACCATATTCCAAATCGGTACATGCATCAGACGGTGCGCTAAATCCGTCAGGGTTCCACATCACATCGTGTTCTAAATCAGATAGTGTTTCAAATCAGAATGTATTCCTAATCAGACCGTGTTAAAAATCAGGTTGTGCTTTTAATCAGACCATGTTCCAATCGGACAATGTTCCAATCAGACCATGTTGCAATCAGGCCATGTTCAAATCACACCATGTTCCAATCACACCATGTTCCAATCAGACCATGTTCTACTCAGATCATGCTCCAATCAATCTAATCAGGTCATGCTCCAATCAGACCATGTTGCAATCAGACCATGTTCCAATCAGACAATGTTCCAATCAAACCATGTTCCAATCAGATCATGCTCCAATCAGACCATGTTCCTGTCAACCAACTTTCCAACCAGACCATGTTCCAATCAGACCATGTTCCAATCAGACAATGTTCCAATCAGACAATGTTCCAATCAGACCATGTTGCAATCAGACCATGTTCCAATCAGAGAATGTTCCAATCAGACCATGTTCCAATCACACCATGTTCCAATCACACCATGTTCCAATCACACCATGTTCCAATTACACCATGTTCCAATCAGACCATGTTCTAATCAGATCATGCTCCAATCAGACCATGTTCCTGTCAACCAATGTTCCAAACCAGACCATGTTCCAATCAGACAATGTTCCAATCAGACAATGTTCCAATCAGACCATGTTGCAATCAGACCATGTTCCAATCAGAGAATGTTCCAATCAGACCATGTTCCAATCACACCATGTTCCAATCACACCATGTTCCAATCACATCATGTTCCAATCACACCATGTTCCAATTACACCATGTTCCAATCAGACCATGTTCTAATCAGATCATGCTCCAATCAGACCATGTTCCTGTCAACCAATGTTCCAACCAGACCATGTTCCAATCAGACCATGTTGCAATCAAACCATGTTCCAATCACACCATGTTCCAATCATACCATGTTCCAATCAGATTATGTTCCAATCAGACCATGTTCCATTCAGTCATCGGCGTGTTTCAAATCGGGCTGTGTTCCAAATAATACTATGTTTTGTGGATCATGCCGTATTTCAAAAACGATTCTGTTCCTAATCAGACCATGTTCCAATCAGACTATTTTCTAAATCAGCCCTAATTTCCAATAAGGCCGTGTTCTACCATAAATCAGACTGTTACCAATTAAATTGTGCTTCTAAGCAGATGTGTTCCAAATCAGATCCTTTTCCAACTTAGTCTATGTTCTAAATCAGACGGTATTCCCGTGCTTCAAATTATAAATTATTCCAAATCGGTCCAAACAATGTTACAAATCAGACCACCTTCCAAATCACATCGTGTTTCAAATTAGAATATGTTTCAAAAATTAATCTTAAATCAAACAATGTTCCGACTTCGACTTAATAATTCTGTGTGACTTGCAGCCAATTGGCATTGTTGCCAGTTGGCATCCACCACCGATTTCGATTCCCATCTACTATTTCGCCTTCTCTGAAGAAAAATGGCTCAATAATGGTTTTGGCCCAAGCAGTCACTTTTTGGTCATGCAATTGTGTTTCATGGTTCTCGTGCGGATGCCCCGTTCCCCAAATGCGGCAATTTTGCTTGTTAACGGCGCCAGAGAGTGTGAAATGGGCCTCGTCGATCATCAAAATCTCCTTCCAAAACTCAGGTTCAGTGTCAACCATTCGGGCGAATGTTTGGCCGTATTCCAAGCGATGTGGATGGTCTGTCGGCAATTATTCTTTGAGACAATTGCACTTCAATTTCATCCTTCAAAAAGCGCAGCAAGGCGACGTTACGACACATGTGGGTTCTCCGCAACACTATCTCTTACCGCTTCAACCAGTTCATTGGAACTTTCGGAGCATTGATGAACGGCTTGTCGACGATCTCCCACTTTCCCGTGCTGAAGAAAATTCGACACCGGACGCCGAATAGTGTGCTTGTTGGCTACGATGTTTTCGACAATATGCACGTTTAGTAAACACAACTGAACGACTATTTTCATTGTAAAGCATCACTATTTCGGCGCATTGTTTCGGTGTAAAGCGATTCATGGTTATTATTGTACTGAATTACCGTTTCAAACAAAATTTTACCCAAGTCAATCCGTTGATAAATTTGAAAATTATTCAGTGTTTACATACCGGCATAAAAGATGGCGCACCCTGTATTTATTTCCCTTAAATGTTTATTGTCATATTTTGAATTCATTGTGAGCTGCTAAAGGATTTATTAGCAAAAACTTAATGAAAAATTACGGTTTAAAGTTTAATTTATTATCAATACCAAACTGAATTCTGTTTGCCCTTACGACACATTTGCTTCATACGAATTCCATATATATTTCTCTAAAGCACATTTACTGTTGTTTGTGTTTCTGGTGTTGCATCATGTGCGCTATAAAATGCTCGTATACCATAAAAACATTAAAGCAAGTACATTGGCGATGACGATAGCACTGAAAATGAACACATCCATACATAAGTGAATTGCTCACATGCGGTCTATTGTAGAATTTTTGGTATTAAGGGATCTGTAAATAACCATTGCAGAAATCATGTGAGTACAGGCTAAGAGTACCTAAAAAATATGCAAACAAACAATTCAATTTAAGCCTAAATGTAGACTATGAACAGCGGCGGCGGCTATGACTGCAAAAAGGCACACACAAAACTGACAAGGAGAATATTCGCAAAAATCCGTACTATAACATGAAAGCAAACTGTATTCAGTCGTGTCTAACTAAGGTAAATACCATTGGCTGACAATGGCCATTGCTGCTCCATAATAGCCGTCATTTTTCTTTCTCTTGCTGTTGCTGCCATGACTATACCACAAAATGTTTTTTTCTGGCAAATATTCAGCAATTCGCCATCCTATTTCCAGGGATTTTGTTTGTTTTGGTAGTTGCTTGTAAATGTAGAGTTTTAAATTTAACTTTAATAATAATCTTATTACCTTCATTAAAATGTAAAATAAAAATTTTTAGTTCTAGGAACGAAATATGAATAATTTTAATGAGCTGCTTTCGAAATTTCCCTTCAGCGGTTTCCTTTCAGGCATTTCAGAGGAAGAAGCCTTGTTCCCTCCAGATTACTATATAAGGAATGAGATCGAAAAAATCGGATATCTTTAAATTGTCCTAGCATTGAAATCCCTTGTGCAAATAAAAAAATGTAAACAGTTTTGAAAAGAAAATTTAATTTCTTATAAAATGATAAATGATAAATAAAACTAATTTGTTTGTTGTTTTGTACAGAGTTCGGACAGCTTTTCCGGTATGCCTGCCATTAGCGACTTTACTGTCATTTCTGAGACTCTCTTGGCGGCAGCATTCCACACTTATTTCTAAAATCTTCCATGGATTTAGCTTCTTTGTTTGTTGCCTTTAATGTTCTTTTCACTAAAGCCCAATATCTCTCGATAGGCCGAAGTTCTGGGCAATTTGGTGGGTTGGCGATTTTTGGTACCAACTTTGATGTTTTGGTCTTCGAACCATTTAAGGGTTACTTTACTGTGGTGGCAGGAGGCTAGATCAGGACAAAAGAAAGTAGATACATTGTGCTTTCTAATGAAGGGCAGTAATCTCTTCTGGAGGTACTCCTTCACATAAATTTCGGCGTTAACAGTGTCACTTGTTACGAAACTTTTACTCCTTAGCCCACAACTACAAATCGCTTGCCATACCAGAAACTTCTTCGGGAACTTGGACTTTTGTTTTGTCCTAAATCTTTCCTCAACTCCTCCTCGTTCCTTTGCGGTGCAAAACTCTTGACCAGGCAATGGAGAAAATTTAGACAACACATATGTTTCAACGTCCATAACACAGCAATCGAATTTTTGTGGTAAAAATCTGTCTTCAACTTTTTAGCTCGGCTCTGGGCTACCACGTTCTCAGTAGCGTTCCTCACGGGTACTGACTGCACTTTGTATGTTTTAAGGCCCGAACTAAAAACTCACTGCAACTCGCTTTTTCCGCCAATTTTCGATTAGACAAAGCTGGATTCTTCTCTAAGAGAGCAACGACTTTCTTCGACGACTTTTGTGGAGACACGAAACCAACACGACACCGCATTTCCTTTCAGAACCATATTTTCTAGCAACTGTTAAATCTGTATTACAATTTTTTAAGAATCATTGATACAGTGTTTTGTGCAACTTTCGCCTTATTTGCAATGGTTTTCTAGCTTCACTGCGGATTTTCTCGAAATAATTCAACAACTAAATCGCGTCTTTCCACTTCCGATGCCATGACTCAACTGAAAGTTCACAAGTCAAAAAACATGTGATTGTATTTCATCAGAATTTCTCCAACGCAAAGCCTACTCTTTGAATTTTTTCATTCAGATGAAGAGTTTCAAAGCAGTGGTCTTTCAAAGTTATCTGATTTTTTCGATCTTACTCCTTATGTTTGAAAGCAAAGAAAAAGTTCTCGTGAAAATATAATAAATATTTAATAGAATTCAATGAAAGACTTTTGACAATCCTAAAGGACTTTCTTCAGGGGAAATTTATGAATTTTAAAGTAACACAAACTAGAATTTTGATGAGTTGGTATTGATAGAATTTCTTTGTATGCAAAAATAACTTCGTACGATTTGTAAGATAAGTGTTTTCTACAGATAAGAAAAGTAGGTTTTGAACATTTAAACAGTGTCTTTAAATAAGATAGGTTTCTAGAATTAGTTATAGAATTCAGTCTGGCGTTTGAGCCAGAAAGATGTCATGCAAACCTTCCAAGTTTCTGTTAGTTTTCTACAGTAAAATATAACAAATTTCATAGTTTTGGCGTAATTTCAACTTATAGTAAATCAAAAGCACTGATATCATTCCTGAATTCTTCGTTTTACAGTTCATAATTCTCAAGACAGTAATTTTAAGTGATTTTTGTGATGCAGCATCACACTGCATAACTAACTCCAAACGTACTGGCTACGTGTAGTTAAAGTATGTTTCTGCGCATTGTTCTGCTCAGTTAGGAAATTTTAAACGACTTTTCTTTGGTACCTAAGCTCACCCGTAGTTTTTTAATTTTCCTTGTCTCATTTGCTTTCTTTCAAAAAAAAAAATTCATAAATTCCATAAAAACACATTAAATGAAATGTAAAACGTGTGAATCTAATAATCCTGTCCAGTTCTAAAAATATTTATATAACAAATACCAGATACTTAAATATTTTATAGCATACATTTTGGCGCCAGTATGAAAATGCTAAATGTTCTACCATATTTGTTCAAGTTTTATGCATGCACTCAAATTTAATTCCTGTTGCAAGAAAGCAACAACAATCTTTACACATGTGTGTTTACATAAAAGTCACGTGTTTTCGACAAAAGCAACGAAGCACAGCAGTGTGCAAAGAAGAAAAGAGAGAAATAGAGTTGT
Source organism: Palloptera scutellata (assembly GCA_958295655.1). Taxonomy (NCBI): domain Eukaryota; kingdom Metazoa; phylum Arthropoda; class Insecta; order Diptera; family Pallopteridae; genus Palloptera; species Palloptera scutellata. The sequence goes on from OY282449.1 coordinate 143,984,549, forward strand.
TATGCCTAAAATGACAAAGGCCAAAGAATTGCGCAATTTTAAATAATACTACATACTTATATATATATAGGTATACAAAAATATAATCGAAACATTGCCGACACACACACACACACACACAAAGGTGAAATAAGAAAAATGCACAAATAATCTCATTCATGCAAACACAGACACAAACACATATTCACACGTAGGAAAAACCGCAATATAACAAAACGTGACTAGCAAATCAAACACGTACGTAAAAATATTTTTATATACAGGGTGCGCCATCTTTTATGTCGTTGTGTAAACATTGAATAATTTTAACATTTATCAATCGCTTGACTTGACTTGAGTAAACATGTGCGCCAAAAACATCATTTGGCTATTTTTCTTCAGAGAAGGTGAAACAGTCGATGGGAATCGATATCGGTGGATGTTGGCTCATTATGTGTGCCCAGAAATGTGTGAAAAAAGTGTGTACTGTTAATGGTTTCAAGAAGTCGCTGCGCCATGCCACACTGTAAATCAAACAATGCAGTTTCTGCAACGAAAATTCCCTGGACGTGTGGTATCAAAAATGGCAACATTAATCTCCAGATTTGACGCCTCCGGACTTCTTTTTGTGAGGATATTTGAAAAAGAAAGTGTACGGCCAGCAAGCCTCAGACCATTGACGAGCTCACGAGGTTAACATTCGTATCGAAATCATCGCTATACCGCCCGAGGTGCTCGAAAAGGTAATGGAAAACGCAGCAAAAAGGGCGCATTTTACTTTGGTCAAGAACGGCGCCCATTTGACTGATGTTTTATTCAAAAACTAGTCCAAATAATTTGTAGAAGACCACATTAAATAAAAATACCTCATACAAGTATATGGAAATGGGGTTTTTTTTTGTAAGTTATTCAATATTCACATACCGACATAAAGGATGGCGCACCCTGTATATTTTTATTTCTTTTTTATTGCTGCATATTTTTTGGGGCTCCACAATGGAGTGGAGGTGCTTTATTTCTAAAACCTACAACTTCCATATGCCTGTGCTAGCTTATTTCACCAAACAGCTTGCCGCACTGAATAAGCAATCGATCAAATGCATTCACAGGCGCACAGAAAACCAGGCAGAGGAGTAAAGGAGGTAGTAATCTCTAGTAGGCAGTTGACATATTTCAACAATTTTGTTGTTTTCCTTTTTTTGTATTTTTTGATATTTTATTTTGTGTGTGTGAGTTTCTATAATTTTGTGTTAGTTAAGATGTAAACACGTGGTGTTTTTATTTAATTGCCAAATATTTTCTATTCCATTGGTGTTTCCTTCTTTTCTTGCACATTCTTCTTCGGTTTTTCCAATTTTGATGTTGCTACGTGACACTCAGCTTTAGAGGTTGTGGATGCCACACGCAAAGCTAAGCAAGACAAGGAAAAACCAGGAAAAACAATTTAATTAAATGAAATGTATGTATGTAGAAAGTCGTGATGTTTTAATGCATCTCCTTTATGAAAAAAAATTTAAAAAAAAAACAAAGATGACGATGACAGCTTTTAACCCATAAACTACTGTACTTTTGTATACTGTGCAAGTATATAAGTACATGAAGTTTTTTAATTAAATTTTTGCTTTATTCGTCAATTAATATTATGAAATTAATTTTACAGCAGCATCGCATCATCAGTTTGCTTTTATTTTTTACGCTGCTTCGGTTTCATTGTAACAATGAAAAAATATTTTAAAAAAAAGTCGTAAATAATAATATTATCATTAATATTCATTGCGATTATGTAGCCTTTAAATAATTGTTTGCTTTTTGCTTGTTGTTGTTGTTGCATTTGTTAATATTGATTACACTTTATTGGTCGCTGGTTTTTAACTCATATCCATTCATTTATCATTTGAGACTATCCACAGCTCACGAGTATGTAGAATTTCGCACTCTCAACCACTTTGAATGTGGACATGATGATGATAATGACGCATATGGCTCTTCAATTATGTTTTCGTGCTTAACGAGCGCACACGCATCTGTGCCTGGCTGGATTGTAGTCCAGTCCCATTAGGAAATGTTAGGTGTTAGCAGCGATGTTGGAAATCTTCACGGGGTCCACTAAGTTCATTCAATTGCTACTCAGAAAGCAATAATCCATTATTCTCTTAAGTATTCCATTACACTATTTATGTAAGGCAATTTCTTTCAAGGCACGACTTTTCACTACCCATAGCAGTTTCCAGTCCCGTTAGGAAATGTAAGGTCTTAGCAGCGATATTGGAAATCTTCACTAGTTCCACTATGTTTGCCTTGATATAATGATTTATTTTATATTTGCTAATCAGAAAGCAATAATAATCTTAAGAATCCTTTCATTGCTCTATTTTTTCTTAGGCAATTTCTTTCAAGGCATGACTTTACACTACCCAAAGAAGCTTCACCACGAGATCGTGTGAACGTATTTCTGGTTGGATTATATCATATTGATTAGTTCCCTGGCCTAAATTTTTATATTTTTTCGTTTATCGATGACACCGTTTTATTCATGACAAATTCAAATTATCCTGTTCATGAGAATCTCGTCATTTCTCATCTCGTTCATTAGAATATTTTATCAAATGCTGTTGTTTCTTTTTGTCGAATTGTGTCAGTTAAATTTGACTTGATCATTACTCACTTTGCCCTAACTCATTTTCCTACTGGGAAGCACTGGGACTTAGCTCTGTGTGTGGCATGTGCGTGTGTGTTTATGTCTGCTAGTATGATTCTTTGTATGTGTATGTATCTGTAATTAATAAAACACTTGCCATTGGCAATTCCATTTTTTTTTTCGTTACTTTGTCGAAAAACGATTTATTTCCATTAATCGTTCGCAAAGGAAGCAAACAAACAAAAATGTGAAAATATCATAAATTTTTGTTTGACAGGTTAATAAACTCACATAAGTTTAAGTTTAAAAAAGTATATACTTTATTTGCCACCCTGAATAAGGGTTACCACAACCTTTATAAGTAGAATGAACGACTCTAAAAACATTCAATCATTTGCCATGAATACTTCTTTGATACCATAGAAAATCTTTTTTTAGCTGAGAAATTTTTGGTGGGATATTTCCTTTTTTACTACCGGAAGTTAAGGAGAGACAACAGTTCTCCAGGCACTGTAGTATTATGCTCGAAATTCTCAGTTGTGGTTTAAGTAACAATTTATTTTTTTAGGAGATTTTTTTCTTATTCTCTGGTACGGGATGGCCATCCTCGATTTACTTACATTAGGTAGTCTATTAACCATTGAGACTGACAAACTTTCCGTTGCTGTTTTTTACAGAGTTTATTCATATTACATAGAAAAATGTCTAAAAATCTAAACTTATATGAACTGGCCGGTATACCGCTTCCGTTACTGACCTATTAGGTATGGCTTTAATCTTTCAAACTTAGTCAGAAAGTGGCATACTCTTCAGTATCTAAACTCACATATTTTTCCACTTGAAGTTACATTTCTGGAAATTCAAAATTCATATATCAATCTTAATCCTTCTTGATTCTAACTGTAGGATCTAGAATCCCAGTTTGATGTTTCAAGAGATGCTATCAATTACTATATCGATATGATGACCTAAATGGAACATTCAGGTGTGAGTTGGGAATACCATACAGCCTAAATATTTTGGTGATGATTATTATAATGATGATAATAAGATTACAATTATAATGATGTAGTAAATAAATTCGCATGCTTTGAGTATGAATATTTTGATGGAGAAGATAATCTTGCAGAGGGCGTTGCATGCATTGGAAATGCAAACTATCAAAATGAAGTTTATCCAGATGTAGCACACCTGGGATCAGAGAAGGTTCAAACTGAACTATACAAAGAAGAAGTTTGCATGTAATGTCTGTGATATACTCAGAGTTTTTACAAGTTTACCTAAAAACGTAACCGGAAAACCCAAAACGCAAACGTTCTCAAGAAAAAAACTTCTGTAGGGTGTCCCACTGACGCACACCATTTTTATTTTTGCTTGTTGTTGTTTAATTCAAACAACTCTCTCAATTTAAAGCACTCATTACCAGGTAAATAAATAATTCAATCCTGTAAATCATTATCGCTCATACGCTCTGTAGGCCCATCATAAATAGTATCAAACATTATTATTTATCATTGGACATTTTTATTTGAAATAAATGTAAACATTTTAAATAAGTACACAAAATGCTTGTAAATTTATTTGAATGCCATATGGTAAATAAATAAATATTTATGTCTTTACAGCGATATGTAATCATAAAATAAATGGATGCATTATTTATGTGAATATTTTTATGAATGAATTTCGTTCACTTTCGTAAGTGGCGCATATTCAAAAACAACTGAAAGCACAAAATAAATAAATGAACAATAATGTTCAATTGTTTGTAAGCCGTGTGCATCTGTATGTAGAACACGAAGATATCTGATTACAAACAGCGATGCACTTGAGCTCAGTTTCAATTACTTTTGGTCGTAGATTTGTTGCATTACCCACACACACACACACACACGCACTCACACAAACGAAAATAGAGATATTCAGAAATAAATAAATTTCAATTAAATCATTGTGCTAGACAGACAAATTTATTAACAATAAGAAGCAATCTGCTGTGTGAAACTTACAGTGGTGGCTATAAAAAAACAACATGCCTGCATGCAACTATGCTGTAATTGATTTCATTGTAAGTTTATATTGTATTATTAAAAAGCAAAAGAACGTCGTGGGTTTTACCATATATGAATTTATTTTCTGTTATTTGACTGCAGGCAAAGCTACATGAAAAACTAATGGGCTTATGTGCCAACACTTTTAGTCTCTATCTTCCTAACGTTGGCTTGTACATAATCTAAGTTCAACTGGAAAATGAAAATAGAAATACAAAAGCCATTTCATATAAATCCCATGTCAGCCATTGCAGCTAATTAGTTTTTCAATTATTTTTCGTGTTCACGATATTTTATTAAATTCACAGAAAATCACTCTAGAAATAAAAATTATTTAATATATTTAAATATTTGGATTTATGTAAATGAAAAGTGGCGTATTTTGCTGAAACATTGTTCTTCCATTGTATGCACAATTGAACTACAATTCGTACAGATTTCCATTGACAGATGGAAAGCTAATGCATAACAAACAATGGGAGTGGCGGTGACGGTGACGGTGGCGTTAACGGCTTCTCAATGTCGATTTTAATTCAATGAAAAGCAGTGACTTTTATTTTCTATAGTTATTGGCAATTCTTTTTTGCAAAACTTTTTCCACTTTGCCAACACAATTATGACAGTGAAAAAGCTCAATAGGAAAATAATTTGAAATTGGTGAGTGTTAAAAGGGAAGAGTAAAAAAAAAACAGAAGAATAAATTGTTGAAATTTTCTATGGAAAAACAAAAAATAAAATCCAAGTAAGAAATTCAGCATTAATAAAATAGAATAAGTGATAAAAATAGAATTACTAAAACTTAGGTTATCTTCTTCAACTCAAGTGAAGTTAGTTTTAGTGCAGTTAGGGGTAAAATTTGAGGCTACTTATTCTCTGGTTTGATATTAAAGCTTTTTAAAGGTCAGGTAATTTACATAGTTGTCCTCAAAAAATAAAATGTAATGCTATAATGTAAATTTATATTTGAAAGTTTCTATTTTAAGAAAAGGTTCTGCTCTTGCTTAATGGTACTTAATTATTATTTAAATAAATTTTAGAATAAGAAGGTTATGTACTATATACATATGTATGTATGTAATATAAACCTATGTACATACATGAATATGAAAAAGCCGCTTCTTGTTGACTTAAGCCATTCATGTTAACAAGTTTTCAAAATATTTTTGACAGTTTCTTTTTGTTGCCAGTCTTTTTGTTTGACAGTTCTTTTGTTACTCACATAGTAAAAGCTGAAAAATACAAGTGCAAAGAACATTCAGTAAATTTATTTACCTCCATAAAAACTGCTCAAGTGAATTAAACCATTTTTCTCGTCGTTTTGTACTTTCTTCAGCAACATAAAATATACAAAAAATAAAACATATTCGAAGGTTCCAGTGGAAGACTTTGTCCATTCTCTATATTTGGATTTCGCACGCATACATACAACTTTTGCGTTTCTGTCTACTTTTAAAGCTTACTGAGGGAGCAGAAAATATTGCGAAACAAAAAAAATTGTGTGCGTCACTGGTACACCCTACAGAAGTTAACTTCTTCAGAACGTTTAACTTTTTAGTTTTCAGGTTAGGTCGAGAGTCAATGAGATGAGTGTTGATGCATTTATTGGCTGCAATGAACTCATTTGCCATACTCAGCGCCCTCTATCAATCAAGTTTGAATCCTACGCGAATCAACGCCCTCTATCAATCAAGTATGATTCATACTCGATAGAGGGCGCATAGTGGATGAATACGCTACTTGCACGTTTTTCTTGTTTTCAATCTATACTCGCTCATTCTTTCAGCTCTAGAAATCACTAACGATTTATGTTTGAAATGTCAAATTTTTACCTTGACTCTGATGGGCAGCGCCCTCTATCAATTAAGTTAGAATCATACGCGAATCAGCGCCCTCTGTCAATCAGGTATGAAGCATACGCTAATCAGTACCCTCTTTTAATCGAGTTTGATTCATACTCATATGTGCTGCCCATCATTTATGTGAATTTACCATGTATGTACATATATGACTTCATTTTTTTTCATACCTGTTTGATAGAGGGTCCTTCATTTCCGTGACAATTTTCTTTTTGCCACGCTCATCTTCTAAATATAAAAACGTTTCTAAAGAAGCAAACTTAAAAGGTAATAAATAGTTAAAAGTTTAGTTCTGTATCGTTGTATACAAACTTATCTAGAATCTAGACTGCAGACCATGATGAAATGAAGAGGTGAGACAGTCAGGTCATTGGCAAAAACGCTCGAGCAGTCAGTGCAGCATTCTCCAACCTGGAAAGGGAGTCTCGTCGAGTGGGTCTAGTGGTGAACGAGGACAAAACGAAATTACAAACAAAGAGTCACGGCGTCTTGGACAAAATGTCACTGTTGACAACTATACTTTTGAAGTCGTCAAGGATTTCGTATATCTAGGATCCAGCATAAGCAACAACAATAATGTCAGCCTTGAGATCAAGCAGAGACTAACTCTTGCCAACAGGTGTTACTACGGGCTCAGAAGAGCCCTCTCTCGACCAACGAAAATAACGCTCTATAAGTCCCTCATCCTTCCCGAATTTAATGTATGGCGCAGAGACGTGGACTTTGACCATCAATGATGAGAGGCTGTTAGGAGCGTTCGAGAGTAAGATACTCCGTCAGATCTACGGTCCAGTATGCGTGGACGACGTGTATCGAATAAGATGGAATGATGGAGATGAGCTGTATGATCTGTACGCCGACACTGACATAGTCAAGCGTATAAAACTCCAGCGGCTTCGCTGGCTGGGTCATGTTGAGCGAATGGAAGAAAGCGCTCCGCTCCGGCTAGAAGGGTGTTTTATTCGAACCACGGTGGAGGAACACGCAGAAGGGGACGTCCTAATCTCCGTTGGAAAGACCAGGTGCAGGGCAACCTTGCTGCACTTGGCCTTATCAACTGGCGCCAGCGCGCGCATAGCAGAAGTGACTGGCGAAGCTTTGTAGAGGCGGCCAAGACCGATCATCGGTTGTAGTGCCAGCTAAGTAAGTAAGACAGTCAGGTAACCATGCTCTTTTGAAATTCTGAGGAGCATGGTTGTATTTTCCCTTACTTTTCTTTCTTTTAATAGCACAACAGCAAATGGAAGGTCTAGGCCGAGCTTTTCGCATATTAGTTTGTTTTTGTAATAAGTAGTAGACTCATATTTTTATTTCACCTTGGTCTAGATCTTTACAATATAAACGTCATGTGACTAACATTTTTGTGTCTAAATATCTTTGATAGGATTTTTGTTTGAAGCAACCCGTAAATGCTATACGAAATTAATCTAGATCCGAACTATCTGGATTGTAGACAATTGTACAATCATAATGTAGACGTACTTTGAAACGAATCAAAAGGTATTGGCAAAAAAAATGTATCCAAAAATGATTGATGAAAAATTTTTGTGACACAAATAAAGTGCAAATATTTACATTTAAGTTCGAAAGTATTTCGATATTTTGGACTTTCCTTTATATTGCATGTTTACACCGGCCAACATTTGAAGGCTTATTATAAGCATTCAAGTTGGACTTCTTTATCTTCCTCCTTCATTCATTCTTTCTGATCTAATGTCAAGTATAAAAGTTGTGCAAAATACTGATTACTGGCAACAATTGCCGTGGGAGAAAATGTGTTTGGCATTCTTGAGCATGTGCAAATGTGTCGCCAGTGACTAAAATTATTCTCTTCATCTCTCTCTTTTTGTTTTTTATTTTGAACAGGAAACCGCAACAACAAATTTCTCTCCTCGACGGTAACTACATATAGCCAGTATGATATTGGCCATTAGGAACTTAGTACTTATGTACTAAGTATTAGTACGAGGGAGGGTCTATAAGTCCATGAAAAATGAAACAGACCTCAAAACCAACATTTTGCTTCTTTCAAACGAACGCAGTAAAATTTTCAAATTTTTCGAACTCACTCAAAATCCAAGGTATGATATTGGACGATGGGCGTGTGAAGGTGCGTAAAGTTGGAGAGGCTACAGGCTTACTTATAACGTGAATCAGTGATTTAAGTTTTGCATAAATATTTCGATACCAAAATGCTATCCACAAAATGGGTGTCCCGTTTGCTCACAATTGACAACTTCAAAGTATTGTATTTTTTATCCGAACGAGTTTTTGCGCCGTTTCGTAATCATGAACGAAACCTCGATTAATCACAATACAGCAGAGATCAAGCAACAGTCGAAGCCGAAGAAGGCCAGGGTGTATCGTGTATCGGCAAGGTTTGGGTCGCATGAAGAGGTTATCGATGAAACAGGCTCCTATTTTGAGGGCCTCAAGAATTCGCATTAATTGAAGGGCATCAAAAAATTGCTGAAACGTTGGGTGAAGTGTATCGACTTAAAAGGAGACTATATTGGGGGAAAAAATGTTTTTCTTGACCTGGCCCCCTCCCTCGTATTGCTATAACCTATGGAATAAATTCTAGCTAAGTGTTAAGCAAGTATCATTGAGTACCTAGATCTGCTTCACCTTTTATTGTTTATTTGCTTAAAACTTGTAACATAACTGAATATAGAGTGATTGCATTTACATACTGTAGGGTGTACATAAAAGATGGAAGCTACAAAAAAATACTAGAATTCCAAACGTTTTAAGTTTTAAGTTGCTGCAGTAAACTTGAAAAGCGTTAACGTAAAAAGACGGCGTAGAAAAAGAAGAAGAAATTAGGTTACGGTCAGTTTAAACGGAGGGAGAATAGCAAAATACTTACTTATGAACATTGACTGAAATGCGTCTACAATGACGACAGCGACTGCGATGACAGCAACACCAACACCAACAAAATTGCAAGAACATAATGTAAATAGAATAAAAACAATGAATGCAATAATAATAAAAAAAAAGAAGAAAATCGAACTACGACCACTAGCGAAAGATGAAGGAGAGTATCGTATAACAATTGATATTGACAATGGTCAAGAGGGCCACACGAGACACATACACACACACACACACACACACACACATCCATAGAGATACATTGCAACTACATACATGTGACTACTTGCATAGAACATATTCACTTCACTTGTATTGTTAAATTCGAAGGTGAAATCGGGCTTGTTTCAAATCGCCAACTATGAACTTTTATCCCTCCGGAGCATTCATACATAAAAAAATGAAAAATTGACCCTCGGCTAGTTGTTGTTGTTGGCTGTAGAATCGCTGTCGCTGTAGTCGTCGTTGTCAATGTTAGCAGCTGTGTTTTTGTTTTATATTTTGCTGTGTTATTTGTGTTTTTGTTTTTTGTCTCTGGTTTTTACGCGCTTAGCACTGAAGGCGACGATTAAAGTGCGATTTTATGTTTTTCAATTCGATGACAAATGATTTTTGCAGAATGCCGAACAGCATTGAAATTGAAAATTATTTTCAAACACAAGGACATTTTCAGTTGTGTTTAGATTGGTAGAGAACATTCGATTCAAAGTTTTATGTAGAACAAGAGCAGCTACCAATGAGAAATACCAATCGGTAAATGGATTTGATCTTTCTGGTTAAGGAAACTTAGGTTTAGTTAAGAGTTACAGATTCTTTGTTTTACATATTAGGATAGTTAGATGCTTTCTGTTTACTACATTGTTACATAGACTGAGCGCCAGTTCCATAAATCACATTTGTTTATACATTTGTTGTACCTTGCCCAGAAGCCCCATTCAAAAAGTCATACCATTTGCAATTATTTATTAATTTTTCTAGTTGAATTGCTCGTAATTTGTACATTTCATGCCTGAGCACTTGAATAAATTTATTTCAATTATGAATACATTAAAATAAAATTGTATATGTATAGTGTGGCCCATATAACATTTGGAATATGAACTACTGGATATTTTTAATCTGTGATCGCTGTGGTGAAAGTTTGTGGTGCGTTGGCCTGCTACGCAGAGAGTCCGATGTTCAAATCGCAGCACAGGAAACAAACATTGCCTCTTGGCAATGGCAATGGCAAAAACCTACAAGAGTAAAAATTTGCGATGAAAATCTTTTAATTTCGGCATAAAACTGTAGGTCTCTTCCATTCATGTACAGATAAAGGGTGATTTTTTTGCTACTTGGTTTCTGACGTTTATATTTCTGGCAGTTCACGCGTGATTCTTGACATGTGGTAAAGTAAAAAATGCTCAGTTTGGTTTACCATTTCATCATGAATAGACTAACGCCTCAACAACGTTTGCAAATTATTCACATTTATTATCAAAATTCGTGCTAACTGAAAAATCGCAAAATTGTCTTCAGTGACGAGGCTAATTTTTGGCTCAATAGATACGTGAATAAGCAGAATTGCCGAATTAGGAGTGAATACCAGCCAGAGGCAATTCAGCAGCTAGCAATGCATCCCGAAAAATGCACTGTTTGGTGCAGTTTATGGGCAGGCGACATCATTGGGCCGCACTTCTTCAAAGACGATGAAGGATGACGGCCGCAACGTCACGATCAATGGAGAAAGGTACCGTTCTATGATAACAGACCTATTTTTTTTGCCGATAATGCAAGAATTTGATTCGGTGCCACATGCCACTCTGTACGCGAAATCATGCATCAATTGAGAGGCGAATTGGATGAGCAGTTAATCTCACGTTTTGGTGCAGTCAATTGGCCACTTAGATCGTATGATTTGACCCCGATACACTATTTGTTGTAGGACTATGATAAATCTCTTCTCTATAGGGACAAGCCAAACACGATTGCTGCTTTGGAAGCCAACATTGAACGCGTCATTGGTGAGATTCCGGGATTCCGGCCGAAATGTGTCAAAAAGTGTGCCAAATTGGACCTTCAGAATGGACCAGTTGAAGCGTAGCCGCGGGCAACATTTAAGTGAAATTATCTTTAAAAAGTAAATGGCAGGAATTGATTTTTCGATCCAAATAAAAATGTAGTTTACTTTTGTAAAATTTCTGTGTTTTTGTGAATTGTCAAAAACCAAGCTCTTAAAAAATCACCCTTTATATGAAGAGCCAAGCCGTAGAGAGAAGAAGAAGCAAAGAGATAAGGAAAGAGTACATCTGTGGGTAAAGACAAAACAAAATACAGAGCCAAACTTTGCCCACATTGAAATGCATGCGATACGAAAATATAATAAAGGGTGTTTTTTTTAGAAGTGTGGTTTTCAATATGGCAATACTTTTTTCGGAGTTGGTTTTTTTGAAAGCTGTCACTTGATTTATGCTCAGTTTGGTTTGCCATTTCATAATGAATAGACTTACTCCTGAACAACGTTTGCAAATCGTGTAAATTTATTACCAAAATAATGGTTCGGTTCGCGTGATTTTTACAAGAAAATTTTGTCCAGCGATGAAGCTCACTTTTGGTTGAATGGGTACGTTAATAAGCAAAATTGTCGCATTTGGAGTGATCATAATCCACAAGCCATTGCTGAGACGCCGTTACATCCTCAAAAAGTCACTGTTTACTGTGCTCTATGGGCAGAGGGAATCATTGGTTCATATTTATTAAAATATGAAGCTGGTCATAATGTTACAGTCAATGGGGAACGCTATAGAGCCATGATTAATGACTTTTTCGTGCCTGAATTGGAGGATCTTGATGTGGATGACCTTTGGTTCCAACAAGACGGCGTTACATGCACTACAGCCATACAGCCAACGAAACAATCAATTTATTGAAGGAAACTTTTGGTGAGTGCATTATCTCGCGTCGTGGGCCTGTGGCGTGGCCTCCAAGATTGTGCGATTTAACACCGCTGGACTATTTTTTGTTTTTTGTGGGGTTATGTGAAGTCGCTTGTCTACGCCTAGATAAGCCCGAGACGATTGACGCCTTGGAAGAGAATATTCGGCGCGCTATTACTGATATACGGCAAAAAGTGGTCGAATATTGGGCCTCTCGGCTGGAATTTATTCGAATCAGTTACGGCGGCCACTTGCCCGAAATCGTTTTTAAAACATATTGGCAAATCGTTATCTTTATAATAAAGTTAAATTCTTAGCCATAACATTAAATTATATGCGTTTTATTTCTTCTTGAAAACCACACTTCTAAAAAAAAACACCCTGTATATCTCGTGAAACCAAATCTCAAAACTAAAAATTTTAAAATTGTATGTAAATAGTGCCAAAGTGAAAGTCGCTGTGGTGTAGTGGTAGTGCGTTGGACTGCTACACAGAGTGTCCGGGGTTCGAATCTCGGCACAGGCCAAAATCAAAAATAAGAAAAATTAATTTTTCTACACGGCACCACCTCTTGGCAGGCAATGGCAAACCTACAAGAGTAAAAATTGCTATGAAAAGTTTTTCACTTCGCCGTTCGGATTCGGCATTAAACTGTAGGTCCCTTCCATTCATGTACAAATATAACACGCACAACATGAGTGGATGCGAAAAGCTCGGCCTAGGCCCTCCATGGACTGTTGTGCCATTAAAAGTTAAGTAAAGTAAAGTGCCAAAGTGAAAGTTAAGCGGAAGCGGAAGGATTGTACTTTCGAATAATAAAAACCACGTCGAAAGAAATGATTCGTTTCTTATTTACACTAAATTCATCAAATTCCAAATTATAAATGATCCACCCTGTATGTACACTTTAATAATGTGGTTAGTGATTATTTTTTTTAATTTTTGCTTACATATTGCATGAAATTATACCTATACAAGTTTACTTACTTGTAATATTTTTACTATAAATTACTATTATTATTTTTTTACTCTTTTTTTATAATAATTTGGTTCTTTTGTGTATCACATACAATGTGACATATTACAATTTTGTAGTTTTTACTACATATTGCCTTTGTCAACTTCTATTTACCAAACAACCAACTTTGTTTTGTATATTTTATTTTTTTTTTTACATTGTTCTTTATGCAAATGTTTTTAATGCAAACAAAACAAAAAAAAAACAATAATAGAAAGGTGCTTTTGTTTCTGAAAAAAAAAAGAAAACTGAACGAAAATAAAACAAAAAACTTTGATTTTATTTTGCTTTCTTTCTAGTTTTCTTTCTTTGCTGTTATTTTGACAGCACAAAAAAACGTTTTGTTTGTTGTTTTATGTCAAATAAAAGAGCACAACAGAAAGTGCACAATTCTACAATAGAAAAAAATAGAAAATAAAAAATGTGCATCAATAAATTCAGTGCGGCACGTAGAAAAGGCGCATGAAAATTATTTTTGCAAGCATTTAAGTAGTTAGTGAGACAGGAGACTGAGAAGGAAAAGAGGCGGTGTGGTATTTTAAACGAAATCTCCTTGAAGTATGCAGTGTTTTGTTGATCTCTAGTTTGCGAATTATGCTTTTACTTACAATGATGTACAAGTATGAAACCGGTAATGACATCTCTGCGTCGTATAGGTAAAACTATACGCTCTGTCCAAATCACCAAATCATTGTCGCCATTTCTTCGCATTTAGTTTCGTCAACAATATTCAGTTCATAAACACTCAAGTTTCATGCAACAACATATTTGTTTCGCTCGTAAAAATGCCGAATTTCGTGACTACAAACTACGATATGCCGACGTCATTGATTTTCTGTTTCCAATTGAAGAAATCTGCTTTGGAATCTCATCGAATGCTTGTGGTAGCTTACGGCCAGCACGCTCTAGGCGTGTTACACAGTGCAACGAGTGGTTTAATAAGTTTAAAAGTGGCGATTTTAATGTGAGAAAGCTTTACTCGATGAGGATGATGGTCAAACTCAAGAACAACTTGCAGAACAATTAAATGTGACACAATAATGCATTTCTTAAAGTTTAAAAGCCATGGGATTGATTTTGAATGTTCCGCAGAGGGAAGATTGGTGCCGCATGAATTGACTGAAAGGCTGAAAGACATCAAGAAAATCGAAAAACCACCTGTGAAATGTTGCTCGCCAGGTACAAAAGAAAGTCATATCTTCATCGAATTGTTACTGGTGATGAAAAATGGATCTATTTCGAGTATCCCAAACGTAAACAATCATATGTAAAGCCCGGTACACCGACACCAGCCAAATCGACAGCAAAGCCAAATCGCTTCGGGAAGAAGACAATGCTTTGTGTTTCTGGGATCAACGAGGTTTAAACCTCTGAAACCAGGTGAAACAGTTACTAGTTAACGCCAACGTCAACAACAATTGGCCGATTTGAACCATGCTTTGCGCCAAAGACGTCCAGAATATCAAGCTAGGCAATACAAAGTGATTTTTCTTGATGACAATGCACCATCACGTCAAACAAAACAGACTCGGGAATTGGTAGATTCGTACAGCTGGGAAGCCTTCCCCAAGAAGCTTACATGTTTACCGGACTTGGCTCCATCTGACTTCCACTTATTTTCATCAATAGGGCACGCACTTGCTGAGCAGCACTTCGATTCATAAGAAAATGTGAAAAAATGGCTCGATGACTGATTTGACTCAAAAAACGAACAGTTTTTTTGGCGAGGCATTCACAAATTGCCAGATAATTGGGAAAATTGAATGTATAACCATTTTTCTTAAATAAACGAGTATTTTCTTACCAGTTTCATACTTGTACACTTGGCATTGATGTGGAGAAACTTCAGCTCATCATCACAAATCTATCAAGCAGAAATTTATTATTGAAATTATCATTGTGAGTCGAAACTTTGGGCTTACCACTTCTACATCTATGCTATAGTATCCCTTCCGGTTCATGTAGTCATGAGGTATAGCTGCGGATGTCATTGACGGTGCAATTATTGCAACGTGAAAACTGTGAAACCCAGTAAATTATTAAGGATTTTATATGAATTCATTTTAACTGAAGGGATCAACTCAGCTTGCTTTGAGTTCATTGTATTGCAAATGTAGTTTATGTTGCGGCAAACGATTGACTGGCTCATAGCCAAGAAATAGCTATTTCCCACGCAGCTTTGGTATGAGCCGTTGGACAATAAATAATGTACAGAAAGGAACTAAAGAAAATGAAAACACATATATTTGTGAAGACGCAAACGTAAGCGAATATGTTTAATGAGGAATGTTTTTTGCTTATCGCGTGCTTTAAGATCCACGATAAGATCCCAGCATAATGACTTCGGAAGCCTTAAATATATTTACGACATAACAATACGAAAAGAGAATAAGACAAGATATGAATACCCATACATACCCATAATACATTGTTTCCATTATACTCAGCATGACACTTAGAGGCAACAAAACCAAAAGCTAGATTTTATAGCTCATTTAATTCCTGTTTCCAAGACCTCATATGTCTGGAGAAATATTTGAACTTATTTTTATCATTTTCACTTCATCGTTCAATCTCATACAATATTCATATGGAATAACGTTCATGATTTTATATTTACAAGGCTCATATTTACATGGAAAAAGAATCAATCGATAATTGTGCATGTGTGGGAACACATGATATGATCTGATATGAATATGAAGTATTATTTTCGTTATTTCGTTCAGAGCGAGCATAGGCCTTAATTGCATAATGAGTCTGAGGGGGAACCTGTTCCTTCGAATGATCATATCGAATGCACAATTTTCTCCATGTCGAGTACTCGCTCTTCTATCATTTACCTTTCTAGGCTTCCACGCTTCTGAATTTTCCTATAATTTCTCAACTTTGATTCTCCGGTTTTCTGCAATATTCCACAGATTATCAACCTCTGAAATTTTCTACAATCTTCCTGTCCTTAAGTCCTCGCTTTTTTTCAATTTATTTGTAATTATCAACCTTGAGACACTGACTTCTAGTAATTTTTTATATATTCTTCACCTCTGGATTTCTACATATATTTTCCAAAAACATTCCCGTCCTCATGTCCCTTCATATGATATTTTATCACTTTTGGTACACTCCATGTCGAGTTATCGCTCTTCTATCATTTTTATTTCTAGGCCTCCACCCTTATGAATTTTCCTATAATTTCTCAACTTTGATTCTCCGGTTTTCTGTAATATTCCACAGATTATCAACCTCTGAAATTTTCTACAATCTTCCTGTCCTAAAGTCCTCGCTTTTTCAATTTATTTGTATTTATCAACCTCGAGACACTGAATTTTTTATATATTCTTCACCTCTGGATTTCTACATATATTATCCAAAAACATTCCTGTCCTTATGCTCGTTCATATCATGTTTTCTCACATACACTCCATATCGAGTCCTCGCTCTTCTATCATTTTCCTTTCTAGGCTTCCACGCTTCTGAATTTTCCTATAATTTCTCAACTTTGATTCTCCGGTTTTCTGCAATATTCCACAGATTATCAACCTCTGAAATTTTCTACAATCTTCCTGTCCTTGAGTCCTCGTTTTTTTCAATTTCTTTGTAATTATCAACCTTGAGACCCTGACTTTAAGTAATTTTTTATATATTCTTCACCTCTGGATTTCTACATATATTTTCCAAAAACATTCCCGTCCTCATGTCCCTTCATATCATGTTTTATCACATATGGTACACTATATGTCGAGTTATCGCTCTTCTATCATTTTTATTTTTAGGCCTCCACCCTTATGAATTTTCCTATAATTTCTCAGCCTTGATTCTCCGGTTTTCTGCAACTTCCTACAAATTATCAACCTCTGAAACATCTACAAAATTCTGTCCTTGAGTCGCTTTTTTTGAAGTAAGTTTTTATATATTCTTCACCTCGGTTCCCCGATCATTTAAATATTTTTTTTTCATGAATTTCTGTCCTGCTATCTGAAATTTCTTCTCAATCTCAATCTCGAATCTCAATCTTCTCGAAAAAAAACGTTGAGTCCCTGGTCTTCTAAGTTTTTCTACCATTTTTCCACTCACGCTTCCCAGTTTTGTGGAATTTTTTTAAAAAATGTTCACGTCGAAACCCCGGTCTTTTGAAGGTTTCTACAAACTTATGTCGTCGAATTCCTTCAGTTTTTTGTACAACTTCGTACAAAGTATCGACCTTGATTTCCCTGCTTTCTGCGATTCTCTACCACTTTGAATTCTCAACCTTCTGATTTTTTTCTTTTTTTTTTATAAATTTCAGAAATTTCCTGCATCCTCAGCGTTTTGTAGTTTTCTACTATTTCTCCATTTTGTGCCTTTACTTTACTTTCCTTTACTTTTAATGGCACAACAACCCATGAAGGGCCTAGGCCGAGCTTTTCGCATTCATATTTGTATGATAAATGGAAGGGACCTACAGTTTAATGCCGAATCCGAACGGCGAAATGAAAAGCGTTTCATAGGCAATTTTTACTCTTGTAGGTTTGCCATTGCCTGCCAAAAGGTGGCAAGAGGTGCCGTGTAGAAAAATTTTTTTTTCTACTTTTTTTGATTTTGCCTGTGCCGAGATTCGAATCCCGGACACTCTGCGTAGCAGTCCAACGCACTACCACTACACCACAGCGACCACTCCATTTTGTGCCCCGATTAGAAAATCACCACCTCGATTCCTGGTCCTTGTAAGTCTTCCTTGAAAATTATCACCCCCAAGTGTAAAAAATTCTCAATCTCGAATCTACGAGGTTTTAGGTTTTTAGAAAGTGTAATGTTTCAGTTTCACAATAGTTACGAGTATGTTATTGATTTAAAAAAAGTCTACTACTTACTAATAATAATTTTAATATTGCACCATCATTAAACCTCCACTAATATAATCCGTCATTCGTTTAATTTTCATTGCAGATGATGGAGCACGCCTGGTCAAATTACAAACTCTATGCATGGGGTAAAAACGAACTGCGACCGCTCAGTCAACGTGCGCATTCCGGCAGCATTTTTGGATCGAACGATTTGGGAGCCACAATTATCGATGGCCTCGATACACTCTACATAATGGGCATGGACAAGGAATACAAAGAGGGACGCGATTGGATTGAACGGAAGTTCTCGCTCGATAACATAAGCGCAGATCTGTCAGTATTCGAGACCAATATACGTTTCGTGGGTGGCCTCTTAACGCTGTACTCCTTCACCGGTGATAATTTGTACAAGGAGCGAGCACAACATATTGCCGACAAGTTACTGCCTGCCTTCCAGACGCCCACTGGCATACCGTATGCGTTGGTCAATTCCAAAACGGGCGTCAGTAAGAATTACGGCTGGGCTTCAGGGGGCAGTTCGATACTCTCGGAATTCGGTACATTGCATATAGAATTTTCATATCTCAGCGATATTACAGGGAATCCGCTGTATAGGGAGCGTGTGCAAGCAATACGACAAGTTCTTAAGGATATTGAAAAACCAAAAGGACTATATCCGAATTTCCTGAATCCGAAGACAGGCAAATGGGGGCAGAGTAAGTTGGCGGCGACGCGCCTTGCAGTTCAGACTATACATACGTACAATATAATAATTTGATTTCGCTTCTGTTTTCAGTGCACATGTCTTTGGGAGCACTTGGCGACAGTTTCTATGAGTATTTATTGAAGGCGTGGCTGCAATCAGGCCAAACCGATGAGGAGGCACGCCAAATGTACGATGATGCTATGGTCGCGATTATTGATAAAATGATACGCACCAGCCCCGGTGGACTGACATACGTGTCAGATTTGAAGTTCGATCGTCTGGAACATAAAATGGATCATTTGGCATGTTTTTCAGGTAATTTACTAAAAAAAAAAAAACAGTGTGATTTTCATGAATCGTTTCGCCATTTAACATCGTTTTCCCCTCATACGTGGCAGGTGGTCTTTTTGCTCTCAGTGCCAATACACGTCAAAATCAACATGCTGCTAAATTTATGGAAATCGGCAAAGGTATTACAAATACCTGCCACGAAAGTTATATACGAACTTCAACTAAACTTGGACCAGAAGCTTTCCGGTTTGAATAAATACACTTTGACATTAAATTAAAATCGCCATAATAAGGATTTTCTTTTCTATTTTTTATTATGTTTTTAGCTTCAGCGATGCCGCCGAAGCGCGTGCCTTGAAATCTCAAGAGAAATATTATATTTTACGACCGGAAACTTTTGAAAGTTACTTTGTCTTGTGGCGCCTGACGCACGATCAAAAATATCGCGATTGGGGCTGGGAGGCAGTACAGGCATTGGAGCAGCATTGTCGGACGCCGCACGGCTATTGTGGCATACGCAATGTATATCAAGAGGTGCCACAAAAGGACGATGTGCAGCAAAGTTTCTTCCTGGCGGAGACACTTAAGGTAAATACTGAATTAACTTTTTCATGAACAAGCGAAATCGGCATTTTTTTGCTTATCAAATGAATGGCTCAACGAACGAAATTTGCCAAGGTGTTAAGGTGTTTTATTTCAGTGGGTGTATAGGGTATATATAAAGTTTGGATACGTACAGGCTCAGCTTTTCGATTAGTTCTGATAACAAGTTCATCATACATTTGCCTACCAGATGAGAATGAATAGGAGGAAGAAGAAATCTAAGTACTTAAGTCTTTGTACCGACAGCTTCAAACTCTACCATAGAATCACTTGGTACAGCACCTATTACCTCCAATGTCGTAGTAACACTCATCTCTTAAAATGTTAACTATGTGATTTTGAAAGTTTTCAACCCTCAAAAGCTTCGTTTTTGTAATTTTTGTAACTTTCTTTACATGTAATAACTTTATTTTCGTTTTCTTTTCCAGTATTTGTATTTACTCTTCTCCGATGATACCCTATTGCCATTAGATGAATGGGTTTTCAATACAGAAGCGCATCCGCTGCCAATAAAGGGTGCCAATATTTTTTATCGCCAAGCGGCAGCAACATCAAATGTTGCAGCAAATTAAATTTACAACAACAACGAGAAGAACCGCTTTTCTATAGTCGCCTGCCTGTGTTTCAAACACAACCACAACAGCAACGTCATCATTGTCATCGTCGCCGGCGTTATCATTCACACGTCGTGTACTTTATGAACTCCAGGAGGAGTTCGTATAATTAATTTTTTTTTTTTAATTTTAAATTTATGATAATTGATATTTTCTCAATATTTTTTTTTTTTTTTTTTTTAGCTATTATTCACTATTGTTTTTTGTAATTGCAATTAATGCATCGTCAGCATTTACAGGACCTACGCTAAGAATTTAGATTGTCTAGCTGGACATTTTTTATTCTTTTTAAATTTCTTCTTCAACTTGTCTAATTTGATTTTAAACTTAGCAACAAGTATACCCATGGTATATGCTAACTATGCTACACTATTTACATACATACAATACTACACTCTATTGCACTCTATATACAATATAAATACTTATATACCATAGTTATTGATTTTCCAACTTTGATATTTGATATTTTTTATTATGCATATTCAGTCAAGTGTTGGAATGAGCTTTTAAATGAAATTGATGCAGAAACGAAGCAAAATTTATGGCATTTTTTCGTTTGTTTCTGTTTGTGTTCAAGGTGGTAAGGTAGCGAGAAAACCAACATTGATACAAGCGCTAAAGTACACATGCTCGAAACAATAATCCCTAAAGCTCTGTCGCCGTTCTTAATGTCCGTCACTGACGACTGATTTTCTTTTGATTGTTAATATTTTTATAGTGTTTTCATTAATGAAAATATGTACTATATCTGCAGCAAATACGTTGCCGCCTTTTCATCAATTTTATTAATTATTAAATATTTTTTTTTTTTTTTGGTTTTAATTGGAATTTAGTGGAATTTTTTTTGTATTTCAAATTGCTCCTTGCTAGACTAAGACTCTTTTCTACTTCGCTGATAACTAATAATAACGTTTATATAAATAAAGTTTTTAACTAAAGCCAACAATTTCTTAAATTGATTATATGTAATATTATAATAATAGTTGTATGTGTATAATTTACATTTGATATTGTATAATATAATTATAATTTAGCATTATTTCTTAAGTTATTAATTCTACATATGGTATATGCATGTAATTGTAACATATAATATTACTAACCTATCTCACACTATATTTTTAAAAAGTACCACACAGCCATAATCACTTTTAGTGAGTTAGAATTTTTAAGCAGTTTCGTTTGTATTTATGTGCCTAATTGCCATGCTATGATAAATTGATTTTGACTTAAAAACAACTGCAGGCAATGAACTTGCATCAATCTGTTGTGTGCCAAATATATGTATGCAAATTAATTCTTTGCCTATGGTTAAGCGTTAAGGTGAAGCGGATGTGTGAAGTTGCGGGTCAATCTCGTGTTTATTTTTATTTTTTAACACCTCCACCTAAAAATGAATAACATTGAAAATTGTGCAAAAATTATCCAGTAATTCGTTTACGGTATTTAAACTAGCATGTCTATTAAAATGTCTTTTAAGAAAAGAAACTTATTGGGATTGTTATACTTGAGGATATCTCAATGCGACCCGTCCGTAAAATATGTTGTTTCCAGTGACCGGGGAGCACCGAATTCACTTATTTCATCTATCTATCTATCTATGCCTTTTTGTTGAAGTCATATTTTGATTAATTTTACCGATTCTGTGCACAGTTTTGTTAATCTTTCTCCAAAAAAAAAAAAAACTATAGTGAAATGTAGGCAAATTCGGACACTAGAGTTGAGAGTAGGTCATAAAATTATCAAAAAAAAATAATTCCATAAACAATGGCATTGTCTCGACTTAAAGCTTATTGATTTTCACATTGTTGTATACAAGCTAATTGAATTTTTAATGCTTTTAATGGGGTTTATATACAATTATCCGAAAAATGTCTGCTTCCTCTGAGTATTCAGAATCGTTGTGAATGCAAGTGAAGTAGCTGTTTCAGATGTTTTGTTTGGAGTAAGCCAAAACAAGAGTGCCCGACCCAGCCGACAGCCATCATTTTAACAAACTGATATGCCAAAACGAAATTAGAATAAAGCAACAGCTATAAACTAGGTAGGAACTAAATGCGAATTTAAGTAGCTAGAGTTTTTTTTTAAAGGGCATTTAACTTAAACATTGAAAAAAAAAAAATTAGTAATGATCTTTAGTTCTTTTTTTTTTTTTTTTTTGTATTATGAATTTCCAGATTAAAATTTATGTCAGTTCATATCGTAGAGTGTTAGATACACAATCTCCAATTCGATTAGATAAGGCAGTTAATATCCCAGCATTATAAGATTTTACATTTTGAAAGTAAATTACCAAACAATAAATTTAAAATCTAATTAGAACAATGGCGTGTTGAAAAATAGTCACTCACTTTATAAGCGTTCCAACAAAACAAACAACACAATAAAAAAAATTTTAAATTTTAAATATTTATTTTCGATCACTGAGCAAGAAAAATATACTTGCGAATGCTTCAATGGCACCACAAGCTACCGCTGACAGTAATTTGAGCGCGTTACGACTAAAACTACATTGAAATGTAAAGATTTTCCAAATGATCACATTACACATGATTACATTCCCTTATCAAATTTGTATGGCGTGTCCATGTAAGTCAGTAATTAATGGCGATGCCAATACTTCCGTTGACAAAATACTTCGGTTTTAGTATCTCAGGAAGCTTTAGTTCTCAAGCACTGGACTTTAGACGATAAAGAAGAGACCCCTTAAACTTATTGCACGTAAGTCAATTGCATTAATATTAAAGATTGCTCGTTCGCCCGTCACTGTTCTCTAAATACTTACATAGGAAACCTTTTGATACTTTTACGAGCCCCATTGTTAATATAAACAAAAATTAACTAAAAAACCATATTTTTTACTCAATCAAATTTTCACTACATTAAATATTAAAAATGACTGTTTTCATCTTCAGCGTCTTATTTCAAATCATATTCGAATACATGTAAATCAGACGATCTAAATTTTCATTTAATTTGCTACTTTATAAACCTAATATAATATTTTTGTCGAATAAAGTAAGATTATTTTAGAAACTGCTTAAACATTTTGCATTATACTACGGCATACTGAAAACGTGATTATGGTTTGGTGGTTATATAAGTACAATATAAATAAACAGAATATGTTACATAAATATTGAAAATTTGGTTATTTGTGTTTGGTTACTTTTTCTTCATAATTTCTCGCTTATTATTTATTTGCTAAAACAAAAAACAAAACAAACAAAAAGAGATTTACAATCAAAATCATTAATTGCAATTTTCTTCATTTCCAACATTTCGAACGGTTTGCCTACTTTATATGCAAAACAATAAATTTTCTGATTCTGTAATTGTTTTGTAGAAAGTAAGCTTTATAGTTTAATAGACTGTGTTTCGAGCTGCCTTGTAGAGTCGCATACAAAAAGTCGAGATCTTGACAGATGGGAAGGGATTTCTTAACTTTCTTATACTTAAAGTTTTCGTAGGAAAATCCGAGAAAATTAATATATGTATGTAGGTATGTGGTATGTGAGTAATGGCACAAGTGTTTTAGTTTAAGGTGTTTTCAAGCTCTCTAGTGCCTGGTTAGGGAGCCTCTGTTTATATGAGAATATGAAAACCAGATCAATTCGACAAACAAACATTTGTACTCTGACAACAGAGCAGCACGACTTGTACTTGTTCTACCACTTAACTCTAATGAAATTAGATACTTAACATGAGTTTTTCTTATTTAGATGCAAGAGCAAAGCGACAAAGCCACATTTTGACAACGAAGCAGCAAATCAACTAGTTAGATTAAAAGTATTGTTTAGTGTCTACGTACCACGGTCATTCTGCTGCTCAAGTACCACATAACTAAAGCGTAATTTGGTAAAAAGCAACGTACTGTGATTCTTCACGGTGCTAGCTCTTGTATCCAAAAACAAAAGCAACGCAGGGAATCATGGGCGGTTGTGTTTTATAAAATAACGGTTTGAATTAAAAGTTGGATGAATGGCGGGTAACTACTAGTAACAGGCAAGCCAATTTTTTTATGCTTAATATTTGCCAATATTGAATAAAGCAACGGCTATAAACCTAGGCAGAAACTAAATGCGAATTTAAGTAGTTAGGTGTTTTTTTTAAAGGACATTTTACTCGGCTCTTAAACATAGGATAAAAAATTAGTAATGATCCTTTGTTTTTTTCTGTTTTTTTTTTTTTGTAATTAAGATTTTTCATATTAAAATTCTTGTCAGCTCATCGTAGAGTGTTAGATACACAATCTTGGATTTAAAATGAAACATTGAAATGCTGAAGACTTAACCTCTCGCATTGTAGAATAGATTGATATATTCCGACTCTGTAGTTTTGACTCTATTTACTCAACAGCAACCGTTAAAAAAAACACAATTCTGATCTGCTATTTAGTTGATCTCACAATGAAAAATATATAATATATTAAAGTTTTAAAGAAACCGATAAAATATGAAGAGAATTGGCTTGGCATCTGCATCTGTATCTGCAAAATCTTTATAAATCTTAAAAAAAAACATCTTTTTGTGTATTTTATTCCTAGAATATGTTGCGAGATCTGCAAAGTCAAATAAACTTAAAACTTAAATTTGTTTCTTTTTTTTTTAATGAAAATAAAGAGGAAATTGTTGTAAATATAAAAAAATCAAATATATATAACGTAAATTTATACTTAAGTTATTACTTAGAACAGGAAAACACATAGGATGCATTGAATGTAATGCAATTTACTTTATATAAAAGTACATACATATTTATATACATATGTACATATGTACACGTATATATAACAAAAAATATATATACATATATATGCCTACTTATATTGTATGAAATGAAAATCTGTAGTCCTCAGCAAAACTAGAGAATGTAGCAAAAATATCTGCAAGAAATCGCACTTTTTAAATTTAAGGGCAAACGAAAACGATTGAAAAACAACAACAAATAAGAAAATACACATTTAAATTACGACAAAACTTCTTTATTTTTACTAAAGAAGTTTTGCCATGGAAGAAATATTGTTAATAAATACTAAAAAAAAAAAAAAAAAAAAAAAAAAAATTACAAATAAATTAGTACCATAAAAAATTTATCAAATATAAAAAGAAAAGTATGAAAAAATTACATAGTGTTAGTAAATATTTACATACCATATAAATAAAAAAAATGAAATAAATATATAAAAGTTATTTTATTACTCGAATATTAAATAAAAATTAATTATAATAATATTTAAAATTAGTTAAAATATACTTTAAAATAATAAAAACTAATAATGAAAAAAGAACGAAAATATTATTAAAAGAAAACAATTTATTAAACTAGTTGGAATTTTTGTAGATTTTTGTCGTCTTGCGTGATATTTTTAATTATTATTTTCATTTTTTGTTTTTTAATTTTAATTTGTAAATTGTAAATTGTTTTCTTTACATCGTTTTTCTCATAATTTGTAAAGAGAAAATGAAGTGTGGGCAGTGCATCATAGATTAGAATTATGTATGCTAACTAAGTGAAATATAATATTTGAATGTATTCGTTAATGATGAAACACAGCAGCCAACAAAACAAATATACACCGACATACATACACATATACATGTACATACATACGCGCACACACAACCACACAGATAAATACACTCAAGTTAATACCAATAGCAAGAAAATTACATAACATTTTTTTCGTAGGTACAAGAAAAACGAAGAAACAATATTTTGCATTGATTTCATTTATACAATTATCTTTTTATTTATTATAATCGACGATGATATTTAAAGAAAATTAATTAAATAAATAAATTATTGCAAGTGAAAGCAGCAATAGAAGAAGAGGAAGAAGATGATGATAATTAAAAAAAGGAGAAGAAAACAAATGATAGTTATAATTGAATAAGAATTATATGTAGTTTTTGTTTAATTAACAAGGTAATATAATAAACATTTTTGTCACCTTTAAATATATCTGCTATATATTTAAATAAAGAATTGTAATAAATCAAAGGATTCGTTTTTTTTTTATTCAACTAGAAAAAAAAATGTATGCTAATTCAGGCAACCAGATTGCCAGTGATTGGATCAATTCGGATTAAACCCGATAATCAAGAAACTGGTGGTCGCTGTGGCGTAGTGGTAGTGCGTTGAACTGCTGCGCAGAGTGTCCGGGGTTCGAATCTCGGCACAGGCAAAATCAAAAAAGTAGAAAAAATAATTTTTCTACACGGCACCACCTCTTGGCACTTGGCAAACCTACAAGAGTAAAAATTGCTATGAAATGCTTTTCACTTCGCCCTTCGGATTCGTAGGTCCCTTCCATTCATGTACAAATATAACACGCACAACATGACTGGGTGGGAAAAGCTCAGCCTAGGCCCTCCATAGCCTGTTGTGCCATTAAAAGTAAAGTAAGTAAGCAATCAAGAAACTGAAGTCTAACTTATTTTTATGAATACAAATTACATTTTTGTTTTACGAACAAATCCCAACGGACCCTCCTCCCGCCCAACACGACCGAGGGGCGCATCCACATAACGTATGGATCGGTGACCGGCGCAACCGCTTTACACGAAAATATGCAATAAGCCGCGTATATCCAAATAGGCATTCTTTACAACTACAGATATGAAATCATCAGCTGTTTATTGATTTAATATGAGAAGTAAGTTTGTTTTGATGTGTTCCAGAGAATTGGAAATGCTGAATCAATTATAATGTTCATTAAAATCTCTACATATTTCACGAATAGGATCATTTTGAGCATAATTTGTTTTGCATATGCTAAGTTTAATAGGAATAAAATAACGTCAGCTTCTACAGGGTATATTAAAGTTTATTTCATTTAGTAAATACGAAGATGATAAAATGCCATTCAAAAGCTTTACAAGAAATGTTATATTCAGCATTTTTCTTCTGCTTATCAATGTCGGTAGATTAAAAAAGTTTTAATCGATGTTCATACGGTGGAAGCTTCAAATAGAGTATTCCAATAAAAACTACTCAGTGCAAAAATCAGAAATTTTACTTATGTAGCAATTATATTGAGGATTCCAGACAGGAGATGCATACTCAAGGATGGGTCTAACAAGTGAAGTGAATAGCGTTTTTGTTGTACAAGGGTCGTTAAACTCCTTTGACCAGCGTTTAATAAATCCTAACGAACTTTTAGCTTTGTTCACACACGAGTTGATATGTAAGTTAAAACTTAATTTGGAGTCCATTGTCACACCCAAATCAACAAATACCAATACATGACTCAAAGTCTGATCCTGTAAAGAATATTTAGCAGACATAGGTTGTCTCCTTGTAAATGTCATAAACTTACATTTATCCAGGTTGAGTAACATGAAGTTTAATCGGCAACATTTTGAAAAATTATCAAGATCTTCTTGCAGAAGTTTTTGTTGGATTATAGAGTTGTAATATAAGAACAACTTTACATCATTAGCATACATTACAATTTTGAAGTTTCGAATAACAGTTGACAAATCATTGATAAACAGAAGAAATAATTAAGGTCCCAGATGGCTCCCTTGACGAACTCCGGAAGTAACAGCAATGGTTTTTGATAAGACATTTCGGAAAATCACTTTTTGTTTTCTGTTAGTAATATATGATTCTCTGCCCATCTCAAAAGCAAGGGCGGAAATCCAAACACCAAAGTTTTATTAGTTATCACCATTAGTTTTATAATAAGGAGGCCATGATTGACTTTATGATCAAAATATAACCGTTATTTTCATTTTTTCAAAAAGTATTTATTTATTCATCAACAACTATCTTGTCCCCTTCAAAGTAATATCCCTCAGATATAATACACTTATGCCAGCGTTTTTTCCAATCCTCGAAACACTTCTGAAACGCGCTTTTTGGTATCGCCAACAGCGCTCCTGTTTCGATTTTTCTTTTATCTCCTCAACCGTTAGCAAAACGCTTTCCTTTCATCGGTGTCTTCAGTTTTGGGAAGAGGAAAAAGTCAGCGGGGGCCAAGTCCGGTGAATACGGTGGTTGAGGCATGATAACCGTTTTGTTTTTGGCCAAAAACTTACGCACAAGCGACGTTGTTTTTGCTCAAAATTTTGCAATTTTGGAACAATCTTCGCTGCCGCACGTTTCATGCCTAAAACATCCGTAAAAATTGCTTGGCATGAGCCGAACGATATGCCAACATCATCAGCAACCTCTCTGATAGTGATTCGACGATTATCCAAAATCATTTTCTTCACTGCGTCAATGTTTTCATCGGTTGTTGACGTGCTCGGGCGACCAGGACGAGCATCGTCATTGACATCTTCTCGGCCTTCCTTAAACCGGTTATACCACAATCGAACTTGTGTTCTGCTCATAGTAGACTCACCAAAGGCCACAGTCAACATTTCAAATGTCCTTGCGCATTTAATTTCATTTTTTACACAAAACTGAATACAGTTTCTTTGATCCATTTTTTCGAATAGTAAAAAATCGAAGAGCACACCAAAACACAACTAACCTTTTTATCTGTCAAAAACAAACTGACAATCCAAAATGGTTTGTATTGCCAACATATATAACAGACATGTGTACCAACATAACAGAAAAAAAAATGCGAAAATCGAACATACGTAACTCACGAAATTTGAAAATAACGGTTATTTTTTTATCACACCTCGTATGTACTACTGTGGTCAAAAGTTAGTAAGACTTTTTAATTTAAATTTCGCGCGGAAACCCATTCATCAAAATATTATTTTTTTTAAGGTTGGTATGACTGTCGGTGACATCTGAGCTAAATGTCACATCAAAATAATCATTAGTGTTTAGTATACGCTTGTCTTTCTGAAGTACAAAAAATTGAAAATTGCATTCGGCGATTTTCACAATGAGTGAAATTATTCAACAAAGAAGTTCCATTAAATTTTGTGTGCGGAATCAAATTTCTGGTGCCGAAACGTTCAGAATGTTGCAAAAGGCCTTCGGTGATAATTGCATGTCGCGAGCAAGTGTTTTTGATTGGTACAAATTGTTCAAAGATGGTCGAGAACGCGTTGACGACGAACCACGTCCACGGCGGCCATCAACATCAACTGATGATCAACTCGTCAATAAAATCAAGGAATTGGTGCACGAGAATCGACGATTAACAGTCAGAGACCTTACTGGCATCGTTGGAATATCAGAAGGATCAGTGAAAACCATTTTAAAACATCATTTGGGCCTAAGAAGAGTGAATGCACGATTGGTTCCAAAATCACTGCATTGGTTTTACGAGACCATTTTGCCAAAAATTCGACAGATATCGTTCCGCAACCACCCTATTCGCCTGACTTAGCACCGTGTGACTTTTGGCTATTTTCTAAACTCAAAAACCGCTTCGTGGACCGTTTGACCGTTTTGAGTCAATTGAAGACATTAAACATGAATCGCTAAGCGCATTGAAGGCTATTCCGGAAATTGACTTTAACAACTGTTTCGAGAATTGGAAAAAACGTTGGCACAAGTGTATTGGGGCCGGGGGGGATTACTTTGAAGGGGGCAAAATAGATTTGGAAGAATGAATAAAAAAATTTGAAATTATGAACAAATTATGAACTTTTGCGCACAGTAGTATGTATAACATCAGTTTGTTGGTTATTAATAAATCCATTCATTACACATGTAGTGAATTCTAAAAGGTTATTCGTCGTAGTAGGTCTCCCCTTAAGGAACCCATGTGTTGCGATGTGTTGATCAATGTTACAACAGAGGGCATAATTTGGGTAGTAACAATTAATTCAAATAACATAGGTATCACACTTAATTTAGCAATACTTACCTCTAAAATTTGATATACTATATTAGATTTAATACCATTTTTATGTAGAGGAACAATAAAAGATTTTTCCAACAATCAGGGAAATAACCTGATTTTAAACATTTGTCAAAGATTGTGACAAGAGGTTTATATAAAAGTTCGGCACAATTTTTTAATATGCAACTGGGAATATTATCGGGGCCAGATTTAAATGACAGCTCAAGAGACTCAAGGTGGTGAAGAACATCTAGAGGATCTATGGTTGGAAAATAAATAGTGTTAAACGAATCAATGGAGAAAGGGTGAGAGTCATTGCCATTGAAGCTAAACGTGGTTCAGCAAACAAGTTCGCAATTATCATGTCATCACTAGAAACAAACAATATTTTATTTGTAATAACTACATTGCAAATTTCTAGTTGCATACCAATCTTAGGTGCAGTTTATAGATTGATTGTATATTTATTTGTAAAATAATGTAGTAATTTGAAATTTTATAATTAGCACAAGCCATTAGTTGGTCTATGACTGAACTGAACATTTATTTGTAAGAACTTTTCCTTCATTTTTCTTCGCCACGAAACTGCATTGAAATACTTTAGTAAAGAAGAAACTTTTAATGCTATGAGAGATACTTGGGAACAGGAATGTCCTCGCTTTTGTTGGAGATTACCGAGGGAGTTGGAACGGGAGTTTATGGAGTTAGGCCGATAAAGGATATTATTGCTATGTATGAGCCAAGAAAACGTAGTTCTTCAGGCGGAAGAATACGCAATTGAATTATGTCTTAGAGAAATGAAGAAATGAAGAAATGCCGTCGTGTAAGCGAAACATCTAATATTCACTCACTCGGACAGTAAGACAGCACTACTGGCCTTAAGCTTCTTCAAAATAAGTTCCAAACTTATATGGGAGTGCCTTCAACTATTGATCAAACTAGCATCAAAAAACTAGAGTTGTGGTATTGGAGGCAATGAAATGGCTGGCGAGCAGAAAAAGCGCATCCA
The DNA here is from genome assembly GCA_958295655.1 of Palloptera scutellata. NCBI lineage: Eukaryota > Metazoa > Arthropoda > Insecta > Diptera > Pallopteridae > Palloptera > Palloptera scutellata. The sequence continues at coordinate 144,015,695 of OY282449.1, forward strand.
AATGGTATTGGGTCATATAAAAAGTATCATATCAAAGTAACCAACAAATCTGGAAAACACTAGTCCGATTATATCAAACGAACACATATTTGAAAGGTGGCATTTCAGGCTACGTTTTGTGTGAAGACAGTTGTGTAACTCGTTGCTAGTGTAAAAAGTTACATTGGTTTGAAAATGATCGAAATATCTGAAGAAATACACTGTGTGATGTTTTATTACTATAGAAAAGGTAAAACCGCTGCAAAAACATGCCGAAAAATTTGTCCGGTTTACGGATACGGCGAGGATGTTGAGAGTGAACGCTGGACCCACAAGTGGTTTGCTCGATTCCGTTCCAGAAATTTCGATATCAAAGATGCATTGACAGATGCACTGAAAGTCACTGAAAAAAAAGCCGCTGAAATTTTGCAACTGTTGCAAGGCAAGATCGACACGCAAACTGTCAGGAGAAAGCGGTGGCACTAAACATCAACGAGGCTGTGTGTTGACTTGAATCATAGAAGCGCAAGGATCGAAGATGGACGCACCAGCGGCTGTAACGAACTTTACCTTGTGTCCTACACTCCAGGCCCCTTCCACTTTTTTATATGACCTAATGTGTTTTTTTTAGAAGTGTGGTTTTCAATCTGGCAATACTTTTTTCGGAATTGGTCTTTTTGACAGCTGTCACTTGATTTATGCTCAGTTTGGTTTGCCATTTCATAATGAATAGACTTACCCCTGAACAACGTTTGCAAATCGTGTAAATTTATTACCAAAATAATGGTTCGGTTCCACAAGAAAATTTTGTCCAGCGATGAAGCTCACTTTTGGTTGAATGGGTACGTTAATAAGCAAAATTGTTGCATTTGGAGTGATCATAATCCACAAGCCATTGTTGAGACGCCGTTACATCCCCAAAAAGTCACCGTTTGGTGTGCTCTATGGGCAGAGGGGATCATTGGTTCATATTTCTTCAAAGATGAAGCCGGTCATAATGTTACAGTCAATGGGGAACGCTATGGAGCCTTGATTAATGACTTTTTCGTGCCTGAATTGGAGGATGTTGATGTGGACGACCTTTGGTTCCAACAAGACGGCGCTACATGTCATACAGCCAACGAAACAATCAATTTATTGAAGGAAACTTTTGGTAAGTGCATTATCTTACGTCGTGGGCCTGTGTCGTGGCCTCCAAGATCGTGCGATTTAACACTGCTGACTGCTGGACTATTTTTTGTGGGATTATGTGAAGTCGCTTGTCTACGCAGATAAGCCCGAGACGATTGACGCTTTGGAAGAGAATATTCGGCGCGTTATTACTGACATACGGCCCGGCCCCAATTGCTGTAAAAAGTGGTCGAAAATTTGGCCCCTCGACTGGAATTTATTCGAATCAGCCTCGGCGGCCACTTGCCCGAAATCGTTTTTAAATCATAAAGGCAAATCGTTATCTTTATAATAAATTTAAATTCTTGGCCATAACATTAAATAACTTACATGCGTTTTATTTCTTCTTGAAAACCACACTTCTAAAGAAAGCACCCTGTATACAGGTTGAGAGATGACGCAATGTCGCTGCCGCGTCCATTGTTAGCGTTTCATAGTTAGTGAAATTACCATTAAGGCAATTTTTCAACTGAGTAATAGACGCAACTAACAGAACAGAACAGTCTTGTCCAAATGATAGTACCATAATTATGTATTATGTATTTAATTTCAAATGCTAAATTAACACATATCAAGTGAAATGGGTAGAGCAATTGAAAACGAGCAAACCTGTCATTGTTCTCCTACGCAAGAAAAAATGTTCGTTTTTGTTTTTCAATACAAGTAACAAAAAAGCAAAACTGCTCAGAGATAATAAACATACATACATTGAAGATAAAAACATGTTTTGTATCAAATGGTTGACGAAAGATATTTCAGTCTATCTATGGCATATGCACATTTTACATAGTTATGTATATATTTATGTATATATGTATGTACCATATATGTCCATATACCATATGTTCAAATGTACTTATGTTTGTTTTGATATTTTTGTCTATTTCCCATTTTATTCTACATAATTCTACATAATACTTAATTTTTTTTAATTATACTTGGCTTGGTAAACAACATTAACCAACAAACAGTACTTCCTCGATATGCATATCAAACAAAGTTTGAGGTATGCTATAATCTCTAGGCAGATGGCTATAATCTCTAGACAGGTTGGAACAAAATAGTAAATTCAATTACAACAGTTGTTTCAACTTAGTTGGTTGGTTGTTTTGATTGCCTGTCCAGAAGGCACTTTTAGGCCATAATGACCCCTTGTGATACTACATGATTGGTCCTACAGTTTAACTTCGGTTCCGAAAAGTGGGGGACAATTTGTTTTTACTTGGTTATTTTGCCATTACCTGCCAGGAGGTGTACTAGTGCACTTTCTTCTAATTCTCACTCATCTCATATCGGTAGGAATGAACGAAGGTTATAAATGAGAATTAACCGCCAGACCAAGACGGGGATCGAACTCGTACCTCCCAGGCGAAAGTCTAGTCCGCTACCCACTAGACTATAGTGGACTTCAAACTTAAGGCTTACTTACTTAGCTGGCACTACAACCGATGGTCGGTCTTGGCCGCCTCTATAAAGCTTATTATTTCGTTATCATTAAATGCCAGTTTAATCGATTTATAAATATTGGTTTATAATTGCTTTACAAATACTTATTGCTTAATAATTTATTTAAATCAAGTTCAATAACGTTTGTGTACATAGTTAAATTAATGCTTAGCAGCAATTCGAGGAATTGCTGTCTGGTGCATCCGGTTGTGTTTTATAGTTGTTGCTGTTGGCTGCCGGCTGATAACATAACTCGCGCTGGCGCCAGTTGATAAGGCCAAGTGCAGTCAGGTCGCCCTGTACCTGATCTTTCCGGATACGGATATTAGGACGTCCTCTTCTGCGTGTTCCTCCATCGTGGCTCGAATAAAACAACCTTCTACCCGGAGCGAAAGAGGTCCCTGATTCTCAATCGCCTACTGAGCCCGTGGTAACACCTGTTGGCAAGAGTTAATCTCCGCTTGATCTCAAGTCTGACATTATTGTTGCTATTAATGCTGGATCCTAGGTAAACGTCAAACTTAAGAAACCAAAAAAAAAAACCAAAAAAACCTTTCGAGCATTCTCTATATAGAGTGAAATCACATTCAATAAAAAAATGTTGTGCCTCAGTGGGACGCCCTAGAGAAGTGTTAAGTTCTTCAGAACGTTTGCGTTTTGGGTTTTCAGGTTAGGTGTAGTAATCTTGTAAAAGCTCTGGGTACATCGCAGACATTACAGGCATGGCCGAAGGAATTTTTAACGATGTGCTGATTTATGCAAACGATAAGCCTAGCCTTGTATAGTTCAGTTTGATGATGCTCCTGGGATCAGGTGTGCTACATTTGGATAAACTTCATTTATCTCGTTTGCATTTCCAATGCATGCAACGACCTCTGCAAAATCATCTCCATTCATAATCAAAGCATGTGAATTTATTTGCTACATTATTGTAATTATAATCTTACCATCATCATCATTGTTATCATCATTATAATAATCATCATCATCAGCATCAAAATATTCACGTTGTATAATCTCAACAGGTGGAAAATTTGCCACTTGCCGGTCTAAGAACTCGCAAATGTTATGAGGTTGATTAGAAACTTGGCAAATCTCGTCTATGTTTTGCTGTGCTGATGCGAGTTTTTTCCACGGAGGAAAGATTTTCACGGTAATTTTCATGTAAATCTTTTGTCCTCCTCTTTCGTTGAGAAACTGGGAATTTTGACCACCTGAATAACTGCCTGGTGCTGTATAGTTTGCTGGACCTTTGTCGAGACTCAATGACATGAATGTTGATGCAATTATTGGCTCTAATGAACACATTTGCCATTCATGCTGTCTCTCCGTATTAGTCTTTGCCAGTTGTTTTACAATGGAATTCGAATTCTCTTTTGCCTCAAGTTGCTTGGAATGTCTACACTCTCGCGATCTCTCGGTGCTGGTTTTTGAGTTTATTTTCGCTGTAGCAGAATCTGAATATTGTTAGGCCTCAAACTTTAAATTCCTTCTTTTCCTTTAATGACACAACAGCCCATGGAGGACCTAAGGCCACGGTCATCGCATCCACTCATGTTGTGCTTGTTACCTTTGTACATGAATGTAAGGGATCTACAGTTTAATGCCGAATCCGAACGGCGAAGTGAAAAGCTTTTTATAGACAATTTTTACTCTTAGTTGCTGGTTATACTGGTGTTCGCTGTTCGACGAACACATCAAATTTTACTCTCTTGCTGGGTGTAGTGGTTACATTGGTGTTCGTTACAGAGTTGCTTTTTGTCGAATTTCAGTTTTTTTTGTAATACAATTTTTTATGCAACAGCAACACTAAAACTGTAAACTTTATACGATTTTATTAATATGGAGCGTAAATTAATAATATAATTGAAAAATTATGAAAATAATATGATTTTTCTTCAATAGTTTTATGAATAATATATTTAATATTCACTTTTAAAAACCAAAAACATTCGCAACTTCGATTTTCTGCATATGAAAATAATGATGTACAGGTTTGCATTTTTTTTAAACTATTTTACATACATTTTTGTTCCTTTTTTGTAGAATAACTCATTTCTAACCCTGAATACTCGGTGTGCTCGGTGTACATTTCACCCAGCATATCGTGTTCGGTGTGAGAGTGAGTAAAAGCTCTTTTTGCGTGTTCGGGCAACACCAATTGCATGGTGTTCGCCGAGTAAACTTTTAATATAACCACAGCCTTATAGGTTTGCCATTGGCTGCCAAAAGGTGGTACCGTATTTTTCTTTTTTTACTTTTTGATTTTGCCTGTGCCGATATTTGAACCTCTCTGCGACACTCTGCGTAGCAGGTGACCACCCCAACACTGCTTGAAATTCTTGCAAACTTAGGAACTACTTTTTGTATATTATATTATTTAACTACTTACAAATTCTTTAGATTCCATTCATTCACTTTCTTGCCAATTTAAAGTCACATCTTCAAATAAATCAGCAGCACAAACACAAGAACGAACGACCTCCATGAAATCCATATGATTGGTATATGAAAATTAACTTGAGTGTGTTTATATGCGAAATGTACAAAGAGCGTAAAGAGCTTCTTTCTTCCAATGTATTCCATATGGGATCCACAAAACCGTTATGTACGCGTTCTATGGCTTAGGCTGTGGTTATATTCGAACACGAAAAAAGAGCTTTTACTCACTCTCACATTGAACACCCAGCGATATGCTGGGTGTTAATGATTTACATGGAATGAAAACGCGTTCGGCAGAAAGACACTTTACTGTTAGTCGTTTCGTTATTTTGCTCTTTCTCTTTTGAGAACCTCAATAACATCACGAGCACATTTCCCACCGGGACACACAGACGATACTGCAACAGCCATCGCCAGTTGTTGTTATGAATGAGAGTACAAAGAAACCACAAGAGTAACAAAAAAAAAAAAAGCAAAACAAAAACCGGCATGCAATGAAATACATATGTATATACAAAACAAATTATGTATCTATGAGCGTCATTAAAAATACACTACCCTCGTCGGTATGTACAGTAGATAAAGTATCTGGCAGCGCTTGTGTCTAGCGTCGTTTTGGTTGGAAATCAAAAAAGAAGGAAAGAAACAAAAACACACACAAACACACACTCACACTAAAAAGAAACTTCCACGTTAATCGGAGAGAAACGTAAAAACGAAAACGAAAACGAAAACAAACACATTCAACGGCAGCGTCTATTTACGAGTATTTATGTCAATATGAGCTGCCAACGCAGCTCAGTATATTTTAAATGTTCGCGGAGGCAAGTCGTTCACAAACAGCATTTCGTGAAAATATTGTGGCTACACTAAAATAAAATATAACAAAGAAAAAATCAAAACAACACAGAGAAAGAACTGTTTAATTAAGAGAAAATTGAAGTAGTTGAACTCTGAATAGTTTATTTTTATTGCTTTGTAGTGCATCAGAATTTCTTAATTAAAAGCTACAGCAGCAGTGCATATTTAACACTGCAAGATGCCATTCCCAATACATCCACCAAAACATATGCCCTGCCCGCATTGGAATCATTTTCCGATACCGCCAATGGAGGGGCAAACGGATTTGAAGGCACCAACAAATTTGGCAACTGCGGTGCCACCTGCATCGCCGCCACCATCTCCAGACTCGTATGCTTACTGTAAAGCATGCAATCGTGCCCTCAATTTGGATCGCAAATAAATTTGATAACAAATTAATACATTATAATAACAAATACAATTATATTCTGAATTTAAAACGCCCTTCGACCAGCAATCATTGGCGCAGTTAACCGAAGAAGTTAGAATTTGCATTTAAATGTAAACTTATGAGCTTAGAGGCGCAAAAAATTTAATCAAAAAGCCCGTTTTAATCCAACAAAAGCTAAAACTTGTCAACATACCCCATAATCATAATTATTATAATTATTAATCATAACTGCGTCTGGCTTATTTATAGACTTACCCATTTGCATACTGTACTGAATTTTAAACTTTGCATTTAGAAATCTAAGTTTTGTATGTATACATATTTACATACATATATATTGTATTAATATGCGTACGTATTTGCGCCAACATATACCATTACTATAGAGATGGCCCTCCCGTTTTCGCGTCTTATCATTTACTTTGTTGCTATTACTTATTTGTGATAGCATAAATACAATTGAGCTTCAATTAGCAATGGTAGGAACCGAGGTCAATTCGAATGATTTTCATAAATTCTACGTGGAATTGCGCAAGCATCATCTCATGATGACCTCGGATAATCGAAGTTCTGCTGTATTTTTTACTTATGCCTTTTTTGGTTTATTTTCGGATGTTTACTTTTTTTTTGTTTGTTTACTTGGAATAATTTACTTAAGAATATTTGGAACTACTTATATATTCATTTATGTAAATCATTCATTTATGGAATTGCTGTTTAACAATATTTACTTTATACATAACATTTTTACTATTAAAATAAAATTACAAAAATAAAATACTAGTTTTATTCTTTTTAAGCTACAGCTGTTTCAAATGGTACTTGAATTTTCTTTTTTTCTAAGTCTACAAGCTATAAAAAGTTGTTTTTTTGTATATTTTCTTGCTTATTACATTATATGGATATTCACAAGGTGTTGTATCCTCTCAAGGATTCTAAATTCTCTAATTTAAACAACAACAAATTTGCACATTATAACAATACGACAGAATAACACACCTTGTGATTACCCCAATTGTTCTTCTGTTTGTTTTTGCATTATTTTAGCAGCACAATTTCAGCTTCTTTGACATTCAACAACATTAGTTTTATTCTTTAGGTCGAATATTTAAGTGATGCATATGTTACTTACTTACTTAGTTGGCGCTACAACCGATGATCGGTCTTGGCCGCCTCCACAAAGCTCCGCCAGTCACTGCATATATTGGGTCATATAAAAAGTGTTCGCGGTTTTTCGTTACTAGATGATGTTGGCAAATATGTCATATGGTTGATGTTCAGTGCCCTCGCTATCTCCTGACAACTTGCGTGTTGCAAAATTTTATCGGTTTTTTCAGTGACTGGAGGCGCAACCAGAGGCGAGGTGCATTTTTGATATCGAAATTTCCGGAAAGGAGCCGATCAAACCCCTTCTGGGTCCGGCGTTCACCCACAGCATCCTCACCGTAAACCGAAATAATTTTTCAGCATGTCTTTGCAGCGATTTTACCTTTTCCATAGTAATAAAGCATCACATAGCATATTTCTTCAGATATTTAACTAATTTTCAAATCAATATAACTTTTTACATTAGCAACGAATTACACAACCAACTGTCTTCACACAAAATGCAGCCTGAAATGCCACCTTTCAAATATGAGTTCGTTTGATATAATCGGACTAGTGTTTTCCAGATTTGTGGGTACCAACATCATCTTGTAACGGAAAACTTAGGGTGAAAACACATCGGTTCAGTCAAAACGTTTTCGATTTATAAAGCATACACCAAGCGAAAAAGAATATACCATAACAGAACAAAACATTTCGTTTTCTTGTTTCGTTTGGTGTACGTTGAGATAAAAGTAAATTTAATTTGCGACTTGCTTGGTAGTCAAGTAAAGAAATAAAATGGCATTGAAATTTTGTTTTCGAAAAATACCGGGGCAACGAAACATGATTTTCTGTTTGGTCTCCTTTTTTTTATTTCAATGCATGCGAAATTTTTTGTGCCACAAAGAAAGTACGCAATTATCGACAACGGCGTTTGTTTGAAATAAACTTGTTTCATTCGGTGTGTGTTGGCTGCACGCCAAGACATATATTGTCAACAACTAAGTACTCGAAAAAAAAAAAACATTAAAACAAAAACATGTATTTTGCTTTATCTGCTTTGGTATGTGCTGCTTCATAAGAAACAATGTACTTTACTCTGGTTGCATGAAACAAAATAAAACGTTTTGACTGATCCGGTGTGCGTCTCGGGATCCCGAATTCCGGACCCTTTTTCCCGTACCTAAATGTCGGGATCGAAGCTCCGGGAGCCTGTGATTTGCATCTTTAATTTTTATCATAAAATTAGATGCTTTTCACACTTTATTTTTATTTGTTCATTATTTGTTCATAAGCTGCTGGTTATACTGGTGTTCGCTGTTCGACGAACACATCAAATTTTACTCTCGTGCTGGGTGTAGTGGTTACATTGGTGTTCGTTACAGAGTTGCTTTTTGTCGAAATTCAGTTTTTTCTGTAATACTATATTGTTCGCAACGGTAACACTAAATGGTATACCAAAAAACTTTATACGATTTTATTAATATGGAGCGTGAAATTAATAATATAATTGAAAAATTATGAAAACATATGATTTTTCTTCAATAGTTTTATGAATAATATATTTAATATTCACTTTTAAAAACTAAAAAAAATTTGCAACTTCGCTTTTCTGCATAAGAAAATAATGATGTACAGGTTTGCATTTTTTTTTTAAACTATTTTACATACATTTTTGTTCCTTTTTTGTAGAATAACTTATTACTAACCGTGAATACTCGTCGTGCTCGGTGTACATTTCACCCAGCATATCGTGTACGGTGTACGGTGTGAGAGTGAGTAAAAGCTCTTTTTTGCGTGTTCGGGCAACAACAATTGCATGGTGTTCGCCGAGTAAACTTTGAATATAACCACAGCCTAATGCAACGTTGAATTTTAACATATTTGCTATTGTGTTTCATTTCACTAAGTCTCACTTAAATATTGTTACTTTAATGTAAGTAGAGAAGTTCTAACTAATATATTTTTTGTTAATTCTCAACCGCATTAAAAACTTCTGAAACCCCAAATTAAAAAAAAAATAATGTTAGTTAAATTGCTGCACAGCATCAACACTGACTACATTGCACCTTCCTTAAACTTCAGGAAAGACTTTTTTGTTGTTTCCCCATTCAGAGCGGATTGGAGGAAAAATATGGTAATTGGGGGATTTTGACGTAGATTTGACCGACGGATCTAAAATGGGCTGCGATGCAGGGGCGGTCGTCTACTCAGAATCCCTCCAACTACCCTCATCCATGCGCCATCCCAACGAAGCCATTGTATTCTAGGCTGAATTACAGGCAATAAGCTATATTTACAGACAAACAAGCTGCTATTAAAAACTTAGATTCTTCCATTCTAAATTCCAAATTAGTTCTGCAATGCAGAAAGGATGTCGCTCTACTTGATCAAGGACTAGAAAATACTCTAAATAATATGAGTTCCAGGCCATAGGAGCATCAAGGTTAATGAGAGGGCAGATGAGTTAGGTAGGGTTCGGTCCTTGACATCGCTACAGCGATGTCGCAATTCCGTTTAGCAGTGTTAATCTGCTCACTACCTCACTATTTACTTTACTTTACTTTTAATGGCACAACAGCGCATGGAGGGCCTAGGCCGAGCTTTTCTCATCCACTCATGTTGTGCGTGTTATATTTGTACATGAATGGAAGGGACCTACAGTTTAATGCCGAATTCGAACGGCGAAGTGAAAACCTTTTCATAGGAAATTTTTACTCTTGTAGGTTGGCCATTGCCTGCCAAGTGCCAAGAGGTGGTGACGTGTAGAAAAATTATTTTTTTCTACTTTTTTATTTTTTTTATTTTGCCTGTGCCGAGATTCGAACCCCGGACGCTCTGCGTAGCAGTCCAACTACTACCTCACTATAGCCGGCTATAAGTGGAAACGACTGAATACCTCACGTCACGTCTAGGAAAACGTGGCCAGTATATAATGACCTCAGGACAAAACAACTGATATAGTGTTCTCGTCACAATACCGCTCACGCATTACCGCTGTTCTCGCAGGCCACTGGAAGGTGGGAGAACATGCAGCAAAACTTAATCTTCCATTCAATACTTCCTGTCGTAGCTGCCAGGAAGACGGAGAGAGACGGAAAGTCTATTTCACTATTTATGTGCCTGCCCAGGTTTGGTAAGAGCAAGACTTTGCTCATTTGGCAAACTATTTCTCCAACATATGGTACATATTAATGAAATCTCAGAAATCGAGATAAAAAGCCTACTCCTCTATTCGAACATCACAAAAGGGACTGATGTTCAGATGCAGAGGCCTACCTAGTAATTACGATCTCACCCATTTACCAAAAGACAATTAAATAATAACAAATGAGGAATGTGGTGGTAACACGGTGCTTTGCACTAATTATGTTTTTCAGATGAAAGCAACTAAGTACTCGAACAACAACAACAACAACATTATGGTAAGATAACGATATGGCAAACGTAATCAAAAAAATTCAGAAGTCAATGAACAAAACTATTTTGATTTTTGATGAAGTTTAAATAAAATTAGTTTTTCTAAATTTTTGTTTTTAATTTTCCGAATTGGAATAAGTTGGCATTTAATATATACTTATGTACCTAAATGTTTTTTGTTATACGAGTATTAGAAAATAATTTATATTATTTAATTATTATACCTATACATATATACAAATTTCAGCTACTACAAAAAATTCAAATCTTTCCTAAGTTTTTTTTTTTAAATTTCAAATGGAATTATCTCGACTTTTTGACTTCATCGCTTATAATGTATTACATGGTCGCCGTGGGTTAGTTTTAGTCGGCACCACCTCTTGGCAGTCAATGCCAAACCGACAAGAGTAAAAATTGCCTAAAAACAGTTTTTCACTTTGCCGTTCGGATTCGTTCCATTCATGTACAGAAATGTCAAAGGGACACGAAGAAACTTATTATTAAAATAATCCTATCAATATAAACATGCTGGGAAATTTACGTATACTAAAGACTGAACTGGTCGCTGTGGCGTAGTGGTAGTGCGTTGGGCTACTACGCATAATGTCCGGGGTTCGAATCTCGGCACAGGCAAAATCAAAAAAAAAGAGTAGAAAAAATTATTTTTCTACACGGCACCACCTCTTGGCACGTGGCAGGCAATGGCAAACCTACAAGAGTAAAAATTGCTATGTAAAGCTATTCACTTCGCCGTTCGGATTCGGCATTAAACTGTAGGTCCCTTCCATTCATGTACAAATATAACACGCACAACATGAGTGAATGCGAAAAAGCTCGGCCTAGGTCCCCCATGGGCTGTTGTGCCATTAAAAGTAAAGTAAGTAAAGACTGAACTAATGTGATTTTCAATTTGAAATTATGTTTTTAGTTTAAAGAATAGTAAATAATAAAATATAACATTATTATTTGTAAAATCTTATTTTTGTTCCATATAGAAAAATCGGAATCCCGATATTATAATATCTGAATACCGAAATGCTCCGAAACTCCCATCCTTAGAACTCACTAAACTTGCTCTGACATCATTGTGGTTTTTTCGAATTCGAAACAAATACAAACTCAAACTCTCCTGAGAGAACGCGAATATTTTTCAGGGAAAACGAAAACCAAATTTTAAGGACAAACATTAAATTCTATAAATGGTAGCCGTTTTGATAGAAATCAATTTTTCTTTTACCATATATGTTAGTAAAATAGAATTAGTAAATAAGCAATGTAAAATTGGTTCAAGGCAACAGTGAGCAGCGGCAGAGTTCAAGCTACTATTCTGAGGCGAGCGACAAAATTTATGTTTGGTCAGAAGCAGACATCTGCTCTTATTTCTCATAAATGCAACAAAACAACAACAAAAATAAGCAAATAAGTAGTAGGTATTGTATATTTCATTTTAACCTTTAGCCCTTATGGGTGTGGCACCATCAATGCACACCAATGCGCAATTAAAAGAGCTGGAAATTCAATAACTCACTAGTAGCCAAAATACGTTTGGCGTGTGTAAATAAGAAAAGAAAAAAGAAAAAAAAATAAGGTTACAGCTCAAAGGGTGTCCAAAAGTTGTTGTTAAAGTATAAGTAAGTAAAAGTGTGTAAACCAGTGGCGTAGCCCGATGGGGCGGAGGGCAGTCCGCCCCGGGCGTCACTATTTTTGGAGTGACACCCGCAATGTCCAAAAAGCGGAAAAAATATTATAATTACCTAAGTAGGTGTAAATGTCTAAAATTATACTTTCATTTGTTTTTTGCACGATGTGTTGGAGGAAGTGGATGGATGCTACACAAAAATAAAAAATATTTGCAAACTCCAGGACTAACTGCTGATAAAGTAATAGCGAAATCGAATGCCCTAATTCTCTTTTTACAAGAAAAGCAGGAATGTTTAGGTGGAAGGTGCATTTAAGAAGGCTAGTATTATTTGCTTAAAGCTCGGAATAAGCATCAGCCGGTGAATAAGGTACAAGAAAAGAATGCCCGGTGAAACGGAACGAGATGTTGGTTTAACTGCTAAAGAAGAAAACAAGAGGACGATGCTTGAATGCATCGATCGTTTCTCGACAGAATTAAAGTCTCGAACCATGGCATTCAATGATATAGCCGATATCTTTCAAATTGTGAAAACCAATGACTTGCTGTTTTGCACGGATGAAGAACTGAATATATAGTAAAGGCAAAAAAGTTGACGTCGCACTACGATGAAGTTGTAGAAGAAGAACTTAAAGTAGAAGCACAAAGACTTCGTAGACAAATGAAGGCAGCAAACATTGAATTTAAAGTCGCAAGTAAATGGACTACGCTTGATATTCTAACTTTTATTGTAGAATGGGGCTTTATAGAGTCTGTTTCAAAAATATCTGTAGCTCTTCAATTGTTCTTAACAGTTTGTGTCTCTGTGGCTTCATGTGAAAGAAGTTTTTCAAAGTTAAATCTAATTTAAGTATCATATTTACGCTCAACTATGTGTCAATCTAGGATATGCGACCTAGACACTTTATCAATAGAAAACGAATTTTCTAGCAAATTAGATTTCGGCAATGTTATTTCAGAATTTGCTGCGAAAAAATGCAAAATTTTTATAATATTTTTTTAAAGCTTCATATATCGCAATTTAAGTTTGGTATTTTAAATATGTACTCACATAGATACATCAATTTCCTACAACAGCAATTAAATAGACATTTAAAAAAAAACAAATATCTTCCAAGATCTTTAAGAAGAACATGATGTAAATAAAAATTTCCCTTATTGGTCTCATACTCGTAGAGGATTAAACAATTTTGTGACTTAAATTAAGTACGTATTAATTTAAGTTTACTCATCTTTATGAATTCCTGTATTATCTACTTAATTTTAAATACATACCTACACATAGTATAATTATTTCAAACGAAGACGGGTGACGGGCATTATAGGGTGACACCATTTAGGGCCGCCCCGGGTGTCGCCCGACCTGGGTACGCTACTGGTGTAAACCAAATGGGTTTGAACCAAAAATCGCGATTTTGATGGTAAATGTAGTTTTGAAGGCTGTCCAGAGTCTCACTCAGGCCAGAACGGCCCATTGTAATACCACATGGTTGGACCTACTGTTTAAAGACGGTTCCGAACGGCGCTCAAGGGTCCAGAAGGATACTTTTTGCGGCATAAAATCTTATAAAGCACTGAAATTTCTCAGGAATACTTCTAATGTTTATCAGATACTCCTAATAAAAATTAAACGTAATAAGCGCACTACCACGACCACCACAGGTTACATTATTTAATTTCGTAATGTTTCTCTAGCAGAATCGATATTTACAGAATTATAGAAAAACATAGTTTCAGAGGTATACTTACAGGGGCTTAGCCAGATATCAAGAAACGGGTGAATGATCTGCGAGATGTTTGAAAAATTTTTAACGCGAAAATTTGGATTTATTTATTTTATTTATTTATGTTTTCGAAAACCGGCACAACAAAGTTTAAAACCTTATTAGCAGTACCGGCAGCATGTAGCGTAAACAAGATGTTTTTAATTTTTAAATGTTGTATTAGTTGCCATGACATTTTCATAGGGAAAGGGTTTAAGTACAAGACCCCAATACAGTGTATGTACCTAAAATACCAAAATCCCAAGATGAGCGATAAAATATGTATGCTTTTCAAGCCCTGCCTCCAAACATATGTGTATATAAGTCTTCTTGAGTTCTTTTTTTTTTGACATTTAAAAAAAATTTTGACATTTTCAATGGTGAGCGCCTATTTTTATTTTTTGGAGTTCTTTTTTTCTTAGTAATTTAAACATTTTTTTGGGTTTTCTGTCTGTTATGCCGTTGTATATTTTTTTACTAATTCGATATTTTAATGTTCATACTTACATACTACTGTGGGCAAAAGTTAGTAAGACTTTGTTCATAATTTCAAATTTTTTTATTCATTCTTCCAAATCTATTTCGTCCCTTTCAAAGTAATCCCCCCCGGCCCCAATACACTTATGCCAACGTTTTTTCCAATTCTCGAAACAGTTGTTAAAGTCAATTTCCGGAATAGCGGAATAGTCGAATTTACGAGACCATTGGCAAAATGGTCTCGTAAAACCAATGCAGTGATTTTGGAACCAATCGTGCATTCACTCTTCTTAGGCCCAAATGATGTTTTAAAATGGTTTTCACTGATCCTTCTGATATTCCAACGATGCCAGTAAGGTCTCTAACTGTTAATCGTCGATTCTCGTGCACCAATTCCTTGATTTTATTGACGTGTTGATCATCAGTTGATGTTGATGGCCGTCCTGGACGTGGTTCGTCGTCAACGCGTTCTCGACCATCTTTGAACAATTTGTACCAATCAAAAACACTTGCTCGCGACATACAATTATCACCGAAGGCCTTTTGCAACATTCTGAAAATTTCGGCACCAGAAATTTGATTCCGCACACAAAATTTAATGGAACTTCTTTGTTGAATAATTTCACTCATTGTGAAAATCGCCGAATGCAATTTTCAATTTTTTGTACTTCAGAAAGACAAGCGTATACTAAACACTAATGATTATTTTGATGTGACATTTGGCACAGATGTCACCGACAGTCATACCAACCTTAAAAAAATAATATTTTGATGAATGGGTTTCCGCGCGAAATTTAAATTAAAAATTCTTACTACTTTTTGCCCACAGAAGTACTTTTTTAAAGCTTCCATTTTTCGCTCTGTCGAATCTGCTCAAAAACTCTTCTCCAATTTTAGAGAGATTAGAAATTATTAAATTTGTGAAATTCATTGCGCTTATTCAAAATGGAAAACTGCAAGAAAACAGCAGATTCTAGGAACTTTTTTCGTTATTATTTTGGGTTAAAACTTGACTAATTCCAAAAAGATGTAAGCAAAAACAAAACAATTTTACCAAAACATTAAAAAAAAATAAACAATTTTACAATGTATTTATTTTTATTTTTTAAATAATATATTTTAAAGCTGTCCCATTTACACAAAGCTATTGCTAGCTTCATAATTATTATATGTGACACTTTGAAATTTATACATACTCATGTAATTAAGAAACACAAAAAAAATAAGTATAGCTAAGTGAAGCCCGCATTTCTTCCAGTTTTATAATCTTTTTGTTCCTTTTTTCAGTTTCATGCCGATTTTTTTTTTTATGTGTTTTTTAGCGCCATTATGGAAGCGGCAACGTCTACAGATGGCGCTGTCTACGCTTAAATAACATTCATTCTCATTAACACGAACATAATGTCTGCGACATTGCATCAGTGCAAATGGGCCCTTGCCGTAGACTACAATCTAATTCTATTTTGACATGCAGCAAATAATAAAAAAAACAAAATTATCAATCGTCAAATTATACAATTTGCTTGTTTAGGTTATTTTCTTTGAAAATAAATATGTTAATGAAGTACATACATATTCAATTAAATATTATTTGCTTTTTTTTATCGGCATACGATGAAAAAAAAATCTAAGAAAATTGTGACTTTACTTTACTTTCAATGGCATAACAGACCATGGGGGGCCTAAGCCGAGCTTTTCGCATCCACTCATGTTGTGCGTATTATATTTCTACATGAATTTAAAGGACCTACAGTTTAATGCCGTATCCGAACGGCGAAGTGAAAAGCTTTTCATAGGCAATTTTTACTCTTGTAGGTTTGTCATAGCCATAGCCTGCCAAGAGGTGATGCCGTGTAGAAAAATTATTTTTTCAGCTTTTTACCTGTTTTTGATTTTGCCTGTGCCGAGATTCAAACCCCGGACACTCTACGTAGCAGTCCAACTCACTACCACTACGCCACAGCGACCACAGACAATGGTGAAGATTGAAATAGAATTCAATTTTGTCGTTGGCGCGTTCATTGTGTCCCAGTCGCAGACAACATGGCAATATTTGCTACGGGCGCCATCTTGTTGTCATGATGCAATGACACTGTCGCAGACATTGTGTTCGTACATACCTTTGGTTTCAGGTTCATCATAAAGGAATAATCAGGTACTACCGCTAAATCCTCCTCAGAATCACCATTGTTCTCCTTCACTCATTGTTTATGGCAAATCAAATTCTTTCTTTTTAATCTTGGTGGATTGGTGGACTCGGAAAACATACATTCGACTAAAGATTCGCAATTTTTTTTTAGACAATTCTATTGACACATTAAAGTACACTTTATCAACCACATCGATAATTTAAATCGGATGAGATCGGGCGAAGTAACTGCTACTTGACGCTGCGTTTAGACCGACCGACCGAATGAATATTCTTTAGCGTAGAAATTGTAGGTAATCTATCTATTGTTAAGTTCCTTATTTGTAAATTATTATCTATTTCTATTTCTTTTCTTTTATTTCATTCTCTATTAATCTTTATTGTAAGTATTTTTCTGCATCCACTTATTATTTATTTAGTACATATTTCTTTTCAAGTACTGGTCTCAGAGTACTTCTATTTTTGTTGAATAAATTGAATTTTGTAAATTTTCATTAGCACAACCTGTTTACACCGGCCGAACATAGCCTCCGAACAAACATGAAAGGCCATTTGCCTGGTGTAGATGGCAAATTATAATGTTCCCAAACATCTTTGCAAGTTTTCTAGTAAAAAGCATCGAAAAGAACAATATGTTGTCAGTATTGCATTGCCCTATACGTCAACTACATATGTACATATGTTTTTACTTATTTTCAAGTTGTGTTTAATTTTTTACTTCATCTTCAGAATTACACCAGAACAGCAACATTGGAATCGCTCAAAAAAGATCGAAGTCTGTCCCATCATTCCGAAAGAAGATTTTTTCATTTGTTCGGAGAATGTAACCATTTATTTACATCGCCTGAAAATTGTTCATGAACATTTTATAGCGAACACCGGGCGAACGAATGAAGATTCTTTCTTTCGTTCGTTCGGGCAGTTTAAACGCAACGTTACGAAACAGTTGGGACACTATTTCCAATTTATTTCTCTCAAATAACAAAAGATTTAAGAAAACGAAGAATTAAATATTTTTTTTTTTTCGAACATTTAATTCTTTTAATCTTTTCCAAACCGGTTCAATTTACTTTATTTATTATAAATTCATTTATTTGTATTTATCATTCCCAAGCCACTTGAAAACGTGTTATTTGCTATTTATGCATCTAATGTCTAACATACTTCTGCAGACTTACGTGGACACATACATATGTCATATGTACATTAATAAATGGAGTGCACGATTTATTTAAAAATGAAACGCATATTTTGAGCGAGTGGTGATATTTTTATTGCATTGTAAAGTAGATATGTTCTTATTAAATATTTAATAATATATATCCGGCAAATGGAATCCGTAGCTCTGATTACGGACCCTTGCTCTTTGAATGAAATATTCGATGACATTTTGTGAAAGATATCGCTCTATCTCACCGATGACGCGTTGGATCTCGGCGTTGAGCTCAGGAATTGTTTCTGATCTATTCGAATAGGCCTGGGATTTCACAAAACCCTTAAGAAATAAATCACACGGCGTTTCGGGAGATGATTCGGTCTGGAAAAAATCGATTGTTCCATCGATTGGCAGGTGACATCATTCTGCTGAAGCAGCATATCGTACAGTTGAGCCCACAAAAACAAATGCCATTAATAGTCACTGCATTGTTCCTTTGTGGAGCGAAACAATCGTAGGCGACAGGTGTTAAATTTTAGAGCTGCTGCTACTTGCACAGAAAAAAATTTATACAATATTTAAATAGTGCACTCTTATTAGGACACCCTTTATGTATATCATCTCATTTGTTTATTTTGAATAGTTAGACGTAATATGATAAGACATATTAAGATAATATTCGACGATTTCTTTGTTGTTGAGGATAGAAAAGATAACAATTTAAAAATAGCATTTAAACCTGAATGGAAAAATACTTTATACAATTTAAAACAATACATAAAAATTATACAATTTTTAAAATAATACATAATATTTTAAAATAGAAATAAATTATTTTGCAATATTTATGTTTTTATACAAAATATAGAAATAAATTTGATTTAGTTTATTTCGAGATTATGACTTATTTTCGTTTATTGATAACGCACTCATTGCCGAAAATTGTGCCACAAAAAACCACAAAAGTTTATCGGAAAGTCAACAAATATTTGCGAAACACTACTGAGCACTGATTTTATAATAATACATAAAAGAACGTGACCACTAAAGATTATAATTTGATTTTCGTAAGTAGGGAGGCGTGTTGCTTGTCACGTGTGCCGCATTACAGAGATAATTCTGAATGTTGAATATAATGAATGAATTGCCAAAATAATTATAAATTTTAACTATAGCATTCTTAATTTGAAATATTCTGTGCATGTAACAGATGCTCATGAACTAGTGCGGTGTTATCAGGGGAGATATACAAGTAGAAACAAAATAAAATAAAACAAAAAATACAATGACAAATACTTAATTTATAACTATTTAAAAACACATTTTTGCATTTCATTGTTTTATTCAAATGTGCATTCTTTCTTGAGTTTACAAATTGGAAACAATTAAGAAAACGAATTGAGATTAATTTTTGTTTGACTACAAACACAAATTACTTAAAATGTGGAAAGCAAATGAAGCTGAGCACGATTCAAAGTAGTGGCATAGGGTGATGGCGAAAGGAACTCAGCGTTAGTAATCTCGATAAATGAAAATGAAATGCACAAGATAAAATTATGAAACAAACCAGCAATAAAAGTAGATTTCTTGATTTATAAGTTGTTATCTTTAATACATTTCTAAATATAAATAAGTAGGTAATTGTTTTCAACAGCTTTACATACAAATAAATTTAGAGTTTATATAAACAATATTCTTTCAAATAAAGCACTTAAATAGAGGGGAGATATGGATATGGGTTTGGGATCGTATAAATGTACATAATTTCACTGACGCATGATACGCTGAAAACACAGAGCGCATTTACTTCTTGGCTGCAGTTTTGTGACGCTTTGTTGCTGGCATATCACAGCTTTTAGAGCCACCTCCTACCGTATAACATTGGTCGAGCATTTCCAGCAGCGTACGTTGTCTCGGCTCTGCTCGAACTTTTGTCGGTGTCTTTAGCGTATCTGCTTTTAGATTCTTGTAATTGTCAATATCTTTACCTGCGTCAACTTTTGCCGATGCCTCATTTGTAGCTGCCACAAGCAAAGCATCCGTTTCACTGTCATCGGAAATGAGTATGCGAGTTGCGTGAGTCATCGATGAAGTTTGCGAATTGTTCACTGTGCTGCTTCCAGCCGATGATGAATCATTGAGAACAACAATTGATGAAATTTTTACTATGTTCTCATTTTCCGAATCAGAACTAGAAGCAAAAATGTCTTGACTTTTGTTTATGCTTTCCGAAATTTTTAAATCTGCTATTGGAACTTTATTGTTGTTGGCCCTAGCATTTCTCAATGTGTGAGTGGAGCTACTAGCAATGGTTGTTGTTTTTGTGCTTGTACTGTTATTCATGCTTTCAATGTTATTCTTCTGCTTCTGTTGTGCCATTGTCTTCCGTATGTTCAGGCTGTGCTGAAAAAGAAGCGGAATTTTTATTTTAAATTATATTGTTATGCTTTTTCTTCGGATTCTTAATGCCAAGAAAAAAAGGGGAGAAAATCTTTTGCTTTGTGTTTTAGATTGATAACACATATTTACTATTATTTAATAGATAAACATCAGCTTTACAAACGAGTTTTAATAATGTGTAGAATATCTCCCCATTTTCCTCTCGCACTGTTGCATACTTTTATCTCATTGCGCAAATAGCTATAAATGAAATTGTACAGCTCTTTTTGCGCCAAACGTTGTTCCTGGAATTTCGTCAAAGTTTTCCACAAATCCTTGACGCGTACATTTTGCTCCATGAAGAATGTATGCATTCGATGCACTTCGTCACGCAACTCGACATTGCCAAAGGTGAAGTAAACCAGCGGACGCTTCGCCACGGTGCAGACCATAAGCTGTAGCAGCGCTTTGAGTGTCGCATGGCCACCAAATGCACCGCAACCCCAATTGCCTGAGGCAACGCCAGGTGCGGGCGTCTTCAGCGGATGAAAGAAACCCACGTATGCTTTGTTCAGCTCACGTAGCATAAGCTCCTCGCGATACTGGTGGGTGGTCTGCACGAAATGCAATGCATCGATGGCCACAATGTGCGTGTGACGTCGACGTGAGCTGTCGCGTGGTGTTGCGTCCTCGTGATTGCCGGTCCACTGAAAGGTGCCCGCATAGCCGGTGTAGTTGCTGTAGCGTTCACAGCCTACCATTAGCAATGACTCGGTGGGACGCAAACATTCGGTGAACAACTTCGATACCAACAATTCGGGACAGATGACAAATCGTATTTCCTCCTGCACACAGCCTGAGCCTAGCACACCACCGCCTAGAAATTTATTGGCAAAATCGACTTGTAGCAAGCCTAAGCCTTGATCTTCAATTGTGCCAATGGAGGTTATATGCAGAGGGGTAATACCCAAAGGCGCCTCACATTCCGTCCAAGAGGGCAGCTCAGAATTTTGCATGCTGCGACGTGCGAATGTCACTACGCCGGTGGGCACGTTCGAGCTGTCACGCTCGGTTGGGCAGACGCGACGAAAATAATGGCATATGCATTTAATCTTCTCCAGAACCGCTGGACCGGACGATTGAAACAGACTGCGTTGAAGAAGAAATTATGAAATTGATATTCAACAAATTGGAAGCAAATACGTACCGATTGAAATTGATGTCTGGGAATGAGCTATACTCTGATTTGCGCTTGAGCGTGTTACGCCTGGGAAACGTGCAGAGAAATGCATTTGCCAGCAGACACGATATTTGCTGCTGTGTCAATGATAGCGCACGTGTCTGTCCTTGCTTGAGCAGCGGGATAGGTGCCTGCACCAATTCGGGTAGCCGCAAAGCCAAACGTATTATGCGTGGCAGAAGGTCTTCAAAGAAAACCTGCGTCTCGCTCTCGTCTAGGTCGTCTTCGAAGAGACAATGCAACGCACGAAAATTCCACTGTCCGTCGTATCTGGAATTGTACGCTAATATTGACGCTTCCAGCTCATGACTGTTGGTGATCGGACGCAGTAGCGCTTTCTCAATCATTTCCCAGCGTGATTCAATGCTGGAGCTACCATCTGCCGCCGTCACCGGGTATTGACTTTTACTGGAGCACGGCAGCCGCACATGCAGCGCATCCCATTTAGGATGACACTTGAGTGGGCGTGGCGGCTCATTGTCACCCTCTCGTATTGGATAATGATGCAGAACGGTATGTGTATCTGTGGGACGCACTGGAGCTATGTGCTCCAACTCAAATTCATTCAAATGCCTGTGTATCTCGTCCATCGTACAGCCTCGCCAATTTTCTTCGTTTATTGGCGGTGGCGTTATATTCAAGTGATCGCCGGTATTCATCATATTTGCTAGAACGTAAAATAAGTTAATAATTACTCTTCGCTGGCGATGGGTGAGTCAATCACTCAATACTTACTTTCATGATCTGTACCACCTCCGCCACCATCCGCCATTACTTGACCACACTTCGTTGTGGCGATAGTGATTCTTCTGCAATTAATTGCAGACTCCAAAATAGTCTTATGAAATTTACGCAAAATTTTGTACAATTTTATGAACTATTTTTGTAATAAATAATTATTTTCGTTCACAGCACAAGAAAAAAAACACCGCACACGCAATTTCCAAATTTCCCATTTGACAGTTTCTCTCTGTCACAGCCGAACCGGCGATTGGCTCTCAATTTGCTGAACATGTTGCAGGGTTGCAAAAATAGCAGTTCTTTTGCATGTTGTAATTACTACAATTAGTTAGGTGCTGCACACGACGTCCGTATCCTCGCAACTGTCGTTAATTCTTTAATTTTCCACAACTTTTATTTCCTAAGAGTTACAATTGATGATGAAAGTATGAGTTTTAAAATAAATTTTTTTTATTTTTATAATTTAAGATCTTGCTCTTTATTTTAAAAATTAAAAAAAAAATAAATAAAATACAGAATTATAAAGGTCTTGAAAGAATTAAATTTTTTTAATTATTTTCAAAAGTCTTCGTATACTTTTATGTTTAAAACACTTTAAAGGCACTTTTTTCAAAAAGTCTTTGGAAAAGTAGTGAAAAATACCAAAAAAGTACTTAAAAAGTAATAGTAGAGAAAAAAATAGTAAAAAAAAATTAATTCAACATAGTAAACTATACATATATAGAGTAATATGTATGCAATAGTACTAGCATATAGTGAGAAATGGTAGTAGCAGAAAATAGTAAGAAATATGTAGTAGGGCTTCAATGACTAAAAAGTAAAAGTTTCCAAAAACTTTTAAAAATAAGTGTCGTTAAAAAAATAAAAGTTCTTATAGACTTTTAAATGTTAACTTATTTAAAGGAAAGTTAAGAAGACTCTTTTATTTTTAAAGTTATAAGTTCACTTATAACTTTTATTTTTATAGTTAATAGTTATAAGTAATTTTAAACTTTTACTTTTTAATAGAGAAAGTAATTAAAAAGTAGTTGGAGTTATTTTCAGTTTTTGATTTTCCATACCTTGTTAATCACTTAATTCTTAAGAATTATTTGTTCCTAAGTAGTTTAAATAGTATATTCATTTAACGATATGAATTGTTCCTAGAAACTTCAATGTACACATGACATTTTTAGTTTTAAAATTTCCGACCAGCGTAAGTGCTTCATTTTTAAAAATGAAAAAAAACGCGCAATCGCACAGGTATATTTTTCTGGGTAGATTTTTCAAGTTAGTTTGCTGGAAAAAATATTTTTCGGTTGTGGCAACACTGGTTGTAACAGCATAATTCTCAGCCGATACGCCGTTAAAATGTCTCTGCTGCTGGTCAATGACTTCTGGCAAGGATGCAAACTGGTTTTAAACCAAACCATTTTTGAACCGAACCATCCGCAGTTTAAGTTACTTGAACCGAACTATGAGCCATACTGTTTTTCTTTTTTCATTTGAACCAAACCAGAACTAAACTAGTTTAGATCGAAAAAATGGTTTTGTACAATCTAAAAAAATATACTAATTATTCATATATATTTTTTTTCATAATAAACCCTAGCTGAATTCCCTTACTACCAATATTATCATTTTGAAGTTTTCTATTTATAAATATTGCACTTTTTTAGCCTAGACTTTGAGATTGGGCTCTTAGTTTTTCTTAGAAGGAATCATACGATCATAGTTTTAAATGTTTGAAATTTTTCTCCAGTGACTGATTGTGAGTTCAAAAAGTCTTAACATTATTTAGAATAGAAACCTTTTTCAGATTTTTATATATTAAGTTGGATGTGAAGAAGATCGATAACCTGACCCCTACGAGTGCAGGACATTTCCTCAAGCACTCAGGCTATCTAGCCCATTGTTCTTTTATATATATTAAGTTAGTACAACGACTTAAATTTGAGAACAAAAACTCATGAACATTTTGCTAACTTAGGTAGTTGTGAAATCCATTTAAATTAAATTGGGGGGTGGGGGGACCAATTTTAGCACTATTCGTTGTTCAAGTGATTTGTATTCATCAGAGCTGTAAAAGAGTGCATTCAATTAAATTGCAATACCTTAAGTTGCAGTTAATAAACAACAATTCAACAGAGCTCTAACTTGGAATAACCACATAAGTAACACGGTTGGGAAATTCTACAGCATGCTTCGTGTTCTTTGGACGACGCAGTACTTTACTCCTCTTCATATACGAATGCTACTTGCTAAAGCATATCTCATACCAACAATGCTATATGGCTGCGAAATATTTGCAAATTGTGATAGTCTAAGTAAAAATAAATTAAATATTCTTTTCAATAACATTGTTCGTTATGCGTTTGGACTAAAACGAAGAGATCATGTTTCCCAGTATGCTAAAAGAATCCATGGCTTAACCTTTGATAACTTACTGAACTATCGAACGCTTTTATTGTTGCATAAAATTATATGTAATGCAGAACCCAGTTATTTGTTTTCGAGATTAAACTTTTCTATATCCAATCGAACTAATATGATTAACTGTTTACGTGTTTCTTGTTTAACGTCTGAAAGGCAGTTTTTTGTACACTCTGTTCGTCTTTGGAATGCACTTCCTAATAGTTTAATATCTGGTAATAATGCTGTGTAATTCAAAAATAAACTAGCTTTATTCCTTTCTTCGCTGTAATAGGAAATAATGAAATATATCATGTTATTACAATTTTTACGAATAAATGAATAGATGTTTAATGTTTAATTTTAAAGTAAAGTTTAAATTTGTATGTCATGCAATATATATTATAAGTCGTATTTAATCTTGTTTACGCTACATGCTGCCGGTACTGCTAATAAGGTTTTAAACTTTGTTGTGCCGGTTTTCGAAAAATAAATATAATAAATAAATAAATAAATTCATGATTGCAATTATTGAAACAATGCCACAATCAGTTGCGCATCTAGGATTTGTGGGGCTTGATTTACAAAAATTTAGAGAAAGTAAGAATCAGTGGTCGCTGTGGTGTAGGTAGTGGTAGTGCGTTGGACTGCTATGCAGAGTGTCCGGGGTTCGAATCTCGATACAGGCAACATCAAAAAGTTGAAAAAAATAATTTTTCTACACGGCACCACCTATTGGCACTTGGCAGGCAATGGCAAACCTACCAGAGTGAAAATTGCCTATGAAAAGCTTTTCACTTCGCCGTTCAGATTCGGCATTAAACTGTAGGTCCCTTCCATTCATGTACAAATATAATACGCACAACATGAATGGATGCGAAAAGCTTGGCCTAGACCCTCCATGGGCTGTTGTGCCATTAAAAGTAAGAAACATTGTGTTTTTTTAGTATAATACATACATACCATATGATTAATAATAATTTAAATAGGTGGGTGATGTACTGATTCTTCCCCTAGTTTAAACTTTCAAGCCCACTTTGCTTTATTTGAACATACAAATCTACCATTTCTTCTGGATGTCTTTGTGTACATTAGATTCCTGGAGCCTAATCCTATGAATCGACTTCATTTATGTTCTCAAAGAGGGTTTCAAACGTTTTACAGCAGTTCAATTTTTGTTTGCAGTAGCCGACGTTATTGGAATAACTTTCACTAAGATGATATATTCTCTTTCTGCTTTCATTCTGGGCATAAAAATCCCAAGTTATTTCAAGTGACTTAAAATTTTAATTGACACCAAGAGTATTAAAGTGACTTCATGTGACTTCAAAGCAGTCATGATTATGAAATCGTAAGATTTGCATGACTTCAATAAAAGATTGCATTCCCCTGACTTGAGAAAAGACTTCTAATTGCATTTTTTTTTTATTCTGCAATCAAAATTTGTTATTAATTTGTGACTTGTACCCTTAATTGATTCCCTTCTTTACAATTCTAGTCTCTATTCTGTAAGTTTTCACTTGCCTTTTCTAATCACATGCTAAACTTTTACGTAAGTACTCTACTTATCATAAAAAACAAAACAGTTTCCACCGGAAAACTTACCTATTGACCTTAAAAAATTGCTATGTTGTTCTTGTAAAATAAAACAATTCATATTTTTTTGTACATATATAAACTCCATGTATATATAATTTTTTGTTTTTCGTTCATTTATTTGTTATTTTTCTTGTAGGTTTAATTTTTGTATGTGTGTGTTTTTTTATTGTAATTCATTTAACATTTAATTTAAAAAGTTTTTTTTACAACAGGAAAATTTATTTTATGTACGTAAAAGAAAACTTGAAATCATTGGGAAACCCAAATTTTTATTGAATTTTATAAAATTATTTAGTATTTTCAAATTGAATTTAGTTTTCATTCAGAACAATTTTGTATTTTTGTCTCGTTTTCAAAGGAAAAACTAAAATATTTTGTTTGAAGTTTGGAACGGAGTAATTGAACTTTTTTGTTGACTTATTAATTTTTTGTTTTTGTGGCAGGCATTTTATTTCGTAGTTTGTAATGTTTTGTTTTGAAATCAAAAATTGTAGTAATTCCATGAAAACATAGCCAAGGATCGGAATATTAGAAACTATAAATTCTAAACGGTTATTTGAAAACGTTTTCCATTTTTTTCACATCAATAATTTATGTTAGTTTTTAAATGTAATTTAAAAAGTGTGTGTTTATGTTTTAGACGTTGTGCTAATTTTTTTTAGGTTTTAAAAATATTTTTATATTTTTTTTTACTTGTTTTTTGTTTAATAAAAGACACGAAAGTGAAAGAGGTTCTTCATAATTTCTTACAATTTCTTCATCTTCTTCTGCTCATGTTCTGTGTGAAATTTAAATTAATAATTAATTATGTTTGTTTTTCAATTTTGGTTTTTGTTTTTTGCTTATTTTAAAACACCGAGATTTGCTTAAAAGTTTTTTTTTGTAATTTTTTATGCTTTATCGAAATATAAATTTGTCTTTTAAGTTTTGTCTAAAATGTTTAATTTCTTGTTTTAAAACACCAAAAGCTTAAATTTAAATTTTTTTCAGATTTTTAATTTAATTTTTTCTAAAGATTAATTTTTCGTTTTTACAATTTTATATTCAAATATTTTTTAAATTTATTTATCTTGTTTTTTTTTGTGTTGTTTAAATTTAATTTCTCTGCACTCTCAAATTTGGTTGTTTTTCTTTTTGCAAACCTTTTCATTTCATTAAAAATTAAGTATGTATAACAGAAATTGTATAGCAGGGGCGATTTAAGCAAAATCGCTTGTGGCTGGGAAATAATTTCATTTTCTTGTGTTTGGTTACGAGTATATTTTCTATTATTCTGATTTTTTAGTTTCCATTTTGCAAAATACTTTAAATTGAAAGATTTCAAATAAAAAAACGCATAACATTTTCAAAAACAAACTGTTCATTTATCACATTGTTTACGTCTTTGTTCTTAGCACCTTCTATTCTCAGCAATACCATACTTAAAGTACATAGTTTATATTATTATTTGGCATCAATAAAAGTGAATTTTAATTTGTTTCTGAATGGTTTTAAGTACTTAGTTCAATACAGTACTTTGACTTGAATCTAAAGGTAAGTAGGTAAGTAGATACCCTAAACTGACTGTTCTCATTTAACAATCCGGAGATTGACAGTTATTTATTCTCCAGCCTTTTGGATTTGTCCGTAAAATATATACCCAACAAATGTTTACTTCTATGGGAAGCTAAAGACTGCCAGAAAACATCTCTGAGACAGAAAAACTTAGTTTCAGTTTTATTATCGCATGGGTGAAAAATTGTAATACAAAAAAAAGAAAGTTATAAATAAAGAACAACAATTTTCAATAAGTAGGTTGGGTAAGGTTAGAGGGGCTGCGCTATAGTAGAACACACTTAGGCCAGAAAAGCTCATTGTGATACCGCATGTTCGGACTTACAGTTTAACGCTGTTTCCGAACGGCGGTGTGGAAATTTGTTATCACTTGGTGGTTTTGCCATTGCCTGCCAGGAGGTGTACTTGTGCACTTTCTTAAAATTCTCATTCACCTCATATCGGTAGGAATGTAAGGAGGATATGTAAGAGAATCAACCACCAGACTAAAACTAGAATCGAACCCGAAATCTCAGAGATGGAAGTCTAGGGCGCTGTGTACTCGAGATCGTCTGTCAATATATAAACTTGAAATACCTGATCACGAAAATTATTTCTATTTTGAAATCGGTCCACAGGGAAAAGAGTCGTCGTCAAAAAATTAACTTCTTTCATTCGGAAAAAATTAATGGAAGTTAACGTTAACTAAAAAAAAATATATTATTTACCCCAAAACATTTACGATTATATAGAACAGACGTGCAACTGAAGCATTGAAGGGGATGACAGTGCTGTTCTCGACAAGTTAACCAACACTAACTCACTTGAAAGGGAAGCATCTGCCATCAATTCCGTGGAGTTACTCTCCAGCCAGTTTTCAACTAAATTGTGGTTGATGATTTAAGCGACCTTTTGCTCTTCTTGTTTATTTTTTTGCTGGGTATCAAGAATGAAAGAAATATCAAATTATATTAACCTCATTCCTCTTCGATATCAGGGCTTCCTTGACCGTACACACCATAATTTTCTCTACCTTATCGACCTCGACAATATTTTACTTCCCTAAACACAAGAGCCAAAACTTGGGAATGAAGGCAGCAGCCAGCTGACATTCCTAGTTATAGTTAACGGACTTGAGATAACAGAAGACATTTAATGGAAGTTAATCAAGTCGTTAATGATTTTCGAAATTAACGTAACAGTTGATCGTTAACAACATATTTAAGGTCGTTAATAAACGATTGATAGAATTACGATTTTCAGCTCAACTCTGGTAATAAACTTGGATCCAGTACTGCAACATAACCCCAAATCACAGAAAAACATTAAAGTTCACTTTTACTTGTTTCTTCTCTGCATTCTCTGCATTCTCTGCCTTCCCTCTAGCCGAAATATTTTTACACATCGTTTGTTTTTCATTCAAAACATTTAACTACAAATTTTCACTACTTACAGTTAGAATTTTACATTTCCGCCTTCCATTGACCATTTTCCTCTTTTACATTACTCTAATTTTCTTTTACAACATTCATTTCTTTACTTTAATTTCTTTTATCACAAATACAAAATATTCTCGCTCCATTCCATTTTCACTTATTCACCTAACATTACTATTTTCTTACTTGCTATTCGTTTCATTTCAATTTCATTTTTGGTTCTTGTTTCATGTTCCACATTCTTTGTGAGTGCATGTGTGTGTGTGTATGTGCCTCTTTATTATCTCACTCGTTTGTTTTCTTTCATGCTAGAAAATTTCGTTTATCCCACAAGTTTATTATATTCATAAAAAATAAAAATATAAATAATTTAATTCGAATACTATGTAAATGAAAATAAATTCAATAAGGCATTTTGTTGTTGTTGAAACATTTTTTGAAATATTAAAAGAAAGAGGAAAACAATCGGTAACAATAATGTAGAGTATTTTCTTTCGTTTTGTTTAGTAGTAGTTGCTTCTTCATCAGCTTCAGCTTCAGCTTCAGATTCAAATATTAAAGTATAACATTTTAAGTTTGTTCTTTGCTTATTCTTTATGAAAAATCAGTCTCTATTGCTGCAATTAAATTAATTCATATTCATATTCATATTTATGTTTTTATTTTACTTTATTTAGTTTTGTTACTTTTGACAACAAGGACTTTTGCTAAACTATTGTTTTGCATTAAAAAACTTGAGTATTCTCGTGTGTGGTTGTTGAAACTGTTTAAATAGATTTTCTAATTGCATTTTACTTTATTGGCTCAATTAAGTTTTGTGTGGCATTTGTTTTAATTTATTTTTAAAAAGTTATCGGTGTGTGTGTGTGTGTGTGTGTGCTGGTGTGTGTCTGTGTGTGTGTGTGTGCGTGTGCCTTAGAAAAATATCACATTCTTACTTCGTTCGATCGAGAGACAATTTAATTTATTTTTTGCTTTTAAATTTAAATTTTAAAATTATAAAATTCTTTTTATGCATATTTACATTTACAGATTTACTTCTTTTTTGCATTTTAATTTTGTTTCACATACTACTAAAATATATATATTTATATATATAATTATTAGTAATAATAATTAATAATAATATTAAAAAATATTTGATTGAGGTCATTTTAGAATTATTGCTAAATTGCAGATTTTTTGTTTACAAAAAATCTTCTTTCTTTTACTTGGTTTTAATTTGGTTTTTTGTTTTCTGTTTTTTAATTTTAATTTGCTCTAAATTTCTAGCATAAATATTTGTAGACATTCAAATACAAAAATTGTTTTTTGAAACATTTTCATTATCTGGTTTTTGGTTTTTGGTTTTTTTTTTTTGTTATTATTTTGCTTGTTTCTGTTTAGTAATTACACATTTATTTCTATTTGCTAATGTTTTAAAATAGTTTTTGTTTTGATTCTTAGATACTTTTTCAAAAGTGTACGTATTTATCTAAAGAGATTTTGAGAGTTAGTTAGAGAGATAGAGAAAGTTAGTTGTAGGGAGAAAGTGAGAATTTAAATATTTCGTTCACAACATCAACAGTAAAATAGTTTTAATTTTTATTTGTTTATATTGTTTCGTAGATTTTTTTTTTCCTTTGTTTTTATGTATATGTAATATCCAAAAAGACAACTAACACCGAAAAATAGTTTTATAAAATTTAAATATGTTTATTTTTGTGTTGTTTTGTATTTTTTTTTTTTTGTTCATACATACATAGTATATGTACATACTATATAATAAATGAATATTTTGTTTTTACATGAGATAGTTTTGTTAACAAGTTTTTATTATGTATTCAGTAAGAATACATAACTATGGGTTTAAAGAAAGAGAATGTATGGAATTTAAAATTTTTTCTTTATTTCATTAATTTAACATATTCTTAAAGCTTGGATATTTGTAGCAATTGAACTTCTCCAATCATTCAAAATGTTTGAGAAATTTGAGGGAATTTTTTAATATCAAGAAACTAACCTTTTTCAACCAGAGTGAAAGGTTAGGATTATTTTGGGACCAGAACAAAGCAACGAATCAAAACAAATCTGTTAGGTTTTACTTTTGGGAAATCTAGGGCAACATGGTCGAGAGTGGAGTGGAGGAATGATGCATATTCAAACAAGTAGTCTTGCCATTTCCCAATCAAAAAAATTATTAAAAGGGCATGTCTTAAAATCTATTCCAGTCACGAAAATGAAGTTTTATTCAGAGATAGAAACTGTTAATATTTAAAAATTAATCGGTTATAATTACCATAACATTGATGCCAAGGAATAACCCCGTTCATAGAACAGCCGATACCATCGTTACGGAACTCGCCATGGTTCCTCATAAGTGATCTTTGTGATAGATCTTGTATTTAAAAAGTATTTACATATATACAATTTATAAATACAAATATTATGGTTGATTGATTATGTAGTAGAACACGGTGGAACAAAAATTCATTAACAATTAAAGAAAATCATTCATTAAATTAAAAATCAGCAAATTAATGAACCAATTCATTAAATCAATGAAACCCTCATTGAGTTCATGAATTTGTACATTAAGTTTTATGAACGCGCATCAGAACGGTCATTGATATTTTTCATTAATAGTAAGCCATAACAAACTTAGGCAAATGATTCTAATATATTTAATGAATTCTTATGTCAATCGTTAGTGAATATATTCACTGATTTTGCCCAACAACAGCTGCCAGAATAATTCTACCTGATATATATATATATATTGATATACTTTAATAAGTAGAACAGATGACCTCGATGGTCTAGAGGGTGGTGCACTGAACGGTTGGCGGTTCGATTCTCGTCTTTAATCGTTGGGTATATTTTATTCTTATTTTTGTTCCATAAAACTTCTTGTATTCCTTCCAATATCAAGTAGATGAGAATTATAATAGAGTGTTCACAAGTTCACATATTTCCTTTAAAAGTTTAATGAACCTATTCGTTAAATTGTATATTTTCATGGATTCCGTTCATTGAAAAAAATGGTAATGAAATCCGATTTATTGATTTTATGAAGTTTTTCATGGGTTTTGTTTAAATAAACCTTTTCATTGAGTTTATAAACATTTTTGGTTCCATTTTGGTAGCAAAAAGCCTGGCATGCATTCCAACGCCTTTATATGACATATTCAGGCTTACGCAACTACTATGTCTCTCGTCTCTCTGTACTGAGAGGCGTCCAACCCCCTTTCCATTTTCCTTTCTCTCTCACCTTTTTTGCTATAGCATGAAATTGTCAACCAACGCCCTTGTGCTAAGTCTCAGTTCCGTACTGTAACTGATTCCTGACTTATAACCACCTAGAAATGTTAGTGCCCACTTTCCATATAATCACTATCAAAAGTTAATCTCTTGTGTACCTAAGTTGAAATTTTATTCAGAAATTGTTATATTATTAGTATAATTGTAAAAATTTAATATTTTTTTCCACAAATAGCACTAAAAGACATAAACATGCATGCGGGCGTGTGTATCTGAGAGAGCGACTGCGCTGCTTGTGAAAATTTCTTATGCTCTGATAACGTACAATAAAAACAGTACTTTTTTTGACGTTTATAAAGGGTGATTTTTTAAGAGCTTGCCATTTACTTATTAAAGATAATTTCACTTCACCGCGGCTACGCTTCAAGTGGTCCATTCTGTAGTTCCAATTTTGGCACGATTTTTCACACATTTCGGCCGGAATCTCACCAATGACTTGTTGGCTTCCGAAGAAGCTATCCTGTTGGGCATTTTCGGCAAAAAAAGTCGGTTATCATCGAACGGTACCTTTTTCTATTAACCGTAACGTTGCGGCCTTCATCGTCTTTGAAGAAGTACGACCCAATGATGCCGCCTGCCCATAAACCGCACCAAACAATGTATTTTTCGGGATGCATTGGTAGCTGCTGAATTGCCTCTGGCTGGTCTTCACTCCAAATACGGCAATTCTGCTTATTCACGTATCCATTGAGCCAAAAAGGAGCCTCGTCGCTGAAGACAATTTTGCGATAACACACATTTTTCACAGAGCACGAATTTTTATAATACATAAATGTCAATAATTTGCAAACGTTGTTCAGTCATAAGACTAAGTATTCATGATGAAATGGCAAACCAAACTGAGCATTTTTCACTTTGACACATGTCAAGAATCACGCGTGAACTGTCAGAAATATAAACGTCAAAAAACAAGTAAGAAAAAAATCACCCTTTATATTAGCAATGCATAACAAATAAAACACGCACGTTTAACGTTTTGAAATGTTACTTTTTTTTTGTGAAATTTCGATAATAAATAGCAGTGCACTGTGGCGTGTGGTAGTGCGTTGGACTGTTACGCAGAGTGTCCGGGGTTCGAATCTCGGCACAGGCAAAATCAAAAATTAGAAAAGAAAATATTTTCTACACAGCACCAACTCTTGGCAGGCAATGACAAACCTACAAGAGTTAATATTTGCTTTGAAAATCTTTTCACTACTTCGCCGTTCGGATTCGGTATAAAACTGTAGATCCCTTTCACTCATGTACAAATAAACTAACACACACAACATGAGTGGATGTGAAAAGATGCGGCCTAGACCCTCCCGGCCGCATTTTCAAATAAAACATAACAGAACGACATATAATGCGTTCATATTAACATGAAAAATTATTTATGAAAACCAAGTCATACTACCATTTATCATTAAAATTATTTTTTTCAGTGTTTGTTTTTAAAAATTCAGTAGCAAAATCTTGCTTACATGAATGCTGAAAGTTGACTAACATGATTTGCGTTGACAGACAAAATTGCACTCAAACTTCTTCCGAATTGTTCCCATTGTTGGTCAATAGTTCGTAGGCTACACGAAGAAGTTTACTGCGTCGGCAGAGAATGTGTGCCTACTCACATGTGAATAGGAAAATCACAATTGCCCGACACTGCACTAAAACTAATATATTGAGTAGAAATTTTCTGTATGTTTTTGGAAAAATTATGGTAATCTACACTTTTTTGGATTTTTTGAAACTCATTTATTACACTGTGCGCCGTACCTAGGCTGAGATTACAACTAAAACTAAAAACTTGACTCTTGCTCTCAGTGATGCAACCCACTGACCAGCAGAGCTGCAGTTATTATAATTTCACTATCTGAGTTCGTATTTGAGCATCCCATAACGTAACGTTGCGGCCGTCACCGTCTTTGAAGAAGTACGGCCCAATCATGCCGCCTGCCCATAAGCTGCACCAAACAATGCATTTTTCGGGATGCATTGCTAGCTGCTGAATTGCCTTTGATGAAACAAGTCATTGAAAAATTGTGTTCTCGCCGATCATTCCCCATCACCGGTTTAGGGAAATTATCCCTCCACTTATAGGGTTTTTCTAGAGTTCTGCAAAAGCCCGGCACAAAAATGTAATGAAAAAAAGAGTTTAGTTCAATAAATAAGTTTCAATTGCTACAAAGATAAAAAATAAATAAAAATAAATTAAAAATTAAATAACAAGTAAATAAGTAAATGTGAAATTTTCATATACTTATATTCTCTTGTTGTTGTTTTTAATAAATTGCATTATTGAAACCTTGAAATTGTCATACATAAACTTTTCACAAAGAGGGACCAAAGTTTTCTTAATGATTTTGTTGGTTTTTGTGATTTTCTTTGCGCCTGTTATTCAATAAATATAGTATATATTTATTTATTGTATTTAAAGTATTTTAAAAAAATTTTGTTTGATTATATTTATAGACACATAAAAACACACTTATATATTCGTATATATTTAATAATAATTTATGTAAATATTCCTAAAATGCAAATTGTTTTCTTTAATTGTAATTTGCATGCAAAAATTTCGTTGATGAATTTGTTACACTTTTGTATGTTCTCAATTATTTAGAATTATATAGTATACATATAAAAAAAAGGTTCTTAAAAACTGTTTTATAATATTGTGGTATATTACTCGTATGAGAAAATTAATTTTCAGAAATAAGAAAACTCTTCTTTTACTTCTGTTTTCTTTAACTTTTCTAACACTAAAGCATTTTGTTTTGTGTTTTTCTTCGAATAAAATTCAATTCAATTAAATAAAAGTCTATAATCCCTCCAAAAATTTACAATTTTATGCCATTAGTTTTTTTTTTGCTAGTTTCTTTTAATGTTCCATTAAAAAGAAAAAAATAATCACATTTATATTTTTGAAAAGAGTGAAATAAAATTGATTTAATATTTACTTTAATAAATGTTTTTTTTTTCTGCGGATGTTTTTTTTTGTATTTAAATTGGACACCGAATCGAATGCAAAATGGTATAATATTGCTTTTTGGTTTGTTAGTTTTTTTTTTCAATTTTCTCCTTTTATTTTCAGCTTTTCATGAAATTGTTTGCTTAAAATGTTTTTAGTTATTTTTTTATTTTATTAAATTGTATAATGTCATTTAAACATGTTTTGTTTATTTTGTACAACACGTTGCAGTTTTAAATAAACAAATAAACTGGAATAGAAAAAATATAAAATAAAACAAAAAAAAAGAAAAAATAACCAGAAAAAAAAATCCTGAAAAAAAATTTGAAAAAAAAATAAATATATAATAAAAACTAAATCTTAAAAAAAAAGAAAATAAAAAATGCAAATAAGTTTATGTTTTTTCAATCAGCAAAAATGTTTTATTAATAAAATAACATTAAAATATAAATATCCTTTGTCTAAGTTCTACAGAAAAATATATAAATATCAATGAAATATATAATTTTTCTTTCATCAATAATTATTGTTCTTCTTCTTACTTTACTTTCTTTTCACAATTTTCACAGCATGTAAAAAAAACTATTTAAATTTAAATATTATTCTCTTCTGTTTCTTTTTCTTTACATTCTTCTCGTTTGTTGTTGTAATAAAATAGCTTCGATTATATTCGTGTAAAAATAAAAAAATTAAAAAATAAATGGTTATAAAAGTAAGTTATAAAAATAGAGAAACGAAAATACAAGATTTTCAAAGTTACTACAAACATATTTAAAATAAATTGTGATGTTCTCAAAAAAAGAATATATGTAGAAAATATTGTTTTATTTTTTATTAAAGAATACTTTGAAAAATTTGTATTGTTATTGAAAGATAAAAAAAAAAAAAAAATAAAATACACATATTTATAAGTATTATATATAATTGTATATATTTAGTTCAGTTGCGTATGTGTTTTGTAGACGGCAGTGTTGTTGTTGTGTTTGTTTTATTTATGTTTTTTTTTTGTATTGTTGTTGTTGTATGTTTAAATATTACTACTCTATTTTGTTTATATTTTAGTTAAAAGAGAGAAAATATTAAATGAATTAAATTAAATTTTTTAGTTTTTTTTTTTGTTGTTTTAGATTAGAACACAAAATATTATATATCATAGACAAAAATCAAACCGAAAATATTTTATAGGGAGCGATGTTGTTACTGAGTTTACTATATGGTCTATTAATTGTTTGCAGTATATTCCACAGAAAGTCGGAATTGATTGATGTAGGCAGTAAAAAAAAAACTTTATCATATTACGAGGACTTTTTCGGTTCGATCGTCAATAGTTTTGTTTCCGAAAGTAGCTCGATTGATTTTTCTCGCTTGCACCAAACCTTTTACATCTTACTTTACTTTTAATGGCACAACAGCCCATGGAGGGCCTAGGCCGAGCTTTTGTGTGTGTACATGAATGGAAGGGACCTACAGTTTAATGCCGAATCCGAACGGCTCTTGTTACTCTTGTAGGTTTGCCATTGCCTGCCAAGAGGTGGTGCAGTGTAGAAAAATTATTTTTTTTTACTTTTTGATTTCGTCTGTGCCGAGATTCGAACCCCGGACACTCTGCGTAGCAGTCCAACGCACTACCACTACGCCACAGCGACCACTAACCTTTGACATCGGCTTTATTAATATTAATATACTTATCTGAAGATGAAGTCTTCGAAACTCTTGCAAGCTTGGACTCGAAAGGCGCTGGGTTTGACTTAATTCCCCCATTGTTTCTTAAACGCTGCGCTTCTTCTCTATATATCCCATTAACTGTTATCTTCAAGAATTATGTCTCTCTCAAGCGGCATATTTCTTGACGAGTGTTACACTGCGTGTATCACACCTATTTTCAAAGCTGACCAAAAAGGAAATATTGAAAATTACCGTCGTAAAGTTATCGATTATACCGAAAACGACTTTTCCACAAAGTTAAAAATCAAATTTCGACATATCAACTTGGTTTCTTTTCCGGATGATCTTACTTGTAGTAACTAATCAAGTTTTATGAACTTTTCCACTAATAAAGATAAAATTGGCCTCAAAGTAGACGTTCTAAATACGGATTTTGTGAAAGCATTCCATTGTTTACCGCACAAGATACTCTTGATAAAATTGGAGAGATTAGGCATTCACTTCAATATCTTGAAGTGGATATCCTCGTATCTAACTGATAGGAAATTGATGGTCAGGATAGATGAATATTATTCCTACATTGTTCATGCTATATCTGGAGTACCACAAGGGAGTCATCTAGCGCCCCTACTATTTAATATTTTCATTAATGATGTTGCCCAAGTTTTAAGGAATTGCGGTGTCTTGCTATATGCCGATGACTTGAAGATGTACGCAGCAATACAGAAGCTATGCGACTGCAGCAAATTTCAAAATCACATTAACTCCTTCATGTCCTGGTGCATTACCAACGATATGAAGTTGAATTTCTCCAAATGCAAGCTGATAACGTTTTCTCGAAGTTTCTCATCGATTACAATTAATTAACATCATGACACGCAAGCATTCGCATTCCCCAGTTCTTGGCATACACTTTGACTTGAAATACACCTTTGCCCTTTGTAGGGCTATGTCATTTCTAAAGCTAATTCGCTACTAAGTTTCGTAATGCGAAACTTAAAACCACTTTTACTTCACTTGTTCGATCTGTTCATGAGTATGCATGCATTAGCTGGCACCCAATTCACCAAATTGATATCAATCGAATCGAGAGGGTTCAGAAGAATTTTACCCAATTCGCGCTTCGACGAAATTTCGCCATCCTACGCAGACAGATGTCAGTTACATAAGCTTCTTATTAGCTTTAACTTTTATCAAGTGTACTATTTGTTAATGATATACTTGATGGCTAAATTGATTCATTCGATCTCATAGCTCTAATTCCATTTCATGCTCCAGCAAGACCACTAAGGGAACATCGTGCGTTCTACATCAAAATTCATAGAACTATGTAATTATGGTTATCAATTTCATATTTGTTATATACGATGATATCCATTTCAAAAGATTGGAATGAATACATAATTTCTCCAATACCTTGTGGGGTAAACAATACAATCTCTAGAAGCCTTAATCTTTGTAACGATCTTAAAATTAATTTAAATTGCAATTGATCAAGCTTGATCAGAGCTCTAAAATATAAATCTTATAGTTAAGATAGCTATTAAATTGTAATCACCGAATTATGCGCCTTTGTTTGTACGCGTACTACTTGTTATCTGTAAAGGCACACCCCAGTAGATGAAATTAAATTATAAAATAAGAATAAAGCTTTCACTGAACTATGTAAAGGCCCCCCGAGTTGACTAGTGACTAGAAACTAGTAACACGGGACTAATGATACAATTTAGCGGTTAGCATGTGTTCTATTCATGTACAAATATAACATGCACAACATGAGTGGATGCGAAAAGCTCGGTCTAGGCCCTCCATGGGCTCAGTTGTGCCATTAAAAGTAAAGTAAGTAATGTGTTCTGGAAAATGTGAATTGTTTTGCGGATCAACTTTCCTTTCCGTCTTCATGAATTTCTCAGTCAATAAAAACTTTGCTCCTGCTTTCTGCTTTCACTGCTTTCTGAAGTATTGAGCAGTTGTCATATGGAAAATAACGGTAATTCGCTGTCTGGCACGGTACATCTTACGGTGAGTAAGGTCCTATCGATCGTAAGCAGTTATATTACCACAGTTCATATTTTTGTGAATCACAGAATTGCTACTGAAAAAAATTTTCATTTGCCTAGTTTTTCTAAGCTAGAAAGGTTTTTGAATTCTTATTTTGGAACTGAGTTTGAAATTTTTATTTCACATCAAAAGAGATACTTATCTTATATGTGGTAAGTATTTAAGTAGAAAACCTGTGAATGCAAGAAACCGAAATTAAAACCGAAGTTAGGAAAAAAATGAATTCTGATTTAACTAGCCACTTTCCCTAATCCAACCCGACTTGATTAACCATCATCATTAGTTGTTTTTTATGAGATGTCTATGGGAGGGAAGCAAAGTAGGACTAACAAGTTCACATCCAGTTGCAAACCGCAATAATCTTTGTAGTGAACATGCCAGAACATGCAGTTTTCGGTTTCTTGCCATACAATCGAGTATGTTTAGCATAAACAAATCTACCCTGTCATGGTCCTGCTCAAATTATTCTGACTTGATACATTTTTAACAATTGCAAAGTACTGAAACTACAATTACTTAGTTTAATTCGATGTTCTTGGTTCAAAGTTGTAGGTTTTGTTTATGTTTCTCTGGCATTATAGATACCATATCAATAGAGAAGAACTTAACACGATATGGGGAGAATAGCATTCATTTTCTCTACAATATCTAAATCATAATTTCTGTGGAACAAACTGCATTTGAAATATGCAAAAAAAAAAAATAAATAATTCAAACTGTGGAAAAATTACGCTTTATGAATACTACTGTAAAAAAAATATATATACCATAGTAGTATTTATTTACTTAGTAGTTTTAATTGCCACTTAGAATCAAAATGAAAAAAAAAAAAAATAATTAAATTGAAAAACTAAATAAAAAAAAAGAGAATTTAAATATCACATTTCTGCACGAACACTAAAAAATAAAATCAGAAAATTATACGTTCAAATTATATGCAGTTGCTTATTTCACGTTTGTGTTGTTAATATTCAAATGTTGTTGTAATTAAAAAAAATAATAATTTTATATTTTCTTATTGCGTGCTCAAAACTTGCTGCTTGTTTAAAAACAAAATAATAATAAATAAGTAATTCAAGTAAGTATGTGTTTTATTATTGTGTTGGAGTGTGTGTGTTTAGTTTTGTATCTGTATGCTATTTAAGTATAACAATAATCTATTTTTTTTTCATTTATTATGTATTTGTTGTAATTATTTTCTTCATCCTTTTTCTTGTTTTTTTTTGTTTTGTTTTTGTTTGTTTTCATTTTGTTATAAATTAATGAGGTACTTTTATATTTTGGCACAGTGAAAGTTTTTTTTTTCTCTTTACTTGTTTTCTCTTGCAACTATTTATTTATTTAGTAATTATTAGTTATTACATTTTGTGTTTTTTGTATGCTTGTTTTGCGCTTTAATAATTATTTTCTATTTATTTCATTGGTACGGCAAAGATTTTTCAATAAACTATTTACTTAATTTGTAATTATGGTTTTCTTTATTTTGTTTGCGCTATTTTTGTTTTGTTTCGTTTTGTTTTGAATAAGAGTTTTAATATTACAAATATTCTTTTGCTTGTTTCTATATGATAAAATTGTTTTGTGTGTTTTTGTTTAGTTATTTATTTGTTTGTTTTCCTGTTTAGCTTTAAAATGCTTTAAATATTTATTTATTTAGTTTACTTGTTCTTTTGTTTTGTTTGATAATTATTTTAGGTTGTTGTTTTTTTGTTTTTTATTGAAACTACAATTAGTTTAATTCGATGTTCTTGGTTCAATGTTGTAAGTTTTTATTTATGTTTGTATTGTAATTTTTGTTTTGTTTTGTTTTGTTTTTTTCTTGTTTGCTCTGCTGTTTATTTTTGTTAGCTGTGGGTGGTTTCTGGTTTTGTTCTCAAACTCAAATAAAAATAAAAATGATAAAAGTTAAAAATCACTATAAAAAATTGTAATATGTAATAAATTAGTAATAATTATTGTTTCATCATTTTGTGGTATTTATTATTAACTTATTCTCTTTTCATTTATTATTTCTTTATATTAATTTTATTTTACTATTGCAGTGTTTTGTTTTTACATTCGTATCCACTGTTTTTAGTTAGTTTCTCTTCCATTGCATAATCACAGTTATTTTGTTGTTGTTGTTTGTTTGTTCTTCTTATTATTTGTTGCATTTGATTTTCTTTAACAAACAAATAAAAAAAAAACAAAAAAAAAAAAAAAATTTAATATTAACTATTGTTGTTGTAGTTTATTTTTATTTGTAAAATTAACTATTGGCGGTGGCTGTTTTCATCTTAATATATTTTGTTTTTATGAATTATTGTAAATAAAATGTATGTAAAAATATGTTTTTGCTATTTTATTTACTCGGTATTTTCCAGTTTTTTATTGCTACCAAAATTAAATAAATAAATTCCATTTATTTCGTTTTCGTTCTCACTATTGTTATTGTTATTGTATTTTGTTCTAGTTATTATCTATTTAAAAAAATTTAACTATTGCTATTATTATTGTATTATATTTGTTGTTGTTGCGGTTGTTCTGTTGTAAATAGTAGTAACAATTGTTTACTTGATTTTTTTTGTTTTTATATTTAATATTGCATAATATCATAGAGCTGGACAAGAGCTTGTTGTAGCCTGCATTAAGTTTCTCTATTTTATGAAGTAATGAAAACTTTAACATAAACAAATATTTTTGATTCGTGATGAATTTGAAAACATATAATATTTTGTTAATTTAACTATTAAAATAATTATTGTTTTTCTATGTTTTGATTATTTTGCTGCAATTGCACACATACATAAGAAAATTTGTGATAATGATAGGAGAAAAACGCAACACTTCTTTTCAATACAGACGGTTTTGTTGTTAAACATATTTTTATTTGTATTTGTATTTGTTATTGTTGTTGTTGTTGTTCTCCGGTTATTGTAAAAATACTTTGTAAAATAGTTTCATCAGTTTATTTAAGTGTTTGTTTTTTGTTTGTTTTAATTTATTTGTAATACTTAGTTCCTTTTATTTTATTTTTATACAATTCATTGTTTATGGTATTTGCTGTTTTGTTGCTGAAACCCAAAATTGTTTTTTTTTGTGTTTGATTGATTGATTGATTTTGCCTATTTTTTGATTAGTGCATTTTTTTTTTCAATAATATTTTAATAACTTTTTATTTATCATATGCTCGTTAAAAAACTCTCAACTGTGATGTTTTGTTTGTTTGGTTTTATAATTTCTTAAATTTAGAAGAAAAACAAAAGTAAACCTCTGTTAGGCTAATTAAAGCAAAACCAGCACCAAAAAATTAAAAAAAAATAAATTAATTAAATTTGGAATTTTTTTTATCATACAATCTTGAAAAATATATTTAAAGTGTTGTTCTAAATATGAAATTGAAAGAAAGAGTCGTTTTTAGCAAATGAAATTACACGTTTATTCTAAAAACTTGTACCCAGTCGTTCTTATGTTCTCAGAGCATATCGTCATTATCAGAAAGGCCCTAAATGACATTTTAATCTTTTTTTTTTACAGGAAATAAAGAAAAAACTCTTTGATAAAATTTAAAAAAAAATATCGTTTTAAATGATTTTTAGATGCATTTGCCATTGTTCCCAAGCATCATCAAATCTATGGCGACAAGGAATAACAACTAAAGTCGAGATTTCATAATATATTTTTAACTACACACAGCAAAAAGATGCAAATTTTAAAATAATTTTTCGTAGGTTGTTTGAATATTTAACGGCCTTTGGATTTATAATAGACGAATTTTGTTTTTAATATTTTTTTCTTGTCATTAAAATTAGTTTCTTGGCCTGGAGCTCATTAATAATTCGTAAATTTATGGAATTTAAATAATTGCCTTTGACCTTGGGCAGAGATTCTTCTGAAATTCTTCTGCCTATAGTTACTTTAACATTTTCATTCAAATCAATGAACCTCTCTCATCAATAAAATATGTACACTTTGGCGGTTATTCCTTGTCGCCACAAAAATTCAGTTCTAAATCATAAAAAAAAATTTTTTTTTTTTTAAATTATACCATTTTTTTTCTGCCGTGTGTAAAAAAAACAAGTATTTTATTTAAAGCTTTTCTAAATGATGATGACGAAGTGCCCGCCAGCTTGCTACAATTTCTCTCTCTCTATTCCTTCAAATATATGAAATATGTAAATTATATCGCATGCAATAAATTTTTCGATTTGTATGACTCAAAAGAATTAAATAAAAGTAAAATACTTATGAATTAAAATTTTCGAAAAAAATGAATTGAATTTAATTGTATTTTTGTTCTTGTAATTGAAAAAATTATAATATATAAGATCTAATAAATATAAATTAAATATTCCAACTTTCTTGCCATTGTTCCCAATTTACAACTGCCCATTTTTACCCTAAACTAATTTGATTTTGTTACGTTTCAATATCTTCAAATTGCGCGCGCCTTTAAATTCTTCCTTTCGACCTTCGTCAATGTCCTTTCAGCATTCATTTCATTAAGGAAATGTTCAACTTTCACTAATCACCTTCAATTTGGAAATTAAAAAATTTCATACATTATGGGTTTGGTTACACTTCGTTCTTTTTAACTACAACAATTTGCTTTTCTTCATTTTTGCTTCTTTTTATAAATATACATAAATTAATTCTTTTAAAAAGATTCCTGTAATACAATAC
The DNA here is from genome assembly GCA_958295655.1 of Palloptera scutellata. Lineage (NCBI taxonomy): Eukaryota > Metazoa > Arthropoda > Insecta > Diptera > Pallopteridae > Palloptera > Palloptera scutellata. The sequence continues at coordinate 144,059,634 of OY282449.1, forward strand.
ATGTACATAAAATATGTATGCATATTAATGCCTCATTTGTGTTGTTTGTGTGTGTGTGTGAATGTATATCGGAGTGTTGTGTGTGTGTGTGTGTGTGTGAGTGCCTTATGTGCTTAATTATCATAATTTTTTTTTTGTTTTATAAAATTTTAAAATTTGTTCTCGCCTCTTCGCCTTTTCTCAGCCCAGTTTGCCCGCTTGCTTTCCTTCAACCGTTTTCGCTGTCTCCACTCTCTCCACTCTCTCCGCTCTGCTCTGCCTTGTTTGCCTTCATTCAATCTTCTTTAATCCTCGCGCTTTTGTTCGCTCGTTTTATTACTGTTATTCTATTATCTGCGAAGGAGTCGCTGTCTCCTTCGCGCCTCATCTCAGCGTGGTGCATTGTGTATGTGCGTTGTCAAGTGCTTCGATAGATAATCTGCCCTTGCAAAGCATTTGCCACACGACTCACAATGATACGGCCGCTCACCGGTGTGTATGCGTAGATGGCGCGTCAAATCCGATTTGCCACCGAATGCACGTCCGCAAAAGAGGCAAACAAACGGTCGCTCGCCAGTGTGCTTACGTACGTGCAGCTTAAGATTCTCCTTGGAGCGTACACACTTGCCACAGAAGGGGCAGGCAAAACGTGAGGTTTGCGGACTGTGGAAAAATTAATGCATTGTTTAAATATGGTTTTCATATTAAGTTTATCGAACTGGATATTAAGGTTTAAAACTGGAACAGGTTGAGCTTATTCGAAATCAGATTTTATGGATAAGAAGAAAGTCAGAAAGTTAAAATACTTAGTTGGGTCTCAATGCCAGTACTAGTACCAATAGTGACTAGTACCAACGTACGTAAGACAGTGTCAGAAGTCCAAAATTTAACCGTCATTTTAAATCTGCCAATGAATTTAGATAAGCGAATTTTGATTGTCCATATCGTGCCAGTAGTAATCTGATTGTCTCTGATGACATTTTATTAGAAGTTGAGCTTGAACATTTCCCTTACGAACTTACGAACTCCCAGCTTGTATTTGCATTATAGTTTCAGGTGCTATTTCAAGAACTGACTACTGACTCCTTCATGGAGAAGCCATATTTAATGAAACCTTCAGTAGCAAACGTTAAAAAATAAAATATTTTTTATCCTCGGTTATTTCTCTTACTTGCGTGATTTCACTGAGCCAGTCCACTATTCAGGATTGATATATAATTTTTGTTTAAGCAGTCCTGCCCTACTTGAATGTATTTTCCGTTCTAGGCCCTGCCCAAAGTGGCATTCCAAATTTATAGAAGATCGCATACTAAGTATCCCCGGGTAATGTTTAGAAGAAAGCGTTCATAAACTGACTTATTGATTACTTGAATTTATATTAACTTTAATTGGGAATATCTCAAAACAAAAACCATTCTGTGAAATTTCCAGAAAATAGTTTTCTATTAATGATTCGTGCTTTCCAAAAAGCCATCATTCATTCAATACCGAAAATCTTGTCTTACTGTGTGCTTAGACAGTTCTGTATTGAATCATTAGGGTGATTCTCTAAGTCCAGAGAAGCCCTTGGAAGGTGCAAAATTGCAAAACTGTCAAACTTGAAAAGGTAAGTGTTCAGTATAATATGTATAGTATATGTAACTTTAGGTCGTTAAAGCTTCTTCGCTATCAACTTGATTGAATTATATACTTGAAAAACTGATAGAACTGTTTTTTTTTTTCAAAGAGTTTGTATGTTTTACTTACCGTTTATCGCGTTGTCGCTCAGCTGCGTCGACGCGCAGAAAATTAAGTATTGAGGCTTCTTGAGGATTAAGGCCCAAAAACTGTTCGCTTGGTATACGCTCAGCGTTAATCAGCGATGTAATGGAATTGAGAGAATTGAGTGAATTTATTGTTGCAGTTGTTGGTGCTGCACCAGGATGCTGTTGATGTTGATGTGGATGTGGATGTTGATGTGGATGATGCTGTGATGTTAACGAGCTCGACGATGATGGTGGCGGTGGTGGTAGTTGTGATGCTGCCACCACCGTGGCATGTAAATGTGTTGCTAATTGTGCTTGTGCTTGTTGATGGTGTTGTTGGTGTTGCTGTTGTAAGTGATGATAGGAGGGATCCGTTTCCATGTGTGGAGTTGTTAGAAGACGTTGAGTCTGTTCAATTGCATCAATTTATTTGTTATGTAGTCAGTTAAGTATTTGATGTAAGTATTTGTTTGAATGCGAATACTCACCCTCTTATTTGTACTATGAATTACATCCGAACTGCTTATGTTGGGCTCTGCGCCACTGGTCGAAGCCGAAGCCGATGAATTGTTATCATTGAAGAGCATTATGCCAGCCGAATCAATTGTATTATCTTGCTCCTCTTCGCGCTCCTCGCGCTCATCCTCACGTTCACGTTTAATGTTGATACGCAAATCTTCACCGCCCTCATCGGCTGCCATTGCTTCTTGAGAGCTGGTCACAATATCTTGATCCATGTGGGCGGTCGGCATCATGTGCTTGCCCTTCTTGCCGTGCAGACGTTCCAGTGCATGATTGAGACGATGCTTCTTGAATGACTTCAAATAGCGGAACTGCATGCCGCACACATCGCACGTAAAGAGTTTGTCGGCCGGTAGGCGGGCGCGATGATTTTGCTCCTTGTGCTTGGCATAGGCCGAACGATATCGATACGATTGGCCGCACTGCTCGCATATGAATGGTTTCTCTTCGCCGGGACCGATGTGCGGATGTTGCAGCGCGGCATGTTGCTCGAGCAGCCATACATTTGGAAAGTGTGCATTGCAGACGATGCAGCGGGTCTCTTCTTCGATGGGTTCGCTGAAGAGCGACGACGAAGTCGTCTCTGAGGGGCTCTTCAGCATTTGACTTAGCTGTTGATGTTGCGCCAACAGCGCTGAGGTGGGTGGTGGCGTTGATGAGGTAGAAGATGAGGAGCTTTTCTCCTTGCAGCTGGAGGTGTCGATGCAGCTGGGTGTTGTGGCGCCCGAGAGTAGCAATTGCGTGTAAGAACGCAGGCTATCGCCGACGACGCCACCAAGCGAAGAGCTCGAGCGGCGACGTTGCAGCAGTTGCTCCACCAACGAATCCTTGTAGAGTAAAGCAGCAGTGGAGCCAGCGGCGCTGTTGGCGGCAATAGCGTTGCAACTGTTAGCGCTCTCACGTCCCGAATCATCGTGATGCGGTGAAGTGAGCTCCACCACTATACCGGGGGCGATGGCATCATCTTCATCGCGACGTATAGAAGCTTCTGATTTGCGCTTGAGCTCTTCAAGCAAGGGATCACGACTCGACGATGATGACGATTGAGTGGATGTGGCAGTTTGATGAGGCGATGGTGTGGTTCTGTGTCGCGTTGATTTTTGTTTTTGCTGCTGCTGTTGCTGCTGTTGCTGCTGTTGTTGTTGTTGTTGCTGCTGCTGCTGTTGGTGGTGATGATGAAAAAATGCAGCGGGCGATGGATAGCGAATGTTAAATGGCTGTTGCTGTTGTTGTTTGTACGGCTGCTGCTGTTGCTGCTGTGAAGCGGAACGATGTTGTTGCGATGTTTGTTTGACTGTTGTCGCTGTTATTGTAGTTGTAGAAGAGGAGCTTGCTGCTGCTCCAGCGAGTAAATCGGCAGTGGCAGTGTGTAAATGATTTGAATGATATTCTTTGGCGAGCAAATCGCCCAAAGGATTAAAACGGTGGTGAAAATCTTTTGGCACATTCAAAAGGCTACGATTCCTACGAATGATCAATCAAATCAAATAAATAACTTTTTCATTTGGCTAGAAAGACAATGCACTTACCTTAAAGCCTCCTCAGCCAACCATGTCTGATGATGCAACATACTCAATATTCTGGACGGATCAATATCGAAGAGACTCAAGCCGAGCGGTGTAAATGGAAAAGCAAATGGTGTCGGACAACGTGAAGCCATTGCAACAGCAGCAGCAGTAGCAGTGCCACTACCGCCGACATTGCCCATTGCACTGAGTGAGGAGCTGAAGTTGCGCAGCAGCTTTTAGTGGAAGAAATAAATGAAATTCCATTTAGTATTAAAATCCTTACATATTTTGCATTTGATTGCAGCTGTTGAATCTAGAAGCGAAAATTAAATGTGAAACATGCCAATACCGACTTTTTCTAGTCTAGGGTCTAGAAGCAAGCAAATTTCTTTGGTACATAACACATAAATGTCAATGAAGTGCATACTCGTATTTAGTACTTAACATAAAAATATTTACTTAGGTATAAGTATATAATTAAGAATTTTCTATAAATATTTGCTCTAGAGAGAAAGTTTTATATATGTATGTACATAATTAAGTAGTAAATCATATAGTTATGTAATTATGCTTACCGTTATATTTGACTAAAAGGATAGATTAGACTGATAGGCTTCACTAGAGAGAATAACTTCATTCAGTTCATTTGTTCATACTCGTAAGTCTCATTCACACACACATAGCACCACCAGATAATCATTCTATAAATTACATAATATGTACTATATAATAAACTTACTTACTTGCTATAGACGTTTAACCTATAACTTTTTTTTTATACAGAAAACTGGTCACGTGGGCCAATGGTGGGAGGGTTTTAAATTCGACTATATGGTAAAGAATGAAGTTGAAGTAATTCTTATTTATAACTAGCCAGGGAAGTAGATAGTTTCACTCAAGTATTTTTTTATTTTTTTTTATTGATATATTCAACACCAAGGGTGTTACCCTATGAATGCAGAGCATTGTATTGAATGGAAGGAAGATTGATAGGTGGGAGGAAGAAGGAGGGAGAATGAGAGAGGCAATGTAATCACACAGGACACCGATAAAGAGATAGGCAGCCATTGTGGCAAGTGTTATGCCTTTACCACATTTATCACAGTCAACTATGACTGCATGTAGCGCCAAAGCAACATTGATATGGAAGACTTAGCCTAAGCCTAGAGGTTTTCTCCTTAAATTAAGGTATCTGTGTTTCTTGGAAAATTACGGATTGTCTACCTTGAATTTGTTAAGATCACAAATTACTAGGAAAATGAAAAGCAACTTGACTTTTGCTATGATGACTGCCGTGGCGTAGTTGATAGCCCGACTAAGCCTAGGGGGTTTCTAATTCAATTAAGGCATCTGTGCTTCTTTGAAAACTTCGATTGCCTGCCTTGAATTTGTTAAGATCATAAATTACTAGGAAAATTAATTGAATTTTGCTATGATAGTCGCCGTGACGTAGTTCGTAGCGCGCTGTCCTGCTGCGTGGAGTGTCTGTGGTTCAAATCCTTTGCACAGGCAAAAATCGAAAAGTAAAAAAACAATTTTTGCTATACGGCATGCCGTATGTTGATTCAGAGAACCTTTTGCTGCAGCACTTCTCGGCAGGCAATGGCAAACCTCCAAGAGTAAGAAAACACTATAGGCCCCTTCCATTCGTGTACAAATATACAACACTCACAACATGAATGGATTCTAGACGTTCGGCCTAGGCCCTTCATGAGCTGTTGTGCCATTAAAAGAAAAGATAACATAGCTTGGTCGTATCAATTCTGGAAATAGTAATAAAATAGGTTAATGTAAGCCAGGTTTCGGTTAGATGCCGAAAAAAATGGCTTTTAGAAATAGAGTGGCAATAAAAATGTTCGCTGTGGCGTAGTGGTAATGCGTTGGACTGGTACGCAGAGTGTCCGGAGTTCGAAACTCTGCACAGGCAAAATCAAAAAAAAAGAGTAGAAAAAATTATTTTTCTACACGGCACCACCTCTTGGCACGTGGCAGGCAATGGCAAACCTACAAGAGTAAAAATTGCTATGAAAAGCTTTTCACTTTGCCGTTCGGATTCGGCATTAAACTGTAGGTCCCTTCCATTCATGTACAAATACAACACGCACAACATGAGTGGATGCGAAAAGCTCGGCCTAGGCCCTCCATGGGTCGTTGTGCCATTAAAAGTAAAGTAAAGAAGATTCCCTCTAAAATATTGATAACTTTTTAAGGTTTTGATGAAAAGTTTGCTCACTTCCCTTGGGCAATGTCAAAGTATATTTCAGCTCCTTTAATCACAAACGTTTCCGTTATGCCAAACTCCTGTTAAGAGGCTAACTAAAAATAAGAGATTAAAGAACCTAATACCGGCCACAGAATGTCTGTTTAAAACTTCCTTAGAAAAGAGTACAAGGAGGAGAAAAAACAAACAAAAAAATAATCTTAAAATTTTAGCTCTTATGAGTTCTTTTATTGGAAGCTTAATCTTATAGAGAAAATTCCGGTAAATTTTTAATCAAAATCACTAAGGCTCACTACTTACGTATGTTGATTCAGAGAAATGAAGAGAACCTTTTCATTGGGGTGCATTCATGACCGAATAAACAGAGACAGAGGCCTCTCCTCTTCTCTCAAATCAAATATCTTGTTTTACGGAACACAGCGAGCACAGTTGGTACAACTGTACACATTGTCGCGATTGTATCAGTCACCGTGACTGTCAATCGCAATGACTGTCAATCACCGTGAAGTGTCAATCACCCTGACTGTCAATCACCATGACTGTCAATCGCCATGACTGTCAATCACCATGACTGTCAATCGCCATGACTGTCAATCGCCATGACTGTCAATCACCATGACTGTCAATCACCGTAACTGTCAATCACCGTGACTGTTAATCACAAAGTTTGATAATTTCTTCCAACAAATATTGAAAATACATAAAAATATTTTTTTTTTGATGTTTGATAATTGTTAGCTGATTGATTACTACACTCAAAGCTCTCTTCATAATTTGACAGTTAAGCTTGGATTGCCTCGCAGGATGCGGCTACCTGCATTTTTTCATGAACTCTAATACTTAAGAAAACAAGAAAAAACTTAAAATGTTCGCATCGCATAATTAAAAGACTGTGTTGTGTTTCATTTTACTTTTATCCTCATTTTTTTATTGAGTTTATTTATTTGCTTTTTTATCGTATTTTCTTCTTTTTTTCGCTCTTCATTTCTATATAACTTTACTGCACGTGCGCGCGCCTCTACCATTCTGCGGCACATTAGCGCGGCTTCTTAATATTTTCGGCGTTTATAATATTTTTGTTTTTATTTTGTCTTTTTGTTTAAAAATTTATAATTTTTTCTTTACCATTTTTTACAGCATTTTTTTATGGTTTTAATTTTTTTTTTTTCCATGGGGTTTACTAACGCATTGATGTTTTATTTTTGGTATTTTGTTTTATTTTGACTGCTTGAAAATTTGCAATTTATATGGTTTTTGTTGAGTTTTAGTCCTGTTTGCCTTTTGTTGATGTCTTTTTTTGTTTTTAATTTTTATTTATGGTCAATTGTAATAATTATAATAATAATAATAATAATTTTCTCATTTTATTTTACAACTATGATATGCATTCTTTTGTTTATAATTTTTTCTTGTTATACTTCATTTTGGGTTTTAAAACATCATTTCATATTTTGAAAGGTGTTTTCTTTTTCTTTTTTGTCTTTAAAACAATTTTTACTTATGTTTGTTCATTTCTTTTGTTGGCCTAAAAATATGTATGTATGTGAAATTTGTGTACTATTTGTTGTTGTATTTTAATTTCTATTTTGTTTTAAAGTGTTTTAAACATGTTTTGTTTCTTGTTTTATTGCCAAATATTAGAACTGTTCAAATGTGTCAAATTGCATCGGGCTGTTTGTTCTACGCGGAGTTTCTTCTCTTTGTTGGAATTGTGCATATACTTCATTATTCTTCGTCTGCTTCTTCTTGAATAGCTTGTAAATATTTTTATTTTAAATTATATAGTAGTATATAGAATATTTTTTATATGTATCTATACCGCTTTTAAGATAATTGAATTTGGGGTTTTGAGTACTTTTCGAAATCGAAATGAATTTTGTGTATGTGTGAGTTTGCCGTAAGCAGTTTTCCAAACTCGAAAATGAGTTCTTTCTTCTCTAGAAGTTTTGTTTTGTTTTTTTTTTTGGTTTTAAATTTTTGTTTTTTTTTTTTTGGTTTTTTTGGTATACATATATAATATTTATCAACGCTGTCAAATTTTAACCTTCCGAAATGTATGTATGTATGTATGTATTTGTTATTTCACTTCCTTTTGTTGTATTTAATTTTGTTTTGTTGTATTTTCAAGCTCATTTGTGTGTTAAGTTGTTTGTCGTTTGAGAAAAATAAACAAATACAAAAATTTGTGTCAAGAGAACAAATAAATAATTAGAGAAATAGAATTAAATAAATGAGTGCGAAAAGTTTTTAGTTTTTAAATAACTTTATTTGATTTAATAATAATAATCATAATAATAATAAAAATAAAATAAAAAAATAATTAAATAATTACATTTATAAAATTGGAACTGAAATTTCTTTTTATAGCGATTGTTTCATGTTTGTTTTGCGTAAAACTAATAAACTTAAATATTAGGAATAGTAAAAAAAAAATTTAAATATTAAATGAATGCGAATTAAATTAAATGAACGAAAATGTGTCAATTGTAAAATAATGTCATTACTTTGTCATTTGTATATGGAGTAAGTATATAAATTAATAATTGTATTTATTGTAATAACTTTTAATGTTAAGCCTTTTTAGCCCCCACTGTTTTTTCAGTTATGTAAGTTGCTAAACTATAATATTTCGCCGCCGCTCCTCTTCTTCTCATATCTAAGTTTATTTAGAAAAAAAACATGTAGGTTATTACTTTCTTAACAATTAAAATGGAAACTTGAAACGTAAATATGTCTCAATAATATTTTAATACTTACAATTAGAAATACAAAAATTAGGTTATGTATTTTCATTTTAAGTTTTTTGGGTTTTCATGTTATTCATTTTTATTTTTGCATTTTCTCTGCTGTCTCTTAGTGTCACTTATTTTATTGTTTTAATATTAAAATATATATATATATATATATATGTTTTTTTTTTGTTTGTTTATAAGTATATGTATTTTTTGTTTTTGTTGTAGGAACATATTGACGTAATTTTAACGTATTGCAGCTATTTTTTCTCTTCAAACTGTTTTGCTTTTCTTTTATTTTTCTATAACTTTTTTCTTTTTTGTCTTATTTTAGTTCAATTAAAGAAAGTTCTTCCAGCTGTTGAAAGTTAATGTTTAAAATAATATTGTTAAAGTTAGATTTGAAAGTAAGTAGATTATGTCTTGAAAAGATTCTTTGGATTTTAGGAAAATTATAAATAAACAACAATGTCGGGGTGGCCTAGGGCAGGAGCACTAGACTGGAGTGGGACTCCAGTTAAGCCTGCTCTCAGGTTAAATTTCCATTCATGGAATTAGTGCTCAATTAAATGGGTTTTCATAAGGACAAATCATTTCAAGATTTGAAGAATGCCGTAAATTGTTTTTGTTTACTTACAAAACAGAATCTCATACTAAGTTTGCAAGTATTTATGTTGAAAGCTTCCTGGTTCCCGATCTCGAAAAGAGAAAACTTACTAGTTAGGACACATTATTTATTCTTCATACTCCATTTCGCCATATAATTTTAAACTGAGACTGCGCTGCAACTTGATATTCTAATGAATTGGCATTTAGCTAAAACTAGGCAGAATATTGGAAAAACTCTAGAAGCAGTAGAAATTTTTGGTATGAGAAACTTAAAAATATAAGCGCTTCTCATAAAATGCATGAACTAAACGTTTTTTTTTATTTGTACCCCTATGAATGCAGAGCATTGTGCTGAATGGAAGGAATATTGTTAGGGAGAGGAAGACGGAGGGAGAATGAGAGAGTGCATGTGATCACACATTATACCGATAAAGAGATAGCCAGCCATTGTGGCAAGTGTTATGCCTTTACCACAATTAGCTTCAGTTTCATCAGTGTCGACTATGACCGCATGTAGCGCCAAAGGCCAAGCTTTTTCGCATCCACTCATGTTGTGCGTGTTATATTTCTACATGAATGGAAGGGACCTACAGATTTATGCCGAATCCGAACATCGAAGTGAAAAGCTTTTCATAGGAAATTTTTACTCTTGTAGGTTTGCCATTGCCTGCCAAGAGGTGGTGCCGTTAATTTTGTTGCTGTTGCATTTTTTTTAAATTTTGTTTTATTTTGCCTGTGCCGAGATTTGAACCCCTTACACTCTGCGTAACAGTCCAACGCACCACCGCTACGCTACAGCGACCATATATATAATGATTTAGATGTTCATAGGAATGTGAAATAGTTAACCCCGAAATACCTTTCTTTCGCTCTGGACACATGGATTTCATTCGATCTGCAAGTGGACAAGAGGGCCATAGACCTTCCATAACACTCAGCCCGTGGAACCATTGTGCTTTGCCCAGATAGGACCTCTTCATATAATCTAGAAAGGTTAAGTGGATAACTGTAGGGTGGCAACGAGGTCATATATACTGGTTGGACAGTATCTACAGTTTGATTCCGACACGCAGGCAATTTGTTATTACTTGGTGGTTTTGCTATTGCCTACCAAGAGGTTCTCGTATACCTGTACACTTTTTTAAAAGTCTCATTTATTTCGTAACGGAAGGAATGTAAGAAAGTTATGAATGAGAACTAAGGAAGACGGTACTCAAATCCACAACACCCAGGGTAAAAAAATGATGTGCTACCTACTAGACTGCCGAGGTCGGCTAGGATGCTAGTTGTAATTATTATTTTGGAAATAACTGGGGGAAAAAGAAGTATATAATGGATGAGGGTCACAATGGGGTGGGAGTTTTGCAAGAATTCAACTAGAGACTTTCTCTATTAAAATTATTGAGAAATTGTTCAATGAACTCGATATTAAAAGCGAAAAATATATGAAATTATTAGAGTGGTCGCTGTGAGTAGTAGTTGGTAGTGTGTTGGCCTGCTATGCAGAGTGTCCAGAGGGTTCAAATCTCGGTACAGGCAAAATCAAAAAGTAAAACAAAAAACTTATTTTCAACACGGCGCCATCTCTTGGCAAGAATAAAAATTGCCTATACTTAATAGCTATTCACTTCGTTTACCGCTCGGATTCGGTATAAAACTGTAGGCCCCTTCGATTCACGTACGAACATATAACACGCACAATATGAGTGGATGCGAAAAGCTCGTCCTAGGCTCTCCAGGGCCTGTTGTGCCATTAAAAGAGAGAAGAAGTAGTGGGGGCAGGTGAATATTTCAGTGAAATATTCATAATAGCTCAAGTTTTTAAATTAGTTTCAGCACTCAATGAGGTTGTTAAGTAGAGATGAGAAACGAAATTAAAACCCCGTGATAGCCATAAAATTTTTATATCTCAGAATAGCTTTTAATTTTTTCGACTTCAGTGTAAATGTCTCTTGACTTCTGGCGTTCTATTTAACATACCCGTTTCAATTAAAAAATGAAATAACATTAATGTGCCCTATACAAAGTATTGTTTCATCGATTTTATTCTTCCAGCACTTTTGGCTTCTAAAATTTGATTGTAAGTAGTAGTGTCTATTCAGTTCTTCTTCAACCCATTGACAATATAATTACTTGGATAGACCGGTAACATTTATTTTCCCCCACTTAGCAAGCATGTATGTATTTGTGAATAAGGCTTGACATGTCGTCTTCAGTGTTCAATCTTTGGTTTGCAAACCCTATACAATTACACAACAAGTACAATGCTCCCTGACTGGGACTGAGCAAGACCACAGGTATTTAAAGTGCAGTGGTTATGTGGTCGCTGTGGCGTAGTGGTAATGCGTTGGACTGCTACGCAGAGTGTCCGGGGTCCGAATCTCGGCACAGGCAAAAGCAAAAAGTAAAAAAAATAATTTTTCTACACTGCACCACCTCTTGGCTCTTGGCAGGCAATGGCAAACCTACAAGAGTAAAAATTGCTATGAAAAGCTTTTCACTTCGCCGTTCGGATTCGGCATTAAACTGTAGGTCCCTTCCATTCATGTACAAATATAACACGCAGAACATGAGTGGATGCGAAAAGCTCGGCCTAAGCCCTCCATGGGCTGTTGTGCCATTAAAAGTAAGTAAGTAAAGTAAGGTTATGTCACCTCAGTGGTTATGTCACCTCATTTCCGAGCTGCCATCCATGAATGTTACCTGCAAGTATTCGAATTATTTATCGATAGTGGTAACAAAAGATTTCAACCATTTGAATTAAAGATTAAACCAACCTTCACTTCACCGTTTTCACCGTTTTAAAGGAAATATAAATCTTTACGTTTGTAGTAAATAAATTTCAGATTAAGTTGGACCTATCGAAAATATCGACATCATTTGGCGCACTTTTTAGTATATGAAAACAAAATATGAGTAAAGTACTCTAAAATATAGAAATAAAACTTGTTGACAGCAACGAACAAGTATGGAATTGTTATGAAAGATGAAAAGCCATAAAGAATGAAATGAATAAAATAGCTTTAAATACTTACTAACTTAAATAATTAAAATACATAAACCTTGTCTATTTTCTTTTTAGCTTCATTTCACTTAATTTCTGCTAATTACTCTTCTATTTTTCTCTTTCAGTTTTGCTATTGTATGTAAGTATTTTTCTTTAAAATAAAAATATTAAAAAAAAAAAATGAATAAAAACTATAAACTAAAAATAAACAAATGAGCCTCATAGGAAACTTAAAATTTCAACCATAGGTACTATTTCCTTTTTCGTTTTATATAATGTTAAGTTATTGTTGTTATTATTATTATTATGTTTTTATTGTTATTAGGTTTACAAAAAAAAAAAAAAAAAAAAAAAAACAAAATTAGCTAACCAAAAACAAAAAAAAAAAAAAACAAAGAAAGAAAAATATTAAATAATTCTAAGTAATATTTTTTAAATTAAAATTAATACTAATTAAAAAAAAAAAAAGTAAACAAACGCAAAAGAAAAAACTTTTTAAGGAACAATATTTACTTATATTTCTGTTGTGTTTTGTTTTTCTTTTTTTGGGTTTTTAATTTATAATTATGGTGTTTAATCAAATTATTTTTATAAATAATAAAATAAATTTAACTAAAATATAAAAAACTAAATAATTCGGGTAGGTAGTTCTATAAGATATAGTATTTGTGTTTTCTTGTTGTTGTTGTTGTTGTTGTATTTTTGTTTTTGTTTTTAGTGTTAACTACTTTCGGGAAGGTTAAAAATGTTATTCTTCTTCTTCTTCGTCTTCTGGTATTTAAAATTAAAAATTCTATTATTATTTTATGTAGTTGTTTTTCTTTTTGTTTCTCTTTTTGTTTTTCTTTTTCTTTTTGTTTTTTCTTATGTTATCCTTATGCTATTTTTAATGTTGTCGGTCTCTTGTATGGATATGCAAAACTCTACTATGTTTTTGTAACTTCAGTTGTGTTTCAGTTTTTATTACATATATAATTTTTTTTCTTCTGATCTGTTCTACTTGTATAAATTATATTATTTTATTTATTTTTATTCTGTCTTTGTTTGTGTGAGTGTGTGTCTTTTATTCTGTCGTTTATTGACGCGCACTTTTTTCTCATTCTTTCTACAACATTTTCTGCTGTTTCACTCAAGTCAGTTCATGTTTTCTATTATTTTTTCATATTTTTTTTTGCAATTATTTCCTTTCAATATTTTTAGTTTTGTGTACATATGTTAATTCTTATTACTTTCAGCATTATGTTTTTTTTTTTTGTTTTTGCTTTAATTTTTTGCGTTCTCAAAACTATTCAATAACCGCCTGCCTCAAAATCTTCTTAATTTATTTTGCATTTTATATTTTAGTAAAATAATATTTTAGTATATATATAATTTATATTTTTTCAAAGGGGATTAGGCACTACAGTGTATGTTCTTTTTTACTTTTTTACTTTCAAAAATTGTTATTAAACTTTTTTGTTCAGTGTGTTTTTGTTTTGTTTCTTGTTTGTTATATAAAATAAGCTAAATATTATAAATCTAGATGAACTGTTTGTTGTTAATAATTTAGTTTTTAATTTTCTCAAAATGAAAATTTTCCGCCTACAATTATTTTTGAGCATATATTATATATAGAATTTTTTCTTTTTTTCCGTTTTTTAGTTTAAAACTTTGATATTTCCAAAAGAAAAAACAAAAGTAAATGTTTTCTATGTATTTGGTAAAGCAAATTATGTATTTATTTTAATTTTTTTGTCAAAGTTATGTATGTGTAATGTTTCCATTTCATTGCGAAAAAACATAATTTTAGCTTCTTGTATTTAGATTTTAGAAATTTCTATTTTTTTATTTTTCGTTTTACATTTGGTATAAAAAATGCATTTTGTTTAAAATTGGTTCTATTTATGAGTTGATTTTGTTTTGTTGGTTTTTGTTTTTATATATTTAATTGTTATGTATTAATTTGTGTTTTATTAATTTTTATTTACAAATCTTGAATTTGTTTTCAAAAAATTATATAATAATCAAATACTTTGTTGCGTTTTTTTCTTATTAATTTTTTTACATGTATGCAAAAGTGAAATTTATAATTTCGGTTTAGAACAAAATAAAGAAAAAAAAATATATAATTAATATTATATTTTATTTACATCAATTTTTTTTTTTGTTAATAGCTTGGCACTCAAATCATATTATTTATTTGTTTTTATTTTTGTATGGTTTCTTTACGAATTATTGAATTACTTAGAAACACAAAAGAATGTGGTTTCTGTGTGTGTGTGTGTGTGTGTGTGTTTTTTGTTTGTTTCTTTGTTTAGAAAATGTTCTATCAATTATTTATTGTTTTCTTTTCTCATTTATTTTATTTTGTTATCTAATTGCGCTATTTCAATAGTTGTTGTTTGGTTTTTGTTATTGTAAATTTGCTATTTTTATTTGTTTGTTTTATCGCGTTCTTATTTTATTACATTATTTTAAGGTAAATCGGCTGAAGTATTTATTTCTACGATAGAAATTTCACATTATTGTTTTGAAACCAATATGAAGGTGCTTGCAAGTCACAGAATTGAGTCAGTATTTCTTTACGTCTAATGGAGAAAGGGGCCCATTTTACTTCACTAATTAATTGAATTGTGTGCCGAATGTTAACGAAAGTCAACATGAAGCTCATCTCATTCCGTTCAGGTTGATTTGTGCTTTTAAACTTTTCGCAGATATTCGTAGAACCTGAACTGCCTGCGGGAAGTTATTTATTCCACGCGCTTCCTAAGCTAGATGATGAAGTTTTCGCTACTTTTTGACCACTTTTTCTTTCCCAACTAAACGCGTTTCCAAATAAAATAAAATCTTTCAATCCTGGCACCTTCCCAATCACCTTCACCTATGTAGGTATGTAGTACTTGCGTCATATGTGTCTGTTTTGTTTTAAGTTGTTGCTGCTGATGCGGTTGCTTATTTGCTCTCTGTTTGCTGCTTACAAGTTTCTGGTAACAATTTAGCATTTAAGTATTTTCAAATAAGAATTAAGAAAATATTTCATTCGTTTGTTTTGTCTTATTTCATTTTATGTATGTATGTAGTACTTTTCATATGTAAAATATAAATCGCTATCATTTTCATCTCAGGTTATTGTAAAAAATATATATGTATTTGTATGTAAGTAAGTAAGTAAGAATTGTATTCTCATTTTCAAAAAACAAGGCATTTTTTAAACAGGGTACTGAGAGAGAAATAGAGAGATAGAGAGAGAGAGAGAGAGAGAGAGAGAGAGAGAGAGAGAGATTGATAGAGCGGGGATGGGGAAAACGATCGTTTGAGCTACGTTGAAAAATAAATTCAATAATTTATTTTTATATTTCGGTTTCTCTACAAAAAAAGGCATTTTGTTTTATGTTTAAGGGTTTTAGGTTTTTTGCACTATTTCATTCATTCATTTGTAAAACGAAAGAAAAAAAAAGAACGGAAGTAAAAGAACAATACAAAAACAAAACTTTTATGTAAATGGTTTCTTGTTTTTGTTGTTTTTTTTTTTGTTTTGGTTGTTTATTTATTTATTCACTATTGTAATTTGATTGTAAATAATTTGCATTTGTTCTAATATATTTTTAATTAAAAAATATTAGTAAATATTTATTTGTTATTTATTTTAATAAATATTTTCAGTTATTTTGTGGTACTATTGCATTTGTTGTTGCTGTTGTTGTTGTTTTGTAAAATTGATTTGTAGGTTATGTTTGTAATTTATTGTATTTTCCTATGTGTGTATTGTATGTATGTATGTGATTAAGTATATGAATTTATTGTTGTTCTTGTTACTGTTGTGGTTGCGGTTGTTGTTGTTGTTGTTGTTGCGGTTGTTGTTGTTGTTGTATTGTATTGGAAGAATCTGTATTACCCTGAGCCTTTTTGTTTGTTGCTATTTTCTTGTTTTTTATGTGTTTGTTCCTTTTTTTTTTTGTTTGTTTTTGTGTTAATTATTTTTTAATACGTTTCTTTCTAAGGATAAATTAATAATTGAATTAAATTTGTACGCTGTCAATGTTTGAAAATGATAAGTGAAAAATGAAAGAATAAAAAATTGTTTTTGTAGCCGAAACTAAATATAATTTTTGTTTGCCGAAACTTGCTTTTTGTTATTTGGTTGTTGTTTTTGAGATTTTGGATTTTATGTTTTGCATTTTTGGGGTTGTTTTCATTCACTGGAGTTTGTTTGTTTTTTCGAAAAAGTCTGAAAAATGTTTGAAATTTTGTTGTTGAAAAGTTGTTTTAATTTTATGTGCCAACGCTTATTAATATTTTAATTTGTTTTCTTTGTTCTTTGTTTTTGTATTTTAATAAATAAATTATTTTTATTTATTTGTTTTTCTTGTTTAGTATATATTTTTTCGTTTATATGCTTTTTAACATTAGTTATTATGCTTATTGACCTTATTCAGTTTCAATATTAAATTCGATTTGATGTTTCATTAGCGAGTGAAAGAAGAAATACATCTTTGAAAGTATGTGGAAAACGTTTTCAAATATCAGCATCGGTAATTTTTTCTTATGGAATTTGTGGAACTTGCATCTGTCACCTCAAACTGAGAGAGACTCCTAAGAGAGAGTATGTGCAATTCTGAGAGAGCAAACCATTGGGAGAGAGAAAACCATTCTGCGATTGCAGATCATTGTGAGAGTGCACACAAGTTGGCGGCAGTTTGACAGCCACTGGGCTGAGCGCATAGTGATTAGCAATATATGGATAACAATGCATATGAAGTTAACTCTCTGAGTTATGCCAAGAAAGAATGCACATTTGCTTAGTTAAAAACGAAATCTACAGACCCTGTGATTTAATCTGATTAGCTATATTACGTTTACACTTGACGGAGAGAAATAAGAACAAGAGATTTTGCTAAGCAAAGTGCAAACAAAGTTCTGGTATGACGTTGCCAAAAAATTACGAACCTGCCTAAACTTGTATTCTTTCTTGGTGCTAAGGAATCCTGCATTTGCTGAATGATATTCGGATAAGTATATGTAAAATGAAGAATAAAGATTTCCATGCAACTATTGTGCATATGAAAATTATTATAATCATAAAAAAGCATGATTTGATTTCTGTTCGCTTATCTATTTACTTAGTCTTTGAATTCGTATGAGTAACTTTTTGGCATCAAACTGTTTCGAAATCATTTAAAGTAAAGTAAAATGTAGTATTCAACAATATACAAATAAAAATGATTAAATGCTATTGGCGATATAGAGAAAACTTCAGCCATGAGCCTGAGGAGCGATTTAGGTAAACAGATAAAAGGCATAGATTCAAAAATGTATTTTTTTTCCAAAAAGTTTGGTTTTAAAAGCGATGGTGTGTAATTGTTTATGGTAGATCACAAATTAAATTACTTGACTGAATGATTCTCTCATCAGAACAGGAAGGTTTTATACAATCACAAATTTTACATGGTTTGATCTGTTCTGCCACAAGTTTGACCCACAGAGAAAAGCGAAAGAGGCCGGGGGTAAATAGTCAAAATATTTTTTACTAAGTAATAGCTTGATTGGGATAAACGAATAAAAAGTGAAGTCTTAGAAATAAGACTTAGCTTTGAGAGCTTTGAGATGATTTCTCCAATAAAGTGTAAATTTCAATACTCATACCTATTGATTCTCCTCCTCGGAAATTGAAAGCTCATATCATACAAAGAACAATTTGACAAGTTTTGGCTCAATCCGCCAGAAGCTTTTACTCAGAGAACTAAAAAAGTTTTCTTTTACTTGAGCATGCAGATTTGCAGTCAAGTAGCAGAGAGAGAGAGAGAGAGAGAGACAGAGAACAAATGAAGTGAACTCACCACTCACCAGAATACTGCTGAAATTGTCTACAGAGAGAAATGGCCAAGTGTAATATCACCCAGTACATTATTGAACATATTCGCTAATTCGAATTTAATGCTAGAGATTTATTTGTTTTGTATTTTGTTTTCAAAACAAAAGGCACTATAAGCTTTTTTATTTATTTTGTTTTTTTCGTTTATGTTTTAAAAATATCAAATTATTACTTATACTTTTTGTTTAATCTCGTGAAATGAAAAATCATTCCGATTGAGCTTTTCTGCTTTTGCTTTTAACTGCGGTGTGATTCTTTAACGTGAAAAATTAATTCGTTTTTCTTCAATGTTATGTTTTTTGTTTGTTTGCTTTTATAAGTATACTATTATATAATGCAATTCTGTACAAATTTGAAAAAACTTCATTATTATAGAATATTAAAATATGTTTGTTTTTAAAACTTTACTTTATGCTAATGATATTTTTATTGTTTTCAATTGCTGTGCATTACGATTTTTAAGAAAATTTACGTTTTTTTTTGTTGTTAAACAAAAACCAACAAAAGCTTATTTTTTTTCATTGAAATCAAATACTAAATTAATTCCTTTTTTGTTTTTTAGTAATTTTTGTATATTTATGTGTGAATTTGTGTGTGTGTGTGTGTGTGTGTGAAAATAAAGGAAACTTCTAAAAATAAATTTGCTTTTTTTTACTTTTGTTTTCTTTCTTCTTTTTTTGTTTGTTGTAGTTGTGATATTTTACATAATTATATAATAATAATATGCTGAATTTTATATGTTGCTGTTGTTATTTTTGTTGTCGCTTCCTTAAAGGTTTATTGTAAATTTTTTGTTGTTACTATTTTAATATTTTTCTTTGCAATAAAGAAATTATTTCGAGATTAATTGGATAAAACATAAAAATTGTGCACGATTTTTCTTCATGTTTATGGAAAACATTTTGCGATTGAATTTTATTTTTATTAACCTTTTTTAACCTTTTTTCTTTTGTTTTTGTTACCTATTACTTTCTTTTTGTATATGTATAATAATTTTTATTTACTTTTTTATTGCTCTAAAAATGCTATTTTTGTATTCAAGTTTTCTCGTTTCTCCAAAAATGATAATTTTGTGGTTTCCTAAAATTTTATTAATAATAATATTTCATAATTATTATTATTTTTGGTTTTTTCGTAAAATTTTTTCTAAAAATTTAAATTTAGCATAAATTTTTTTTTTGTTTCTTTTCATTATTATACTTGATTAATTTTTCTTTTTCAATTTTGATGACAACAAGGCAACGTAGTTTAGAAAATTATTAAAATAAACCATTTTCTTTTCGAAACAAATTCATGAAAGCCTAAAAGTTTTTGTATTTTTTGTTTATGTAATTTGAAAATTGTTTGCTAAAAAATAATTGGAAAAAAGAAAAACGGTTGCGTAATGTTTTTGAGGGCGCTCTGTTGTTAGTTCGTTTTTGTTTTTATATTGTATGCTGTGGAAAATCCTTCACAAGGAACATAATTTTTAATGCTTTAATTATAAAAAAATAATAATTAAAAAATGGCGTTTGCTCTCGTTGAAATAAAAAAGATTTCGTTGATGCTGCGTTGGGGAACAAAAGATTTCAAGGAACTTTGTATGAATTTAATAAATAAATTAATAAATTACTTTTTCAAGGAACAACTTAAATGTAAATAGGTTTTCGTACAATAATGAACAAAAAAAAAAAAAAAAAAAAAAAAAATATATATACGAGTATATTTATGAAAATAATGATTTGTGTAAATAAAATGGAATGAAATGCTAATACATAATGATTTGTCAAAATTTGATTATAAAGTAGTGTTTTTTTTTTTTTAATGAGGTACTCCATATCAAAACGAACAAGTCGAACCGAATTGTTGCCTGGTTATTTTGACACTCCTTCACTCACACGACGATCAAACCGAAACCGTGTTCCGTGTTAATAATGCTCTCTAGAGTATGGTACAAATATAACACGCACAATATGGGTGGATGCGAGAAGTTCGGCCTAGGCCCTCCATGGGCTGTTGTACCATTAAAAGTAAAGTAAGAGTATGGTATTATATTAGAATTAGAATATGTTGAAGAAAATGTCTATTTAATTTGCTATGAAGAGAGTTTATAGATTGCTCTCTGCTAGTTTCTTTCATGAACTTTGCTTAAAGCAGCCGCCCCTAAAACTCATTTATACGTGAGAGTTACATAAGTATGTCATATGAGTTTATTCAACATTAGCTTCAAGCCCATTAAAGAGTTAAACGTCAAGTTTTGCTATTTTCCTTTGAATTTGCTGAACGTAATCCTTTTGGCATTCCTCCTCTCCAACAAACTCAAAAATTTACATTCAAGTTTTGAAAGGTGTAAATGGCGACCTTTATGAATGAGTTTCCTCAGCTAAGCTACACTCTCAGTGCAAATGTGTCATATGAAATTTGATTTGCTTTGGCATTTTATTTATCATTTGGAGGCTTACTCAAATTAATTTACCGTTGATTTCCATTTGAATTCTCTCAACTCACCTCAGCAACGCTCTCTGTTCAATGTATGCAGAGGAAGTCGTCTCTCTGTTGTTCTCATACTTCATGTCCGCCATATTGGGAGAATTTAGTACATACTTATGTACCATATATGGAGTTGAATCGATTTGACCCTTATGGAATACCTCTTTAAAAAATATAGCAATTAGCTATAATTCGTTTAAAATCTTTATAATATTATTTCGCTGAATGTTTATTTCATTAACTGAATGAACACAATGAATTTTAATGATGATTTGTTTGTTTAAATGAAATGAAAATTTGTGAAATAGTGAATTATCACTTGCATGAATGAAGCATATATAAAGAAAAACCAAAATCATAAGAATTTTTTAAATTTTATTTAAATTTTTTTTCTTTTTTTTTTAATTTATATAACAATTTTGTGTTTCTTTTGTTTGTAATATTATTGTTGTTGTTGTTGTTGTTGTTGTTGTTGTTGTTGTTTTCTTTTCGAGTTTAGAGTAAACTTCATTATCATTTCTACATTCATACAAATTCATTGTGTGTATTTAAGCGGACAAAAGTAAAATTACTCTTCTTTCATTTCATCATTCAATTTTATCTTCTAATAAGCAGAAAAAGTTATGGTTAAACATAATTGATAATTTTTTTTTATAATTAAAAAGTAAATCAACATTTCTTCACATTTTATTAACGCAATTCTAAAAAATATACATAAGTAATAGATATTAAAGTAATTATAGTTATAGAAATAAAGCAAAAATAAAAGATTTATACAATGATTATAATGGTTGGAAAAGAAAAACCAGCTTTAGTACACCAAGTTGTTGCAAAAAATATATGTATGTGTGTAGTATTAAAGTAGAAAAATATATACTTGAATAAATTAAACAATTGATTTTAAAACATTTTTCTTCTTCTTCTTCTTCTTCTTCTTCTTCTGATTACAATGGAATGTTAAAATATTAAGGCAAAAATAATAACGAAAATGAATTTTGCATTGGGAAACTTTAAATGCTCGTTTTTGTAACATCACTTAATCAAATAGAGAAAAATTAAGAAATTAAAAATTTATGAAATTCGTTTTCTTGAGATCGATTTAAGCATTTAAATAATTGGTTTGTTTTTTGTTTTTGTTTTCAAAAGAAGTATTATAATAAAAACTAATGAAAATTATGTAAGATTTGCGAAAGAAATTATACATTTTTATGCATGTTAAAAATTTTTTAAAATATCCTTCTTCCTCTTCACATTTTCTTTATTAATATTCTTTTTGTTTTTGTTTTTTTTTTCTTTTTTTGTTACTAATTACTAAAGTTAATTTTGTTTAAAAGGCCGAAAATCACAATTTTGGTTTTGCATTTTTTTGTTGCATTGAAATGTTCCTAAATATTAAATTTTGTTTGTTATTATATAATTTTCATGTTTTTGTTTTGTTTTTATTATTAAATTAAAAAATTTTTAACATCACATTCTTTTTTAAAAATTTTTTTTGTTTTTAATACTGTCTAAAATTAATAAAATTGAAAATATTTCTAAAAAATTGTTACTAAAATTTTTATGTGTATACTTTCTAATTGTTTATATTATGATTTTAGATTTTTTTTTAACACTATCACAGCCAAATTTTTAGCCAAAAAGTTTTATGCCAAAAAATTTTTGTATTGATTGATTTTCATTCGATTTTGACCAATTTTTAATTTTGTTTGCTTAATTTTTGCTTAAATTTTGGTAATTTAGAATTTTGAATTTTGCCTAAGGGGTTTGTTTTGCTTCTAAAATTTAGCATTTTATTAGTTGAAAAGTTTTAAAGAATTGAAAAAAATTATATGAAAATTAGTAAATGCTTTTAAAAAACGATATCTAAAGTTTCCTCGCTGTACAAAATGTCCGAAGCGTAGCGTCTTTTCCTACATATTTTGTTTTTGTTGCGTTTTTTTTTTTAGGTTTTTTACTTAAAATTTTTGCTGAGATCGAATTTTTCACATTTTCAGAAAAGTTCTAATACATTCGACTGACATTTTGCTTACATGCTGCTAAACGAAATTTTGAAATTTTTTTGTTTTTTTTTTCTACACACTAACTACAACAATTTTGTGTACTAAATTTGGGGTATGGTTTTTGATTCCTGTGTAAAATAAATTAAAAATGTAAAACAAACTATTTAAATGGCATAATTTTTTACAAAATAACTTAAAAACTAAAGAAGAAAATAAACGGTGAATATGTAATTTGACATTAGTATTATAAAGTGCATACATATTATTGGAGAAGTCTATGTGGTCTGGATTACCCGGGAATTGTGTTTTTACATTTCAGACGATGCCGATCGAAAAGGCTCGACAATTTTACAAACAAAATGTTTGATTTTTAGTTCAGATTGCATTTCACAGGCTCAACTAATCGCATTCCTGAATGATCCTCACCGTATGAGTGCCAGAATTTTAGTGAATTTTTCTCACTCTCAGACGCCATTTTGAGTCTGGTTGAAATACATAAACAATTTGTATTGAACTGATTTCAATTGATTTCCATGTGGTAACTCACCTTTGAGTTATCGTAATTTTGTTACGTATGTATGTGTGTCAATTTTGCGCTCAACACTGCACTTCTCTCACTCTCTGCGTATGTTCGTATGTATGTGTATATTATTACATGAATGAGCGCTTGAACCTTTTTGTAATGTTCAGATTTAAAGAGGAACAAGTTTCTATTGGTTGAACTCCATATAGATATGACGTCATAGATAATGATACACAAATATGAGTAATCACAGGGTGTAACAGAGTATACATAAACAACTCCGATATGCATGCATGTACGTTTTCAAATTATTACCAATTTTTTTTTTTTTTTGCCTTTTTGAATTATTTTAAATTAAATTTTAAGTAACATTATTTATTTTTGTTTTGTTTTGTTTTGTTTTTCTTACTAAAGTTACAAAACATAATATACATATATAATAATAAAATAGTAAAATGTAAATAATTAATTGGTAAGGACCTTCCTCCTTGGCATTTTTCAAAAAATACACTATTCACATATTTTGCATCACTTCATTTCGCCCTCAAACTTACAAATACAAAATTTTAATGAGAAATTACATTAAAAAAAAAAAATAAGCACAACGTCAAACAAAATTAACAAATAATAAAATCTGCGCGTGTAGTTGTGCAAAAATTGTATAATTTTTCTTCATCTTCTTTTTAAATATATATTTATGTAATATATGTTATTTTAGTATATGCATATGTACATATATATTCATGTATACTATATATTGATGTAAGTTTAATATGTATGTGTGTGTTAACTTTTTGTCTCACTACTTTTTAAAAATACGCTTTAATATTTTATAAAATTTTTTTTTTTTTTTTGTTTTCCGAAAATAAATAACAAAATAAAATATTTGGAAACAGAAAAAAAGAAGAAAAAAGTGTTGAAGTAAAGAGCTAAGAACTAAAAAGCTAAAAAAAAAAAATGTTTACATTTTTTTTGTTTTTTTTGTTAATTAGCGAAACTTGAAATTAATTAACACTTGAGTGTTTCTTTTCTTTATACAATAATTTTCAAAACTATTTTTCTTGCAACTAGCATATTATTTTTGTTGTTATTTTTTTTTCGTTTTAAACTTAAATGGTATTGAATTTTTTTTGTTTTGTTTTTTTCTTTCTTTTATTTTAATAATTCTTAAGTTTTTCATGTTTAATTGTTTTTTGTTTTATAAATATCGTTAAGATCACAGATATTCTATGCAATTTCTTCTTTTCATTCAGTGTGTGTTCTTTATGTTGTTGTTATTCTATGTATATATATATATATATATATATATATATATGTCTATATATATATATATGTATATAGACATATTTATGTACCTATATGTATATATATATGTATATAATTTAGTACAATATATATGCATGTATAAAGTATATAATGTATTTTTCATATATATGTTTCAATATATAGATATTATTTTCTCATACGTTTTTTTTCTTGTTTGCTATTGTTGTGTTTTTGGTTGAGTACAAAATAAAAAATCATGTTTCCTTTTTGTTTGCCGAAAATAAAAACTAGAAAAAAAACTTTTAAAGGTTTTCAAAATGTTTAAATTACTAAATTTGACTTTTCTATTTCTTCAATTGCTAATTGATTGAACATGATTTTGTTTTGACGAAAATTTGTTCGGCTTCGAATGATTTATGGTTTTGTATATGAAATACATGAAATACATTGAAGGGATGCGTAAATTTTGGCAAACAGCGAGAACAAGGTTCCTCTACCCTTTACACAATCTGTCTCGTGTGCTGAACATTCCATTCTGAAAAGTTAGGCTGTTCTGTTAGGGCCATTGAATTTTATGGGATTTCGACACGGGATGTAAGAAATTATGTTACCGTACGCGTTTAACGAAAAAGCTCGGCCTACGCCCTCCATGGGCTGTTGTGCCATTTAAAGTAAAAGTAAGTAAGTACGCGTTTAACTAATTTTTAAATATGCAAAAAAAAAACCATATAAAAGAAAGTCATAGTGACAGTTTCACCTAGAATTCCATAAAGTTAAAATACTTAGAATTGATTCATCAGAAAATCCATTCTATTACCGTAGGCTTTTATATCAATTCTGAAGTCAAAATTTAGAACTATTAGCATAAAGAATTAGTTCAGAAAATATTATATTCAGTTAAAGTTCATGTGAGGAGGTGATGCGTCCACTTCAGGTTCAGTGTTGAAAGTGTTTAAGAAGGCAAAATTCCTCTTTGAATATAATTTAAGAAATGCTAAATTTAACGAGGGTAATAGCGATCAGGTTTTCTAACTCCCAGTTGTACTTCTTCATAGTAAAAACCAGATGAAGGTGACATCTCATATGAATGTACATGACAATTTCAGAATACAATGCTCAAGGATGTCAAGGATGCGTCATTTTTAGCACTGAATTCGAAATTTGAAAGAGGAGCGGATAAATACAACTCCAGCGAAAGAGAAAGTGTTCTTGGGAACAGTTTTTCTACCGACTATGGGCTGATCTTGCATATTACTTAGTATGTAAATATTTTCTATCTAATTCCAAAGTTTATATAAATTCTCTGGGGGTGGTCTCTCTTTGTTTGCTTTCCTGATTTCCTTTAGTTTGCCCTCTCGTCATACCCGCGATCAGAAATATTGTGAAATTTTTGTAAGCGGCAGGACAGCAGTTAAAAGTAATCGGAATTTTCCACAAAAATCAGATCCGCAATATTAGAGGATGAATCTTTTTCTGCATATTTTTAATGCTTATTTGTGAATGATCCGAATGAATATTCGTGTCTTTTTCATATGTTTTATAAAATTTAAGCACCACTCCTAAAATAATATATGTATATTCGTGTTTATTAAATTTTGAAATCAATTGTTTATAATGAATAATATTTAATCTAACTTCTTGGGAACATCACTTGTAAATTTAACTATTGTTTGTGTATACTCTATTGTTCTTTTTGTTGTTATTGTTGTTGCTGCTGCAAAGTTAAACTATGTAACGGATAAATTTGTATTGCATAAATCAAAAACAAAAAAGAGAGAGTGTAAGCAACTTGTTTGTAAGAGATAGAGAGAGAAATGTATAGAACAAATTGTATAGCATACTTATATGACAAATGTTTGTGTGTGTGTGTGTGTTTGTAATGTAAGAGAGGTAGCACCAATTATTGTAAATTGTAAATGTATTTTTATAAAGATTTTAAACAAAAACAAATAGTTCTATTGTATAATATTTAATATTGTATACGAGTATGTATGTATGTATGTATGTATGTATGTATTTAAATGTGTGTGTAAGTATGCCTGTTGCCACTTTTGTCTATGATTGATTGATTGATAGTGACGATAGATTTATGCTAGAATTTGTTTATTGTAAAACAAACAAACTAAAACAAGAATATTGTAAAATGAAACGAATTAAATTCAACAACCAATTAGTTTAAGTTTTTCATCATCAGCATTAACATATAAATATGTACTATACATATGTACATACTTATGTGTTACATTTTATATGTATATGGATGTGTGTATGCATGTACGTATGTCCGTTAGTTTTGATTTGAGCTGTGCAAAACTGGTATGGACGACAAGAGTGGGACTGACAGGGAGAGTGTGAGAGAGTAAGGTAAGGTAAGGTAAGGTAAGGTAAGTAAGTAAGTAAGTAAGCAAAAAGGATCACATGAGATCTTTTATTGTAATTTTGTATTTGATATTATACCTATACATATATATTGTATGTAATATATATATAAATATGTATGTATGTAACTATTGTTAATAAATATAAAAAACAACGAACAAAAAATTTCATATAAAATGTACAAACTGAAAGCAAATACAGTTTTTCTCTTCAGCTTTTGTTTCTTTGTTTGTTTACTTCTTTGTTTGTTGTTTTTGTTTGTCTACTGCTGCCTTCACGCGTTGTGTTGTTTAACTTAACTGTGTGTGTGTGTGAAATTATTTTCTTCTTCTTTCACTGTTTATTACAAATATTTTATAAACATATTTCTTTATTAGTTACATCACCGTTACGCGCTGTTCTCGTGCACTTAGAACGTATGCGTTTTTTGCGCCTTGTATAAAAAAACATAATTTTTTTTTTAACATTATTACTTTCTTCAGTGTTTTTTCATCTTTTTCTCGCTCTATAAATTATTAAATTCTTAATTAAAAATACATATTATTTTCATTTTGTTGTTTTCATTTTAAGTTCTTTGCTTAACTCTCAACTTCCAAGTGGTTTTTCTGCATTTTTGTAAAATAAAAAATGTATATTAAAAATATACACTCCGCACAAAAAATTGTTCATTAAGATTCAGTTTTTCTTCTTCTGTCAAGTTCATTCAACTTGATTTAATTTTTTGTTTTCTGTGGTTTGTTTGTTTGTTTTGTTTTGTTTTTTTGTTTTTGTTTTTTTGTCAGCTTGTATAAATTTAACAATATTTTATTTAGGCATTTATTTTTCTTCATCTCAACTATGTATATATTTTGTTGCTGTATGTGAGTTTTACACATACATACATACATATTTTTGTTTGTTTGTTATGTTGCGTACAAAAATTTGCGTTTCGTTTTCATTTGCATCTCGTTTCTGTACTTTTTATAATAATAATTTAATTATGTATGTATGTATATAAATGTATGTATGTATGTATGTATGTATGTATGTATGTATGCTTATGCTTATGCTTTCTATATATGTATATATATATATATTTATATGTGGTATTTATATACATATATATATATATATATGCATGTGTTTTTGTCCACTTTTTGTTTCTTGTATTTGTATATGTTTAATATGTATAAGATAAGTAGATAATTGTTGTTGTTTGCTATACTTTTCGCTTCCTTCTTCGCTTCTTTGATTCATTTCGTTCATCATTTATTTCTATCATTCTGCCTCTTTCTATGTGTCTGTCTGGTCTGTCTGCCTTTATACTTATGTACTCGTATGTATGTATATTTTCTTCTTCTAAATTTTTCTTGTAGTTTATCAATTGTAATAATTAATATTATTATTATCCTGTGTATTGTAATTATAATAATAATAGTAATAATAATAATTTAATAATAAACTAAAATCTGTTCACTATTGTGGTAACTCATCCTTTGTGTCGACCGGACTTGGTGACAGAAATTTTCGCACATATTTCGGAAAATGTGTTTTCTCATGCGCTTTCAGTATCGTCGAACGCGAGAACGTTTTGCCGCACATATGACATCGGAAGGGTCGTTCTCCTGTTTGTTGTTGACATTGGTGACGTCATTGCGGGCGTTGTGGAATTGTTGGATAGTATACAAAGAGTGGGCGGTTATGGAAAATAAATAATTCATTATTGATTCAAGATAATAAGTGGAGTTGAGTTATTTTATTCAAAGTTGAGTTTATGAAATGAATTGCATTGCTACGGCGCGGAGCAGTTAAGATCCATACTAGGGAGAACACTTTTCTCTCCCCACTTGTCTTTGCAACCTTGCATTTGCAAAGACAATGTGTACTAATTTGAGAGTAATAGAAAGAGAATGACCCTGTGAGAGTGAGAGTTCTCAATGATTAAGCTTTGATCTCAACAAGAGTAATATTCTAAATCAGTGGTGAACTCCGTTTCCCATGTAGATTACCAAATGTATTTAAATGTAAAATTTAAGTGAACAATTTGGCTTTCAGACAGCAGATGCCATAACGACATCTTAACAACTCTCAAAATTACAATGTTAACATAAGAATTTAATATTTTTTCTAGGTTTAATTTTGAATTGTTAATACTTTGGTCACCCGCTTCACCAAATTTTTAACAAGGAATAATTCTCCCGATTGGTCTACTTAGAATTCTCTTATGGAAGAGGAAATTTTTCATTTTTTAATTTTCATTAATTTCTCTAAATTTGAATAAAACAACTAAACAATAAATAGAAATTTGGAAAGTTTGTTGAACTTACCCGTATGGACGCGGCAATGGTCTTTCATATGGTGACGTAATTTGAAAGCTTTTCCACAAAATTCACATTTGAACGGGCGATCGCCTGTGTGCACCGGCAAATGCGTTATAAGCGTGGCAACATCGGGAAAACTTTTACCACAAAACTTACACAAGACAATGCTATTCGGATCACCAACACCACCGCCGCTGCCACCACCACTACTCCCCGCCGAGCCGAGCAACGAACTGGACGATGAAGCTGCCGCCGCAGCTGCGGCCGCCGCTGCTGCTGACGTTGATGAACCACCGCTACCACTTAGTAGTAGGCTGCCACTCGAACTGCTGCAGCCAATGCCACCATTGCCAGATGAGGAACCACCACCGCCACGACCACGATCATCACGATCGCCACGATCACCGCTTCCGCCACGATCGCGCTCACCGCCACCGCCATCCAGATCCACTAGGCCGCGTCCACCGCAACTAGTTATGTTCGTCAGCGCAGCAGCGCCGCAGCCGCTTGCTGCCGCCATTGCTGACACAAAATCCATTTCCATGGCTGCTGCTGCGGCTGCAGCAACAGCGGCCGCTTGTTCCTGAGCATCCGCCGCTGCGGCAGCGGCATTCATTTGATACGCGAATTGTTGTGACAGCGGCGTCATATTGAGGTCGTGCGGCAGCAGGTGCGAGTGCAGCAGTGCGTGCGTGGCGGTTTCCCGATACTCCAGCGTTTTCAGCGAGTGCGAGAGTATGTGGCGTGTTAGTTTCGATTGATGCGGGAATACGGCGCCACAATAAACACACGGGTACATGGGCGGCGGTGTTTGCGGGTGCTGCTGCTGCGATTGTTGGTCGTGGGCGGCGGCAGCACTGGAACTGGCGGAGGTAGCGGTAGCTATGCAGCCACCACTACCGCCCGCCGCAGTTCCTAGACTACCGCTGCTGCCGACACCACCACCACCACCGCCGCCGCCACCGCCACCGCCACCGCCACCATGCGGTGATTCGGACGTTTCCTGGAACAACACCAAACAAAAATCCAACATCAACTTCTTTCTTCTCGCTTTTTAGATACTTTTGTTTTTTGAAATTAATTCTTATTTTTGTTTTTTGTTTTTCGTTTTGTTTTTGTATTTCTTTAAATATAAATTTGCTTTTCTTCGTTTTCTTTGTCGCAATATTTACTATTATCATTATCATTATTATTATTATTATTACTTTCTTCTCAATAAGTTTAAGTATTCAAATAAAAACGAAATAAAAATGAAAATATTTTGTACAGAAAAATAAAAAAAAGACAAATTACTGCTTCAAAAATTAATTTTACTTTGAAAAGGTTCTATGGAAATTTGTAATAAAAAAAAGTAAAAATCATAGGAAAAAGAAGAAAATGAAAAATGTTTGTATTAGTTTTTTTTTTCCTTCAAAGAATATAATTGTTTTTTTTTTTTTATAAATTTTCTGCATAAGATAATTTAATAAATGAGTTTTTTTGGAAAGAAAATTATTTTCATTTATTATTTTTTCTTTGTATTTCTTAAAAAACGTTGCCAAAAACAAGAGGGGCTCTGAAAGCTCTGAGAGCTTTTCGTTGTGAAAAAAGCTTTTGTTCATCATTTTGTAATTTTCAAGTTTCAAGTTTGAAAACTAGATAAAATTAATATTTTTTGGTTTTTGTTTAATAAAATATATATTTATTTATATATTTTGTTTATTTTTTTGTGTTATTTTTTCTGTTTTGTTTTGCAAGAAGTTGAATTTCGATTTTTGTTTGGGCGTTGTTCGATAACGTCATATATTTATATATATTTTTAAAACTAACGCGAACGCTTTTATTTTAACGTAAAAATATAAAAAATAATTAACTTAACTTTGACTTTTGCGGAACCGTTTCGATTTTTACGACGCGAATTGTTTTTCTTTTTTTTTTTTTTTTGAATAAAAACGAAAAAATGTACTTTCTAAATTATAACAATAAAAAAATAATAATTTAAGTTTTTTGTTTGTTTTTTTTTTTTCGATTATTGAACAAATGTGAAAAAAGAGAGCGTTTTTAAGTGTACAAATAGAAAGAAACAAATATGTAGTAATTTTGTAGTTGTTTAACAAAAAAAAACTTCAGAATATCTTGTCTTTTGTCTGATTGAAATGATTTTGTTGTCTGTCTTATTTGCCAATATACTTTTGAAAGTTTTTTTTTCTTGAATTTGTGTTCCAGAATAAAATTTTGCATTATTATTAAATATTAATAATTTTGTGAAATTTTGATTTTTCAGCTTGTTTGTGTTTTTTTGTTTTGTTTTATTTTTTTCAAATAATTTGGGCCGAATTTTTGTTTGTCTTTTATTCTAATGAGAATAAGTATTTGTGTTTTTCTTTCTTTTCTTTTTGTTAAAATTGTTTAATATTTTCAAGAAGTTTTTCCACAGCGTTTTTCTTTAACTATTTTAAACTAATTTTTATTGTTTACTTTTAAAGCAGCAATTATTTTAGTTTTTTGATTTAAATAAATTGCCTTTTGAAGCACTCTTTTTTCCATTGATACTTTTTTTTTTTTTCTTTTTCTCTTTAATAATTATATTTAAGCATTAATCACTTCTTTTTTTTTTTTCTTTAAAGAAAATATATAAATAGAATATATATGTAGATGATATATATAAAATAAATATATATAGCACAGCCATTTCCAAAAAACGTAGATCAACTTCTTGACAATAAAATAAATATTAATTTCTTCTTTTTGTTGTTGTTTTTGTATTTGCTTGTAGCATTTTGCTTTTTGCAATAATGAAATATTAATTTCTTTTGTGTTTTCTCTAATTGTTTCCTTCCAATCGATTTAAAAAAAGTATATTTAGTTAAAACTTAAAAATTTAAATGCTGAATAATGTAAATAATTTTTTAATTTTTAAATTTTTTGAGCTCTTTGTGGATACAAGAATAGCTAGACATGAAATGTAGAAGACTCTACTTTGATTTGCTAGATAATAACAAAAACTTTTGATTTCTGTTGGGTTTGGTAATTGTATTTTGTAGCCATTACAAATACAATATATTTGGAAAGTTACTTTGAGAACAGGCCATTTCTTCCTCATCACAACTAATGAGGTACGAAAGGGCACTACGTCCTCGTGATGCCTGAAGTAACATAAAAGCTTATCTTATTTATTGAGTTCAATATTGGTCTTAAAGCCTAGACAGTTTCTGAGCTATATACTTTCTTTCATTCGCTATAATTATTGTATCTCATAGATTATGATCGTTTCTTCTGCATCAAGTGTCTATTTAAAGTAACGATTATATTGAAACTACTCCTCCTTGTTCCAGATTTGAATTTGTTAATGCTAATGCCGACTCGGCTCTATGCTAAAACTAGCTGAATTAGTTCCATTTTTCGCTGGGAAAAATGGAGGCTGTCTTCTTTCTTTTCTTTTCTTTTGATACAAAACAGCCCATAGAGAGCATAGGCCATGTTTTTCGCATCCACTCATGTTGAGCGTATTTTATGTGTACATTAATGGAACACAGTTTTATTGCCGAATTAGAAAGCTTTTTCATAGGCAATTTTTACTGTTGTAGATTTGCCATTGCCTACCAAAAGGTGGTGCCGTGTAGAAAAATAATTGTTTTCTACTTTTTGTATTAAGAAAGAATTTACTCATATTAGACGAATATTTCAAATGAGCGAATATAACTTTTATATCACAAGCCACTAAGGGACCAGGATTTACCCATCCATTGAAATTGGGCGTGTTATATTTGTACATGACCGGTAATTCGTTCTCTGTCACGGTAAAGTGAAAGCTTTTGGTATTGTCCACAGCTGACTGTGTTGAAAAACCTTAATTTCACCTTAGCGGGGTTAAGAAGCCAGGAGGAATTTATGTGCAATACTAGTGAATTCATTCATTGAACATTAATCGTAACTATTATTGGAAGTAGAGTAATAGTAATACTTAATTCTTCCTGAAGAAAGATTGATCATTGTATTTGAGTTCCTCAGATTAATGAAGCCAGGTCAGTGGTAGTGATTAAAAAATGATTGCTGTGAATTTAACCAAAATCCACAGCAGAGAAAAACACTTTATTCCAATGATATTTTTTTTTATATATCTTAAAATGCTCCACTAACTATTTTGGTACAACATCTCACAGATAGGGGTCTACCCCCTTAAAAAGGATCAACAATTTAATGAGTTATTCCAAAGGCGGGTTCTAAACTCAAAAGTAAAAGCTTTAATTATGCAATTTCACCGTTGAAGGCTTGCCAGGCAAGTGGTGTTGCCGTGTAGAAAAATAGTAATTAATTTATTTGAGGTAATTGTTCTGTGGTTTCCCTGCATAACAGCCTAGGACATACCATTAATGCATCACCGATCACTCTCAATTTATTTTGAAATTTATAATAAGGTTATAGTTTAATTTCTGAGGTTATACTGTTCTAAAGTGCAATAAAAAACTTGATTTATGTCGAACATTTTCAAACATTTTATCTACTAAAGTCTAGAGTAACCTTTAAGATTGTGATACTCTTTAGGTTATGCAACGATTTTTCTAGTGACTTTTGCTAAAACTTCATATGGTTATCATGGTGTCAGTCAGTAGCCAGTGTGAGGCCTACTGTATTGAAGATCATAAATGCCGGGATATCAGCTAAATACTTCAAGAATACCTCTATGAAAAGTTTAGCCTTTCGTTTTGATTCATCTGACTGACTTTTGCTAAAACTTCATATGGTTATCATGGTGTCAGTCAGTAGCCAGTATGAGGCCTACTGTATTGAAGATCATAAATGCCGGGATATCAGCTAAATACTTCAAGAATACCTCTATGAAAAGTTTAGCCTTTCGTTTTGATTCATCTGTCTGGGAAGGTTTCATTCTTATTTTTTTCTCAATTTTGAAACATATTTATTTTTCATTTATAAATCTAGGAACATGTTCTCTAAGATCTGTAGCGCAAATGAAAACTTTAAAACTCAGATTTAGTCTGTTCTAGCTATGTAAAGCAGGTGAACAGAGTAAGCGTTCAATTGTTTTGTTGGCTGTCCAGGGACACACTTAGGCCAGAACGGCTCATTGTGATACCAAATGGTTGGACCTACTTATATTTTAAAGATAGCTCCGGAAGGCGGGGTGACAATTTCGTGACTCTTGGTGGTTTTGTCATTGTCTGCCAAGTGGTGTAGTAATTGTACACTTTCTTATAATACATATCACTTCATATCGGTAAAAATAAAAGAAATTTATGAAAATTAGCCACCAGACCAAGAGGGGAATCTCATGGGTGAGAGACTAGAGCTCTAGAGCTAGACCATCGAGGTTGTAAAAAACAACAAACAATATAAAGCTGAATAGCGGCAGAGTAAGTGTTCGGCCAATTTGGATTTTCCTATTCACATGTGAATAGGCTCACATTCTCTGCCGACGCAATTCTATCACACGTACACTATAAACTTCTTCGGGTAGGTTACGAATTATTGACGAACAATGGAATTCGAGAGAAGTTGAAGAGTAATTTTGTCTGTCAACGCAAATCATGTTGGTTGACTTTCAGCATTCATGTAAGTAAGATGCTGCTGCTTCATTTTTTAAAAGAGCAGCGCTGACGCTCTCCTAGATGCACACACAAGCATCTCATCAAGTATGTTTATGTATTGGTTCTAAACTCTTCTAAACTCAACCGTTTTAAGTACTGACACTAACTTAAAATAATAACAATCAGAGCAGTCAGGGAAAGGAAATGGTTGAAATTTGTTTTTAGCTTTTATGATTTGCTTTTGATTCCTCTCTACTATCTTCCAATCCGATCATATCGGATTTTATATATGTTGTACTAATAGGTTTCAGTTAATATTTCAGTACTCTGACACTAAAACCTTCTTCCCTTTTAGCCCTTATGTTTCAGGTACAAAGCTTTTAAACGTTTACCTCCTTTCATTAGTGAGTCAAGCATATATCGCAAACAACCTGTCAGTACTTCTATGGGTACAGAACTCAATATAACTATAGGTTCTTGAACATTTCCTTTTATCCACAAAAACACTTTTGAAAAAGAAACTAGATAACTCTCAGTAAACAAATGCAAAATAACGATGCCTTAATTTCATCAAATTGCATAAAATTTTTTTTTCTTATTTAATGCCAAATAACAATTACAACAATGAATATATAATTCAGTAAAAAAGAAAAAAAAAAACGAATTACATCAACAACGTAGAAAAGAAAATACATCAATACATGTTTTTTTTGTTTTTTTTTTTTTTTTTTTAAGAAAATAATAAATATATTTTTACGCATATATACTGAATACACACAGAGATATATATAGAGAGAGAGAGAGAGAGTTTGAGAAAAACGTTTCATCATAAGAAACAAAAATTATAAATTGGAAACAATAATTAAAAAAAAAATAATAAACATTTACCATTTACATAAATAAACAACGATTTATGTAAAAGCGTTCCACATTTAGATTAAAAAAAAATTGATTACGTAAAAAGTGTAAGATATAAATATTTTCGTTTTTTTTATTTTTAAAACACCAAAAGCTTTTCTTTTTTTCATATATAATTTTATATATTTATTTGTTTTTATGTTTTCGCTGCACAACGTTTAGTTAAGACTTGACCCCTCTTGTTTTTTTGCATGGTTTTTCTTTTCGAGCATAATTTGCTAAAAATTTAATATATTTTTAAATTATTTTACTTAAAAGAAATTTTATAAAAAAAATTGAAGACCAACGTAAGAAAAAATGGAAAAATATTAGGATGTGCTTTTAAAAGTTTCGGGTAGAAAATTATTTTTCGAAAAATATTAATTTTTTTTCTGGAAATTTTTTATGTTAAAAAATAAATAAGCAATTTAATATTAAATGAAAATTTATATAATTTTTCTTTTAGTATAATATTATTTTTTTAAACTTTTTGTTGGGGTAAGCTTGGTTGGTAGATTTAGCTGTAAAAAAAAAAAAAAAAATTCGGCCAAATATTTGTTTGTTTTTTATTAAAATTTTGTTTTTTTTTTTAGATAGATTGCAAAGTTTAGAGTACCAGGCATAAATATAGAAATGCTTAGAAATATGTATCTAACTAAAATTTTTATAATTTAATAAAGTCACAAATTAATAAAAGAAAAATACTTAGAAACGACCATAAGTAACTTAAAAACAAAGTTGAACGGTTCGCGCTTTTTCTCATTCAATTTCAATGTGAAGTAGATATATAAAACGGCATTTTGCCATTCCCAAGTTACCGCTCTCTCAACAGATGTAAAGGAATTAAGAGAATTGAAACTGGGGAAGATTCATTTTTTAAAAAAAATTACTCAGAGAACAAATAACAACTGTTATTGCCCAGTCCATTCCGTTAGGTTCCGTTCAACTTTGTTATTAATCTAGCTTAACTATTTTATACAACAATGAATATATATGATATTTGAAAGCATGCTCAGAGAGAGATGGAGAAAGCATGTGGTGAGATTCGAATGGGCAAATCATAGCTCGTGCTTTTCATCGCATGAGAGTATGGTAAAAGTCTATGATTTATGTACAAAGTGGAATTATCAACTCTACAGGCACAAAATTATGCTAAATCGAAAGTGTTTTAGATTTCTGTCAAATTGATTTTATCAAAAGTTGTTGTTATGACATCAAGTGGATACTTACTTTACTTACTTTTAATGGCACAACAGCCCATGGAGGGTCTAGGCCAAGCTTTTCGCATCCATTCATGTTGTGCGTATTATATTTGTAAATGAATGGAAGGGACCTACAGT
Organism: Palloptera scutellata; assembly: GCA_958295655.1. Lineage (NCBI taxonomy): Eukaryota > Metazoa > Arthropoda > Insecta > Diptera > Pallopteridae > Palloptera > Palloptera scutellata. Next base: position 144,096,507 of record OY282449.1, read on the forward strand.
TTAATGCCGAATCCGAACGGCGAAGTGAAAAGCTTTTCATAGCAATTTTTACTCTTGTAGGTTTGCCATTGCCTGCCAAGTGCCAAGAGGTGGTGCCGTGTAGAAAAATAATTTTTTTTTTTACTTTTTGATTTTGCCTGTGCCGAGATTCGAACCCCGGACACTCTGCGTAACAGTCCAACGCACTACCACTACACCACAGCGACCACTATCAAGTGAATACTTCCGATTATAAAATCATAAATTTAAAATGTAAAGTAATTAAGTAGAGAATCACAACTGATTGATGATATTTTAGGTAGTAGTTTTCCTCAACCATTCATGTATGCAGGTAGTGTAGTTGCTCTAAGGATAATTTATGCCATCTTATTTAAATTGGTAAATTTTATATTGAAAGCTTAAATTAAACATTTTCAATAAACCAAAAAATGTCTGCCCAAATTCTTTGTCAACACAAACACATACAGACATGCCAATAAAATTCAATAAGTGCAACAGTCAATATCCTTAAGAGCAACAGCAAAAAGGAGATAGAAAAGAAAATCGCAGTTTTGCGGTTTCCACAATCAGACAAACTAGTAGACAAACTGCAAAGTACCATTTCATACGCCCCCGATGCCAACATACATGCATGTATATAGGTACATTGGATGATAACAATGATGCCACTGACGATGTCGATGTCGACGTCGATGTTGTTGATAATTTGCTTAGAAACTATGGGAAGCTAGTAAAGCTACTGGCTTAAACTAAGGCGTATGACTCCATTAGTTGCGCCATAAATGAAAATATGTTGCAAGAGAAAAAAAAAAGAATTTTGAAATAGACAAAAAACTTGCTGAAAAACTGTGGAAAGCAGAAGAGTGAAAAGCTTTTTTGCAACAAACATAATCCATTCGCTCACTGTCTTTCGCTCTCTGTGTGTTAGTGTGTGTGTGTGGTGAAGTTCAATAGAGAGTTTAATAGATGTGTTTGACCCATTTCCTTTTTTTTGCGAATGCCAATAGAGAAAATAAACATTTCGCCCATATGTGATTTAGCAGCAATGTGAGGACCACTCTGTGGATTCAATGAAGATAAATTTTCTCAGCGATTTCAAAGAGCGAAAGAATAGTCGTCTCCTTCTTTAACAAACTCTGGAGCTCTCGCTAGAGCTCTCGCACATATGCATGCAGCCGGTCTCACTCAACTTCTAATTTTACCAACAACAACAATAGCCACCGGATAAGCTCAATGCATTTTATTGTGCTCTTAATGTTTTCAAGTTTTTATATGCGGCGGTGACGACGTTACAGGAAAGTTGCCAATTGATTTTTGTTGCTGCTGTAGTCATTTATGGCGATTACTTCTGATTGCTGATGCTGTGATTATTATTTTTGCCTACTCAATTTATGTACCAATGTATGTATGTATGTACGAGTATTTAAATGTAGGATAGTGTAGCAATTATAAAGTTGCACGTATTCATAGAACTACATGCAATAAGTAAGAAGTGTATGTGTGCAAATTTGTGCAACAATGTGTGATATTAAAATTCAATTTTCAATAACGACACATGTCGGAACACATTTATCAAAATGAGTTTTTATTGATTTTTATATTTTTCTTGTACAATTTATTTGTTTTTTACTACTGTGCAGTGAGGAGGTGTTGGAGTTGGTGTTGTTTGTCGCAATTTCATTTACCTGTTTACTATTTCATCAGCTTCTACTTATGCTCCCTTGCGCCACAAACGCATTTACTCTCATGTACAAGTATGCACGAAAAGCTAATCTGCATGAATTTCATCAGCAACATATTTTCATTTCTATGTACGAGTACTTACGAGTATATATGTGTGTGTGTGTGTATGAAGTATGTATGTCGTTGGCAAGGTACAACAACTGAATTGCAACAAAATATCATCAATAGCATATTTTAGATAATGAAAATTGAATTTTGCCATTGCAATTCGACTTTTCGTGTGTGTTTGTGTTTGTTTGTGTGTTACTAGCCTTTTGGCATTTACCATATGTAGGCTTTGCATGAGTATTGTGTGTATATATGTGTATGTGTGTGTGTGTGTGTGAGTGTGACACACAGCGCTGTACAACAGTGACCTGAATTTTAAGGCAAATTGGCTAAGTAACTGCAATTGAATTTTGCGGTTATATGCTGCAGTCATATGCCAACGTAATGGCCAAGTTAAGTTCGTAATTTTCTGGGGCATAATTTAGTTAATGGACATTTTTATTAGATCGAATTGATATTTCAGTTTTCAAACATTAAATAGAAATGTATCTTAAATGGTGTGTGCAAAGCAAATCGCGTACGTATAAGTGCAGAGATAAAGCGGGATGTCGAAAAGCTACAATCTCAACAGACAGCCGAAGACTTTGCCAACCAACTCGCACTCCTCCTATCACAAAACACCCCGTACCTGATGCCGGTGAGGTGCTAGGCTAGCAGCGTTGACAAAGAAACAAGTACGAACAGGTACGAACAAAAGTGTCGCGATCATACTGAAGCGAAAAACGCAGTATACAGAGCCACACTACAGCCAGTTCCAACGCGAGCGGCACACAGAGTTGAGGAGGGAAGAGAAACGTCTCTTCAGGCTCAAGAAAAGAGAAGCCAGAAGACGTGAGGAGTTTAAGGATATCAAAATGTTACGGGACAGGAACGAGGTCCGAAAATTGCGCGAAAGAATAGAACGCCTGCCTGATGGTTTAAAGACTGATGCCTCTTCCCGCAAGGATGACGACGAAAATCTGGTGACAGATATCCAGGGTATTATGAGATTCTGGAGAAAACACTGTTTGCAGCTGCTTAATGGCGGTGAAGGTAATAACCCCGTCACTGTGGAATCTACTCCGGAAACCCAAGTCACTGATGGCGTTGAAGTACCGCCATCCGATTATGAGAAGGTCTAAGCAGCAATCGCTCGGCTGAAAAAAAATAAGGCTGCAGGTGCAGATGGCTTGCCTGCCGAGTTTAAGACTGGATGCAAAGAGCTCACAAAACGCATGTACGAGCTTCTGTGCACAATATGGTCGGAGGAAAGCTTGCCAATTGCATTGGAACCTCAGCGTTCTCTGCCCAAACCATAAGAAAGGTGATTCAACGATCTGCGCCAACTACCGTGGGATGAGTCTCTTCTTAATATTGCACATAAGCATCTATCGAACGTACTGTGCGAAAGACTGAAGCCCATCGTCAACAAACTGATTGGACCTTATCAGTGCGGCTTCAGGCCTGGTAAATTCACCATCGATCAGATATTCACACTACTTTAAATCCTGGAACAGTCCCAAGAAAAGCAGATCGATACCCACCATCTAATCTTCGATTATAAAACCACCTTCGACAGCACGATTATACGCCTCAATGTCTGATTTTGATATCCCTGCAAGGCTCATTCGTCTTTGTAAAATGTCACTGAGCCACACCAACAGCGTAGTGAAAATTGATTCAGACTCTGTGCCATTTGATACCAAACGAGGATTCAGACAAGGTGATTCCTTATCGTGCAACTTCTTTAACTTTGTGCTAGAGAGAATAATTCGAGCTGCGACCATCGACACCGCTGGCACTATTTTCTACAAGAGTGTCACGCTGCTAGCATACGGTGATGATATTGGCATTATTGGCACCAAAGCGCAAGGCATTCTCCAATCTGGAAAGAGAGTGTCGTCCAGTGGGTCTAGTGGTGAACGAGGACAGAACGAAATACCTTATGTCAATAAACAAACAGACTCAGTAGGCAGTTGAGAAGCAGAGCCCTCTCTCGAACGCTGAAAATAAGGCGCTATAAGTCCCTCAACATTCGCATACTAATATATGGGATGAGATCTAATACTTAAGATGAAACCATGAGCTGTGCACCGACACTGACTGAGTTTCTGAGTATGGTGTCAACTATTAAGATATAGACGTTAGTCTCAGGTAAACTCGTAGTATTTACCTACGAATTGCTTTGAGTGTTGTGGAACACAAATCAAACATCCAATGTTAAATTTGTATTCCTGAATGCCTCGGAAATGTGGCAAGTCTTCATCATCATCACCAGCAAACTGCAGACGTTCGCGAATGGTGCTGCCCATGCCAAATACTTACTATGAAGACGATTGCCTATAACTATGATATGAGCTTTGGCAAAGAACTGGCCAAATATTATATAATGAGAAAAACAAGCGATAACTTTGAATAAAAAAAGGTATTTGATACGAACTCTAGAGACTGACATAGACTTGAAAGACCGAGAACATAAGCTGCATGGCAGAAGCAGCATCACAGAATAAAACAAGGTTACAATTAGAATGCTCCAAAGCATGAATGGCAGAAAATGGAAGGAATTCTTTTCTGCCCTATGATCCAAAAGGAGATTAGAGAAAATCGAGGGGAAGAAAGAGAAAATGAAAATGGAATGGAAACTTTCATTGGCCCCAGGTTTGTGTGTTGGCATAGGATAAGCTAAGATTAAGAACAAAGATGGAGACAACAAGTCAACCCACTGAGCTCATACTCTTGGGCTTAGATAGTTACCTAGTCACCTCCAAGGGAGTACAATCTTAAAATGAAGCGAAGCAATGAGCGTAGACTGCGAAATTGAGATTTTCAGGATACCAAGGATGCAGGAGAGCAGATTGAAGATAAACTTGCGCTCCACCCCATTTGCCCTATCCTTATAACATTTGCAACTGAATTAGAAACTTAAAGAACTATTTGACCTCCCAACCGCCCTTTCCCCAGCTATCATCTATGGACTATCAAGTCCAGTCTAAGAATCACTACACTACCTCGATGACCACACACTAGATTATTTTATTAATTCATAAATTTGTGTATTTGTGTATTTCGAAAATAGCTTCATTCAATACGACCCTCATCAACCTCTCTGAATTTTCTTATCTTATTCTAAGTAAGTTCAGTCATTAAAATCTAAATGTAGCTCTGAAGAAAATATGTATGGACTAAATGTGAAATTTGTGACAAAGATTTTTGCATGAAGCGTCATTCAGCATTTGCCGGCCATGCTCGTCTTTCCTCCACCAAGGAAGGAGGTAACCTCGCTACTTAATTTAATTGGAATTTTCTTTTACGTCTTCTTAAATTTTTGTTTATTAATTCTCCGAAGCACTTGTTGCACGTACATATTATTGCATACGCATACAGACACACTAATATGACATGGCTAGAATTCAAAGGTTGCACGCAACAGACAAATTTCCACATAATTTAGGTAAATTAAGAGTTACGAAAAGCAACAGCAACAAAACTGAAGCAAAATTCTTTTATGTACAAGTATCAGAATTCACCGAAAAAGGTTCATTGCACGCATTCATACCCCAAACAACGTACAGTGAACCTGAAAAGCACACATACACATACACTTACACATACACATACACATACACATACATACGAAGAACAATTTCACGACGATAGAAGAAGAAAATTTACGAGTATGCAAACATTGGCTAACACAAAAATGCAGCAGCACGCAGAGAATGAAACTAAAGCAAAGTACCATAGTAGAGGAAAATAGAGAAGAACATCATGTATGAAAAGTATGAAAATGTAGGCATGCATACATGTGTGTGTGTGTGTGTGTGATTGCCATTTATGTTTGACCAAACAAAAAAAAAAAGCGAAGAAAACGACATCTTAAACCAACATTTATGCAAAGTGACAAATAAGAAAAAACTAAATTGAACAAATTTGGTTTTCAATGTTGACATTGTCGTTGCATTGCGGCACACACACACACTCACACACACACACACACACACAGACACAGACAAACACTTTGCTGCCAAGGCGCACATTAACCCAGAGGGTGCTCTGGCCTTTTGGCTCCTCACCGATCTCCCACCAACTACATGCCTTGCATACGTACGCTCCTGCGTTCCTTGTGAAAGTTAATAGCCAAAGTAATGCGCAAGTAATAATCAAATATCGATCCGTATGCGTCTGGCAGTTTTTAGTTAGTAAATAGTAAATAGCAGAGTGTTTCACTTTGCTTGCTTTCGCCTTCTACTTTATCTGCTTTTGTAACTTCTTAGTATTTTTATTTTCAAATTTTCTTTTTAGGTTTTTTTTTTTGGGTTCCTTTACTCCGTTGTGGATTTTGTTTGCAGCCAACCAGCCATTCATAGCAAGACAGGCAGCAGGCAGGCAGGCAGGCAGGCAGCAGTCACTCAGTCAGTCACCTTTCAACGTCTTTCAATGTCTTTGCGTTTGCAATTTTGATGTGCCTTATGCGCACTTTTGCTTTTCTGTTTATTTTTTCCCAAAATAAAAAAAAAAAAAATCATTCCTGAATATCCTGTCAGGACACACACACACACTCTTCACACATTTACTCAAATGATTATTATTGTAGTGGCAACGTTTGAGGGAGAGCGGGAGAGCTCTGGATGTGTGTGTGTGTGTGTGTGTTGATCGAATTTTAGCTTCTCGTAGGCGTTTGTAAAGCTACAGACAGAACATTTACAATGGGTGTATATCAGCTGATTTGCTCTCAGATTGAAATTTTCTTTTTTTTTGTGTTCGAATGAAGTTTGTGAAAGTTGAAGGTGCAATTACGAAGTTAAAGTATTTTTATGTTTTATTTTCTAGGTTCTTAAATCTTTTATTTGATCGTTTCACCGTTTAAGCTTTATCATTTTTCTTGAATGAAATCGACAAAGAATTTAGTGATTAAAATGTACTTTGGGCTGGACACTCTGCCAAAAAAAAACATGGTATCTAACAAGGGCAAAATAAATTTGATTTGGTCAGACGATGCTATGATACTTTCTATGCTTGTCATGGTTACTTATTAGCTTTTAAGAGATTAGCTAAATAACTTTATCATAAGAAAAAAAAACTAAAAATCTTAATGGGGAAGGATAAGTTGAAATGGTTGGGATTTAATTAAGTAGTTTTTTTAAGGTTGGTACATTGTGGTTAAATGAGATATTTTCACAATTCCTTTAACATTTTTTTAAGGTTGGTACATTGTGGTAGAGCTGACATCACCGCTGTACAGGAAATGCGATGGACGGGACACGGTTGCTCCAAAAGAGCATCCTGTGATATCTACTACAGCTGTCATGCGTCGAGACACGAATTTGGTGTTGGATTTGTGGTTGGGAAGAGACTGCGTCATCTAGTCTCGAGGTTCACAGCGGTGAACGAGCGCCTAGCCACTATCCGCATCAAGGCAAAATTCTTCAACATCAGCCTAATTTGTGTCCATGCCCCGACGGATGAGAAGGATGAAACGACCAAAGATGACTTCTACGAGCTCCTCGACAAAGCTTATGAGCATTGCCCCCGCCACGATGTTAAAATCGTGTTAGGCGACTTTAATGCCAAGGTGGGCAAGGAGAGTCTTTTTGGTCCGACGATCGGAAAATTCAGTCTCCACGACGAAGCCACCGATAACGGTATGAGACTGATCGACTTCGCCGCGGCACGAAACATGACAGTTAGTAGCACCAGATTCCAACATAAGGATATCCATAAGGCCACTTGGCTGTCCCCTGATCAAAACACACGAAACCAAATTGATCACGTTGTGATCGACGGAAGGCACACTTCCAATGTACTAGACGTACGCACAATACGTGGTGCAAACATCGACTCAGACCACTACTTGGTTGCAGCCAAGGTCTGCACACGTATATGTGTAGCAAATCGCGTACGGATAGGTACAAAGAGAAAGCTGGATGTCGAAAAGCTGCAATCACAACAGACAGCCAAAGTCTTTGCCAACCAACTTGCACTTCTCCTTTCGCAAAACACCCCTCAACTTGATGATATATGCGCACAGTGGACGCACATTTCCCGCTCTATGCGTACGGCTGCCGAAGAGGTGCTAGGCTACCACCGTCGACGGAGAAATATGTGGTACGACCAAGAGTGTCGCGATGCTACTGAAGCAAAAAACGCAGTCTATAGAGCCACCCTGCAGTCAGTTGCAACGCGAGCTGCTAAGGAGCGATACAGAAAGTTGAGGAGGGAGGAGAAACGTCTTTTCAGGCGCAAGAAAAGAGATGAAGAAAGACGCGAGTTCAATGATATCGAAATGTTGCGGGACAGGAACGAGGTCCGAAAATTCTTTGAAAGAATAAGACGCCTGACTCTTGGTTTGAAGACCGGGGCCTCTTCCTGCAAGGATGAAGATGGAAATCTGGTGACAGATATCCAGGGCATAATGAGATTATGGAGGGAGCACTTTTCGCAGCTGCTTAATGGCGAAGACGGCAATAATCCCGCCACTGCGGAACCCACTCCGGAAACCCCAATCACTGACGGCGTTGAAGTACCGCCGCCTGACTATGAGGAGGTCTTAACAGCCATTGCTCGGCTGAAAAACAATAAGGCTGCAGGTGCAGATGGCCTGCCTGCTGAGTTGTTTAAGACCGGAGGCGAAGAGCTCAAAAAACGCATGCATGAGCTTCTATGCAGAATATGGTCAGATGAAAGCATGCCAAGTGATTGGAATCTCAGCGTACTCTGCCCAATCCATAAGAAGGGTGATTCCACGATCTGCGCCAACTACCGTGGGATCAGCCTTCTTAATATTGCATATAAGGTTCTATCGAGCGTACTGTGCGAAAGACTGAAGCCCATCGTCAACAAACTGATTGGACCTTATCAGTGTGGCTTCAGGCCTGGTAAATCCACCATCGACCAGATATTCACACTACGCCAAATCCTGGAAAAGACCCGAGAAAAAAAGATCGACACCCATCATCTATTTGTCGATTATAAAGCCGCCTTCGACAGCACGATTAGGGATCACTTGTACGCCGCAATGTCTGATTTTGGTATCCCTGCAAAGCTCATTCGTCTTTGCAAAATGACACTGACCAACACCACCAGCGCAGTGAAAATTGGGACAGACCTCTCCGCACCATTTGATACCAAAAGAGGTTTCAGACAAGGTGACTCCCTATCGTGCGATTTCTTTAACCTAATGCTGGAGAAAATAATTCGAGCTGCGAACATCGACATCTCTGGCACTATCTTCTACAAGAGTGTCATGCTGCTAGCATACGCTGATGATATTGACATCATTGGCAAAAACGCTCGAGCAGTCAGTGCAGCATTCTCCAACCTGGAAAGGGAGTCTCGTCGTGTGGGTCTAGTGGTGAACGAGGACAAAACGAAATACCTTGTGTCAACAAACAAAGAGTCACGGCGTCTTGGACAAAATGTCACTGTTGACAACTACACTTTTGAAGTCGTCAAGGATTTCGTTTATTTAGGATCCAGCATAAACACCAACAATAATGTCAGCCTTGAGATCAAGCGGAGACTAACTCTTGCCAACAGGTGTTACTACGGGCTCAGTAGGCAATTGAGAAGTAGAGCCCTCTCTCGACCGACGAAAATAACGCTCTATAAGTCCCTCATCCTTCCCGTCCTAATGTATGGCGCAGAGACGTGGACATTGACCATCAATGATGAGAGACTGTTAGGAGCGTTCGAGAGGAAGATACTCCGTAAGATCTACGGTCCAGTATGCGTGGATGACGTGTTTCGAATAAGATGGAACAATGAGCTGTATGAGCTGTACGCCGACACTGACATAGTCAAGCGTATAAAACTCCAGCGGCTTCGCTGGCTGGGTCATGTTGAGCGAATGGAAGAAAGCGCTCCGGCTAGAAAGGTGTTTTATTCGAACCACGGTGGAGGATCACGCAGAAGGGGACGTCCTAATCTCCGTTGGAAAGACCAGGTGCAGGGCAACCTGACTGCACTTGGCCTTATCAACTGGCGCCAGCGCGCGCATAGCAGAAGTGACTGGCGAAGCTTTGTGGAGGCGGCCAAGACCGATCATCGGTTGTAGCGCCAGCTAAGTAAGTAAGTAAGTAAGTAAGTACATTGTGGTCCTTTGTACATGAGATGTTTTCACAATTCCTTTAACATTTTTTTTTAATTGTTATTAACTTTAGTAAATCTCGATTAAAAGTATGTTCGGGTGCGCAAAGGGAATCTCTAATGTATTAAAACTAATATAATAAAACGATTAATATTTTCATCATTTATTATATATTCTTGTCTAGAAAAAATTACTAAAGAAGTAATTAATAAAACAAAAGATATAAATAGTAAACTTATTCAATCAAATAAAAAAGTCATTACAATTCTTAATCTTATCAAAGAAACAACTTCATTTTAAGATTGCGAAATTCTTAGTTCGCCTATAAGTATGCAATGAAAATTAAATTTTTCACAGATTATTTCATACTTTAATTCGTTTTTTTGTTAAACTTCAATGCGTTCGCTGTTAGGCCCAGGCTTTTTGTGAAGGTTCTCGTTGTTTTTAGATATATTTTCTGTTTCTCTTCTAATAAAAATAAAAAAGGGAAACTGTGTGTTTGGTTTGTATTTTTGTAATCAGCAAACAAAGAATCGAGTCTCTGTGCAAATATATTACGCTATCCAACTAAAAATATATAATTCGTTCCTTTTTTGTGTTTGAATTTTAGAAATGATGATTAAAAATATTTCATTTCAATGGCCGCTAATATAAATATTGGTTATCGTACTTGTTTATGTAACGAGTAATTCATTGGACATTTGCGATTCTTAAGAAAGGAGAAGAAGGACTCAATGAGTTACATTCCAAGAAGGTAGAACGAAAAACACAGTGATAGACCATATTTTTAATCGATTAAATACCACTGAATGGCATTTATAGTGAAAGAAAGCCAGGCCAGGTTAGAACTTAATTTTCCATATAGATTTGTAACTAAAATTTTTTTTTTTTAAATCTCCCTGAAATGCTAAATTATGTTCCTCAAAAATTATTACCATGATTTAGTTTTCAGCCGGCTAGTAGTAGTCGTGTGGTCGCTGTGGCGTAGTGGTAGTGCTTTGGACTGCTGCGCAGAGTGTCCGGGGTTCGAATCTCGGCACAGGCAAAATCAAAAAGTAAAAAAAATAATTTTTCTACACGGCACCACCTCGTGGCAGGCAATGGGAAACCTACAACAGTAAAAATTGCTATGAAAAGCTTTTCACTTCACCGTTCGGATTCGGCATTAAACTGTAGGTCCCTTCCATTCATGTACAAATATAACACGCACAACATGAGTGGATGCGAAAAGCTCGGCCTAGGCCCTCCATGGGCTGTTGTGCCATTAAAAGTAAAGTAAAACGTAGTAGTCGGTAATCGGTTAATTGGAAAATCCGAATCCATAAACCCATTCAAACGTGCAACAATAATGCATTCACGCGCATATTTCGTAAAATCAAAACAAAAATAAAAAAAGATAAAAAATTTTAAAGTAAAACTTCAACAAATCCGAAAATAAACACACACACACACACGAAATATAACTTTCAAATCTTTGCTTATTTTTTTGTTGCAGGAAGCCTTAACTGCTTTCACATAAGCACATGGAAATGTGAAGGTATGTGTGTTAGTGTGTGTACCTACAGACGCACAATAAATGCAGCGCCATCCGCCATCCACCATCCGCCATCAGCAGCAGTAGCAGTCATGGTCGTTGCGATGCAGTAAAGTGCCTTTTACTGATGTACGACCCAACCTCCACCCCACCCCACCCCACTCCCCTACCATGCCCCACTTTAACGCTCACACACCAGCGAAGAGAGGCGCTTTTGGCCTGTAGGCGCTTTTAACAGTTTTCGTAACGTTTCGCCATTGCCGTCGCTGGCGTCGTCGTCGTCGTCGTCGTCGTCGTCGTCGTCATTGTCGTCGTTTTTGTTGTTATTTTTTCAATGCCAATGCAAAAATAGAAAGCTGCTGCATACAATGCTGCGCTTTTCGCTTTTCTTTTTACATTTTTGTGAGTAGTATTATAGGCGCATACACAATATATACATGCGAGTATGTATGAGTATATGTGTTTTGTTTTTCGGCTTTTTCTATATACATACATACTCGTACATATAATATATATTTTTGTAATTTGTATGCGTTGTTCCTCGTTGTGGATTTTTTTCTTTGCATTCATTTTTTGCGTAATTTTTTTTCTTGCTCTATTGTGAGCCGTTGTGCCGTTGTGCCGTTGCGCCGTTGCGCTTTGCTTTCTTTTTTTTTTTTTTTTTGGACGTTTCGTTTTGGTGTGTCTGTCAGAAATTTTTCAACGCACCGTTAGATGCTGCCGGCGTTTAAAGAACTAATTAAAATAAACGTCAAAGCAAAGCGTATGCGCCTAAATGCACACATCGTGGGTTCGTGTGTTTTTATATTTGATTTTTTTTGTTTGTTTTGTTACTCATTCGTTTGCTGGTGCTGGTGCTGCTGCTGCCGCCAGACAGATGCATTCAAACGCATCGTTTACCTTTTTCGACATCGCCGGTCGTATTGCAGTTTTAGCTTATTTCTTCTTTTTTTGCTTTGTTTTTTGCTTGTGATTTACAAATTTTATGTTGCAGGATAAGGATAAGAGACTCGGAGAGCAGGAGAGTGTAGTAGGCTCTCGAGTCTCTACAATGTTCATTAGCTTTTATTGATAAAAGTTATTCAGCTGCAGCAGCTGCAGGAAGGAGGTAGGAAGGAAGTGTGATTTGTGTGTAGCTTTACTATCACTGCTAAGTAATATCCATTTGGAAAGGGATATTGGCATTTCTATTTTGTTTTTTTTGTTTTTTTCGTTGAAAATAGTAATACAGCATACATAGTCTGCTAGCAGAGAAAGGCAAAGACTTACAGTAGAAGCCATTATCAAATTTCTATGTATATTAAATATAAAAACAAAGAAGCACAACAACGCGTTAGGGGCCATGATAAGCCAATAGTTACAAAAGTAAAGTCATATGAAGAGCGATCAAACCTACGAAGCAGGAACAAGTTAAAAAAGTGATATCGACATAATTGAAGTATCAGACAGGGAACGATGCTAAACCCGATAAAAAAGTAACTGAAAGACAAGGTTTCTTATTAGCATAAGTATCACGTCCCAAGGCGAAGTACCAAGTAAATACATATGAAGTGTCAAATACCAAGTATCAGTAATCAACTATTAACTTTTAAGCACCAAGTGTCAAATTAAGTATTAAATATCAAGTTTCGAGTATGAAGTTGCAAGTAAGAAGTTTCAAGAATGAAGTTTCAAGTATGAAGTTTCAAGTATCAAGCGTCAAGTATCAAGTGTATGTACACTATCAAGTGTAAAGTATCCAATAACCAGTATTAAGAAGCAAATATCAAGTATCCAGTATCAAATATCAAGTATCAAGGATCCGATATCAACTCATTACCATCAGGTATAAAGCATTAACAAAAAGGATGAAGTGTTATGTACTAATTATTTCGTGTCAAGTATGAAGTACCGAGTATCCAGTGTCAAGTAATAAGTACCATGGAAGAAGTGTATATTTAGTATCAGATATAAATTATCAACGATCAAGAAAGAATTATTTAGTATAACTATCAAATATAAATTTATAAAGATCAGGTAAAAAGTATCAAGTATCAAGTACCAAGTATCAAGTATCAAGTACCAAGAATCAAATACCAAGTACCAAGCATCAAGTACCAATTATCAAGCACCATGTATACAGTATCAAGTATGGAGCACCAAGTATCAAGTACCCAGTATCAAGTACCAAGTATCAAGTACCAAGTATCAAGTATCAAGTAAGAAATATCAAGTACTAATTATTCAAGTGCCAAGTATCAAGTACCAAGTATCATGTACCAATTATCAAGCACCAAGTATCAAGTACCAAGAATCCAGCACCAAGTATCAAGTACCAAGTATCAAGTGCCAAGTGTCAAGTGCCAAGTATCAAGTACCAATTATGAAGCACCAAGTATCAATTACCAAGTATAAAGCACCAAGTATCAAGTACCAAGTATCAAGTGTCAAGTGCCAAGTATCAAGTATCAATTACCAATTATCAAACACCAAGTATCAAGTACCAAGTATCAAGTACCAAGTATCAAGAACCAAGTATCAAGTGCCAAGTGTCAAGTGCCAAGTACCAAGTATCAAGTACCAATTATCAAGCACCAAGTATCAAGTACCAAGTACCAAGTATCAAGTGTCAAGTGCCAAGTACCAAGTATCAAGTACCAATTATCAAGCACCAAGTATCAATTACCAAGTATAAAGCACCAAGTATCAAGTACCAAGTACCAAGTATCAAGTGCCAAGTATCAAGTATCAAGTACCAATTATCAAGCACAAGTATCAATTACCAAGTATAAAGCACCAAGTATCAAGTACCAAGTATCAAGTGTCAAGTGCCAAGTATCAAGTATCGAGTACCAATTATCAAGCACCAAGTATCAAGTACCAAGTATCAAGTACTAAGTATCAAGCACCAAGTATCAGGTATCAAGCACCAAGTATCAAGTACCAAGTATAAAGCACCAAGTATCAAGTATCAAGTACCAATTATCAAGCACCAAGTATCAAGTACCAATTATCAAGCACCAAGTATCAAGTACCAAGTATCAAGAACCAAGTACCAAGTGTCAAGTGCCAAGTATCAAGTATCAACTACCTAGTATCAAGTGCCAAGAGCCAATGATCATGAATCAAGTATAATGCGCCAAGTCTCAAGCATCAATTTACCAGTCTAATGAATCATGAATCATCATGAATAAAATCTCAATTAATGAATCGTTATTCATATATCAAGTGCACCAAACTTGAATCGTGAATCACGAATTGTGAGTCATGAGTCATATATCGCAAATCATAACTCATAGAGGAATTGAAAGACTTATTTATAAAATTATTAAGACTTTTAAAGCTATTACTCAAATAGTTTAATAGGATCATACTATAGGATCATAGGAAACTCAAGCTTACAATTGATATAACCTTTCATCTCCCTTTTAATGGCACAACAGCCCATAGAAAGCCTAAGCCAAGCATTTCACTTCCTTCAAGTGATTCATTTCACTTCATTTCCATGGAATGGAATGGACCTACAGCTGTATGCCAAAGACGAACGGCAAAGTGAAAGGCTTTTCTTATGCCTGCCGAACCTACTGTTGTAGGTTCGCCATTGCCTGCCAAGTGCCAAGAGGTGGTGCCGTGTAGAAACATTATTTTTTCTTTACTTTTGTGATTTTGCCTATATCTATGCGTAGCAGGCCAGCGCACTAACTATAACCTTGGCTTCAACAAAACAAATCTACTACTATCTACTTTTCAATACGAAGCCAAACTGATGTGAATTAAATAAATTAAATCATTACAACTACAACGATTGCAATATAAACTACAAATTCAGAAATTGCGTTGGAGTTCAACTCGTCTGCAGTTGAGGCACAATAGAGAATTTAATGTGTGCACACATACAAGTATGGCACATGGTACATACATATGCACAATATATAAATATAAATATTTTTATTTATTTTGTGAACTTCAACTATGCATTTCGCATATGCATATATCAAAATTAAAATGAAAAAAATAAATATTCATTATTTTTTCCATTTCCTCTGTTTGCCAAATATACGCAAATATGTTTTGTGCTAGGAGAGGCACACACACACACACTATTCACAAATACACACGAAGAGCAAGAGAAAGAGAGATGCTGCATTTTGTTAAGCAAAGCATGTGAGTGAGTGAGTGTGTGCGTGAGTGTGTGTGTGTGTGTGCGTGTGTGTGCGAATGCTTCTGTAATACAGTTGACATTTTTAGTCAAATATGGTTTGAGTTTTTAATTCTAAAATTTTTCATATTTTTTGTTACATTTTTATTGTTGCATATTTTTATTGCAAACACAATGTACGGTATATGAGAAGATTTTTCGTAATATTTGCGTGTGTGTGTGTGTGTGTGTGTGTGTGCGTGTGTGTGTGTGTGTGTGCGTGCGTGTGTGTGCACGAAACATAACTGAAAACAACAAGAATTGTACACAAAAAATAATAATAATAAGAATAATATTTCATATTCGCATTTTGTGACATGAGCGCCGCAATGTATGCAAGATTTTTTTTCGACAAAAACTGACGACGACGACGACGAGCATTGCAACTTGTGCAGTAGTATGTACTATCAGGAGGGTAGGGCTACGATTCCCGTTTTGAGCAGAAGCACAAAGCAGGACTCCTTTTGACTTTGCATTTTAATAATAAAAGGGACATTGCAAGCACTCGACGCGCAAAAATGAAACACAACAAACCAAAATAGTAAAAAAAAAAAAAAAAAAAAATTTAAATATTAAATAAAAGGAACAGCAGAAAAGAGATAAGGGCCAAAAAGATTCATTTTAAAAATATTGAAAAACGCATTTTGAATATTTTTTATAATTTATTCTTTTACATGTGTGTGTGTGTGTGTGTGCATACATTTTTTGATGATGGCGTTTTGTTGTGCGGCACAGGTTTGAGTATTTTGTTTTTTGTTTTATTTGTTTGCTTTGCATGGAAAAGTTATGAAAGTACTTAAAACTGAAAATTGATATTGCAGACATGATAGATGAAATGAGATATCATGATGCAGCAAATATCAACAGACAGACACAGGCACACACACACACAGACACACTTATATACTACTACACACATATGCACATACACTCGCACCTACCAGTATGAATTGCAAGAAGCTGCTGGATATTTTCAAATAAAAGACTTGACTCGTTTTGTTTTTTGTTGCCGCAATTGTATGTGTGTGTGGTTTTTGATTGACAAGCCTTGCCTGTGTGTGTGTGTGTGCTGTGTGTGGTTTGATGGTTGGCTGAAAGGTTGTCCTCACCCCGCATGAAGTGAGAAGTGTAGCAGCGAAGTAGTTAATTTATTTCACTTTAATTATTTTGTTAAAAAATTGTTCATTCGAATTTAAGTTCAGCTTTAAGAAATTTACCAGAAAGTCTAGCAGTCAAAATTGTTTGAAAAGTGTACATAAAAATATTGAAATCGAATTGCAATATCAAGAACGAATTGACAGTGGACAGTGGGTTTCATTTTGGTCTGGTATTTTGTATAAATTTCAGTTTTTGGGTTTTGTGTCTGAATTTTTGTTTGGGTTTTAGGCTGGATTATGGTCTCAACGGTATGATTTAAATTTTGGTTTGAATTGGTTTTTTGGTTTGATTTGTAAGTCTGAATTTGGCCTGAGTAGCGACTGCTCAGATTTTTGGTTGGAATGTAGTCATACTTCTGATCAAAATTCTAATCTTTTTTTGCTCATGATGTCAGACTGAATATTTGTCTCAAATTCTTGATTACTGCAAATAGTTATTACAAAACCCATCAATCGCACATATCGAAATCATAATTTGCTGGAAATTCTTCTAAACCTTTTTTTTTGATTATTTTTCATAATCATATTCCTATATTGACCAAATTGACCAAAAAGATATACCAAAATCATTCATTCATTGAAAGAGCAAGAGCACTCAAGAATATGCATGTAGTCAAAGGAGTTTCGGCAAAGTATGTACAAAGATTGGAGACAGTAATTACATGTAAGCGCATTAATAATTTATAATTACTAACTTCAGTAATTGATTGATAATAGAGAGCTTGTTTTAACCACTTGAAGGAAAAAGCTTCAATTACCAAATCAAAACCAGAAGAACGTAAGCAACACCAGCAAAATGACTGCAACTGTAGCAGCAAAAGAATTTGTCCTTTTTCGTATTGTAATGATGAAATATTTATGTACTATGCGCCAATAAGATAGAAATGCAAATCTGATTGATATGAAATTGAAAAGAGGAAATTAAAAATCATTGCACAAAATAACAAGAAAAAATAGCAAAGAACATGTTCGTATGCAGTACTACTGTGGGCAAAAGTTAGTAAGACTTTGTTCATAATTTCAAATTTTTTCAGTGATTTTGTAATCAATCGTGATCAATCACTCTTCTTAGGCCCAAATGATGTTTTAAAATGGTTTTCACTGATCCTTCCGATATTCCAACGATGCCACGATGCCAGTAAGGTCTCTGACTGTTAATCGTCGATGTCGATTCTCGAGCACCAATTCCTTGATTTTATTGACGTGTTGATCATCAGTTGATGTTGATGGCCGTCCTGTACGTGGTTCGTCGTCAACGCGTTCTCGACCATCTTTGAACAATTTGTACCAATCAAAAACACTTGCTCGCGACATACAATTATCACCGAAGGCCTTTTGCAACATTCTGAACTGAACGTTTCGGCACCAGAAATTTGATTCCGCACACAAAATTTAATGGAGCTTCTTTGTTGAATAATTTCACTCATTGTGAAAATCGCCGAATGCACTTTTTGTACTTCAGAAAGACAAGCGTATACTAAACACTAATGATTATTTTGATGTAACATTTGGCACAGATGTCACCGACAGTCATACCAACCTTAAAATAATAATATTTTGATGAATGGGTTTCCGCGCGAAATTTAAATTAAATATAGGATTGTGAGGAACGCAATAGAAGAGTCAGTCCACTGTCAACAGTACGGAACCAAACACTCGCACACACACAAACAAATGAACGAATGGACAATTAATCGAATGTTTGAATGAATCGAATGAAAAAATGTTGTTAGCAAATATACATGGTACATAAAAATAAATTTGAAAATGTTTTGCCTGAGTGGCGATTTATAATATATTTTATTTATTTTCTTTCTTCCATGTACACACACAAAGCAACCAGTGTGTTTGGGTAGGTAAAGCGCGCGCACACACACACACACACACACACACCACTGTGTGCAATAAATAAATTGTGTTTCACAAAAATTCCTACTCATTTTAGCAAAAATACAAAAGCGCACTTGTGTTACAAAAAATATTTGCTTCCAAAAAATAGAAAGGAAATTATACGAGTATAAATGAATTTTATTAAAAGTAATGGAAAAAAAAGTAAAGAAAACGCTTGCTGATGAGTATGTGTGTGTGTGTGTGTGTGATGAGTATGTGTATGTGTATATCTATTTTGTCCTTCTCCTTGTGTATCAACGACACAATCACAAAAGTATAGCAAAAATTTACAAATGGAAAGCGTAAACAAAGACTCAAACCTTCTCCGCTACTGTACTACTGTTGTTATTGTGTTGTTTTGTTTCTGCGTGCGTACATGAATTTCTACGAATAAATGCAAAACCCTAAAGGTATGCAATGAAAATGTACATGGAAATCAGTACAGCCTAAGTGATACAATGTTTTGTACTGTAACGTGTGATGTTGTTGGTGCTTTCGTTGCTGTTATCGCTGCTGTGCTGCCGGTGCCTTCGTTTGTTCGGTTCTTTTTTTTACTGTTGGTTGTTGTTGGTATTGTTTTGATATTGCAACGCAACATAGCAAATGCGAAATAATTTTATTTCAATACACAACAAAAAGGAAAGAAAATAGGAAAAATGAATTAAATAAAATGAAATGAAAAAGCTTTTTGCAATCAGCTGTTGTTTTTTCCATTTTTTGCTGTTGATATTTTTAACTGTTTTATTTTTGGCGGGAAAATTTGTACAGAACTGCGCTGCAGCAGCAGCTGCACAAAAAGAACCAAGAAAACGAAAAAGAAAAAGAAAATTGCGCGCTTCGGCTGTTGGCTTCGTTGATTCCATTGGCGTTGTCGTCGTTTTTCGTTTGAACGTGCAAAGCAGAACAATCATACCAAATATTCGTTTTTCTTTTCTTTTCCTTTATGTGCATATGTATATGTATGAATGTACGCGTGTGTGTGTGTGTGAGTGTGTGTGAGGGAATGATGCTGTGTATGTATTTGTACATGAGAAATGAAATTCATCATCATCCAGCGTTGGGAATTTGAAGTGCGTTTGCTTTTTTTCTTCTGTGCAATGTTTTTGTTTCTGTGGTTCCTTTTTATTTTTTTTTTTTTTGGAGAAAAAGGATTTTCCTTTTTTCTTATGGACAAAAAAGTGAAAAAAGTTTATATATTTTTACTTAAAAAGAAATATATTTTTTATATACCATAAATATGTACTCGTATGTACTTGAACATGTAGAAAAATATTTGCGGGAAGGTCGCAAAATGATAGCAATGATGCTGGTGGTTTGGGGTGTGATATTGTTGGTTGGGGATATGGACGAGAAATTTGCTATGTTGCATTTCTCTCTTGTAGCTTATTTACATGTGTATGAATGTATGTAAGTTTTGGGGGCAAAAGTACAGTTGATAAAAATGCTTTTCTAAGATTTTCCACATTACAAAAATATGTGAGAAATTAATGTATTTCAACTGAGTTTTCTTAACTAATTAATTCTAAGCGGTCGTATAATACTTTATATATAAAGGGTGTTTTTTCTAGAAGTGTGGTTTTCAATCTGGCAATACTTTTTTCGGAGTTGATCTTTTTGACAGCTGTCACTTGATTTATGCTCAGTTTGGTTTGCCATTTCATAATGAATAGACTTACGCCTGAATAATGTTTGCAAAATTACTGAAATTTATTATCAAGATTCGTGCGCTGTGAAAAAAGTTTTTCGCTAGCTACGTCCATTTAGCGACGAGGCTCATTTTTGGCTCAATGGATACGTGAATAAGCAGAATTGCCGTATTTGAAGTGAAGACCAGCCAGAGGCAATTCAGCAGCGATCAATGCATTCCGAAAAATGCACTTTTTGGTGCGGTGCGGTTTATGGGCAGGCGGCATCATTGAGCCATACTTCTTCAAAGACGATGAAGGCCGCAACGTAATGGTCAATGAAGAAAGGTACCATTCGATTTTAACTTTTTTTTTGGCCGAAAATGCTAGAATGGACTCGGCCGACATGTGGTTCCAACAGGACGGTGACACATGCCACATGCCACACTGCACGCGAAACCATGCATCAATTGAGAGGAGAATTTGGTGAGCAGTTAATCTAACGTTTTGGTGCAGTCAATTGGCCACCAAGATCATGTGATTTAACCCCGTTAGACTATTTTTTGTGGAGCTATGTTAAGTCTCTTGTTTATAGGGACCAGCCAAACACGATTACTGCTTTGGAAGTCAACATTGAACGCGTAATTTGTGAGATTCCGGCCGAAATGTGTTAAAAATGTGCCAAAATTGGTCTTTCAGAATGGACCACTTGAACCGTAGCCACGGGCAACATTTAAGTGAAATTATCTTTAAAAAGTAAATGGCAGGAATTGATTTATCGATCCAAATAAAAATCTCATTCACTTTTGTAAAATTTCTGTGTTTTTTTTTTTTTATACTTAAACTCTTATAAAAATCACTTTACTTTAAGCTTTTAAATGGAGTTGGTCGAGATTGAGAATAAGTTATTAGTTACAAAGAGAAAGAGAGTGAGACAGCCACAAACACAGGGGCGTTCGTAGATAAGTAATAGATTAGTATTAAAACAATGCAGGCCAGTAAGGCTTTTGAAAACCTCTTTGCTGACATTACAACGATTAAGTAATGCATACTTTTCAGCCAATCTACAAGAGAGAATCCAAATCTCACGAAGTGTTAAAAATCAGTGAGAGATCGAGTACATCGTCAATAATACTGGTAAGAGTATTTGTGTTTCTTTAAAGGAGGGAGTAAAGCTTTATAGTTTGAAAGTCATTGGAATCTGACTTTCTAAAGCTTAGCCTCGTAATTTCCACATGAATATTTGGGAGATTGTGCACAATGGTTGTATACCAATGAGATTCGTTTTAATTCGTTCGTTTTAATTCAAAAGAGAGATCGGATTTTTGAAGTGTTTTACAAAATAAACTGAACTTCTTAATCGAAGCAGATGCGAGTGAGCAGACGAAGTTTTAAGTGTCAGTACATGCAATATGAGAGTGAATGCTTATTTATTAAGCTTAAGAGAAGGCTGTAGATAAAGTTTGAACATCATTGGAATTGTTATGTTATGTTATTGTAGTTCAGCTCTAAGTTTCGGATCCAATGGAAGGGAAATATATTTTAACTTGGATATAAAATATATATAGAATATTTCTGTAATATATATTTTTGAATTTAATGTATGAAAAGAAAAATCGGTTTAGAAATAATTCCCATTATTTCTTAGGTGGACGTATAAAAATACAATTAATGTATTTGTATAAATTAATTATAGTTCCCGAAGATACCAATAAATATCTACATACTTACATATATAGTATACATAATATTATATTGAATACTTATATGCTTACCTTAAGAATAAAATAATGTTTTCTTATGTTTTCTTTAAAATTGAGGTACTCTAAACTTTGTTATTGCATTATAATTTTCGAGATATATTTCAATTAAAAAAAAAATAAACCAATAATTTTTGCTGTTTCCAGCCAATAAATTAAAAAGTTCATATAATTTTCAAATTTTCTAGGGAATTTCATTTTTATGTACTTTTTTTTAGTTGGATTTGCCTAAAAGTAAATTGGAAGCATGCAAAATATTATAAAAAATACTACAAAAAAAAGATTTGCAAAGAGAACGTGAGAGCGAGAGACATGAAGAGAAAGGCAAACATTTTATCGAAACCGGTAAATCTAATAGAATACAAATATGTAAAAGAGAGGTACACAATGTAAATAACAGCAATAACAAAAAAGAGCTAAATAACTAAATAAAAGTAAGTGAAATAACAAAAATTGAGGACACGGAAACATGCGACGTTTATAAAACTGAAATAAAATGTAAATATATACGAATATTATACGAGAATATTTGTATGTATGGGTAAATGGAGGAGGCCATATAGAAAATTATATAGGGTGTAGACTTTGTTGTTGTTGGTGGTATCGAATTTGACAAACATGCAACATTTGCAAACGGAACGTGAAAATAAAATGTCAGCTTAATATGAAAATGAGAACCGAAAAATCTAATAGTTTTAAAGATTCAATGAGGAATAGAATAAAAAGAAAATTCTTGTACATACTCAACAAAGAAAATATGGTAATATTGAACACTTAAAGCGAGTTTATTGAGGCTTACAATTTATAACTTTATTAAAATAAAATGTGATTTTTTTGGTTTCTTTCGTAATTTGTGTTTAACGATTAAATTATTGTTAATTATTTTGCTAGTTAAACTGAAAAAAAGTAAATTGTATGTAACAAATTCATAGACAAAGAACACGACGAAGAGCAAAAATATATGTAACGTATTATTTATTATCATTATTATTGAGTTTCAAAAACAAAACCAAAAAAAAAAAAAAAACTTAATATTGAGAGAATAGGATTGAGTAACAAATAAGAGAGAGCAAATGTAAGCATGGCATTGCGCACTTACCGATTCGTGTGAAGCGCGGTAGTCGAGATCGCCGCCGAGTCCACCGCCTGCCGAGGCTGAACGCGGTTGCATGTGATGTCGACTGTTGCTGTTGTCGTCCTCGCTGCAATCGATTTCCTTTTTGAGTGACTGCAAGAGAAAAAATTGCTGCATGAGCGCGCGAGTATGGTTTGAGAGGCGCTGGAGAGTAATAGAGCGCAAAGGTCGAAATGATAGTAGACGGTGTGAGCTTACCAGTGGTACCGATTGCACAGGCCCGAGCCCGGAAGGACCTGCTAACGTTTCGCCGCTGAGCACGCCTGCTGCCGCCGCCGCCGCCGCTGCTGCTGCCACTGCCGCTGCTGTAGACGACGATGATGGACTCATGCCACCAACCATCGACGACGCCGACGCAGGCAATACACCGCTGCTGCTGGGACGATCTGTGGAAGCTATGTGCCCGCCGCCGCCACCATCACGTGAACTACGTGACGCAGGACGTTGCGTGAGGTCTGAGGGTATACCACTGGCAGAGGAGCTAAGCATTGCTGGGGCGGGCGTTGAACGTGCCGATTCGGGATCACATAAGCCGACGGTGCCACTACCACTTGCTCCACCGAGGCCTCCTAGTGGCGATGGTATAACCACAGTGGCTGGCGCTGAGTGATGCCCCACTAAACTCATAGAACTGCTGCCTATTTTCATGTTGAGACCCATCTCGTTCGAACTATTATCCATCTCTTCATCGTCCAAGTCCATTTCTTCATCGTAATCGTCGGGTTCCTCTATTTTCTCCACACCACTCAACTCGGTGCTTATACCGTGCAAACTGCCGGAAGCCGGGCGTTCGGGTGAACTGAGAAGATCGTGTTCATGTTCGCCTCCACCATTGTTGTTGCTATGTGGATGACTGGTCCCACTTAAGCTTACGCCAGCAGCTGCTGCTGCAGCACTGCCAGGCCTAGTACTGCAATTCTGTTGGTTTGCATTACTGCTGCTGCCGCTGCCAGCAGCGCCTACATTTGTTTCACTTGTTCGTGTCGCTCGCTGCTCATCGCCGCTGCACTCTTCGTGTAGCGGTGGTTCAGCGGCGCGCCTTTGATAGAGATCTAATGGGAGCGGTGAGTCGTGCTCTGACGATGTTGACGTTTGCTGCTGGTGTCTTTTTGGCGGCGTAGGACTACAACGTAAATCGCTGGCATCACGTTTGTGCGCAGTTACTGCCGCTGCCGTAGTCGCTGCTGAAACTGATGGGGCTGAAGAAGTGGAGGCGGCCGATATGGCTGAAGCGGCAGATATTGCGCCTACTGCGCCTGTGGCGGCCGCAGCAGCTGCGATATTTGTTGCTGTTGATCCCGTGGACGATAATGCTGCAGCTGCGACTGCTGCGGCGGAGGACGAGGACGACGACGCTGTGGATGTTGAGGGTCCCGCTAACGCGGCGTCGACGGGACTCTCGCAAGTGCTTTTGCTTGGCTGTGAGTGTGGTCTCAGGCGATCTGGTTCGCGTTCTGGCTCACGCAATGTGGTATTCTGATTTGTCATTTCTGCTAGACCCTTAACCTACGCAAAAATAAAATAATTTCGTTATCGGCAAGAGCAACAACATCAGCCAACAAAGATTTACGTACTTTTAATGACTCGGCCGTTTTCAGCAAAGCCGACAACTGACAATATTGCACGTTAACTTCGCCCTTATACATGAATTCGACTAAGGTTTGCAGCTCGGCTAAACGGACGTCCTTCAATATCACAATTGGATGTTTTTCGGGGTGGTCCAGAAAAAGGCTCTGGAAATATGAAGAACAGGCCGAGAGGACCACCTGCAAAAATACAAAAAGAAACGAACACAAGTGTGGATTAGCGAAGGAAAGTTGATATTAAAAGCAATTTGTAGCTATAATGACACCAATCGAATAGAAAATACAATGTTGCTGAAGACAGCCAGCAGAAAAATACTATGTGCAAATGCACTAGGCTCGCCTGCTGGCTTTGACCAGCAAGCCGCTCATATATTTACCGCTAAACTTTCTATGTATCATTCGCTCATAAATACCCATAATAACAGTCAGCGGCGTGCGCAGCTTCAGTGCTGGATGAGTGGTGAAGTTTCGTGGCACAAATCAACACCAGCACCATAAGTCGTCCAACCACCACAACAACAACGATTTATTTCGATCGCCTTTGATTTTGAATTTCGCAAGTCGCATCAGCCAAGCACCGTCGCAGCGAGCAAAGAAGACGAAGTGTTGGAAGCCTCAGCGAAGAAAAAAAGGAGTGTTGCTGCTGAAATATTTTATGATATGCGAAGCAAACAAATGAAAAGAAAACAGCATTCGAGATTTACGATTTTAGCGTTAAAGTGTAGCGCGAAATTGAACAAAGTACAGCAGAGACACAAAGCGGAATTCAGCTGCCAGCGGCAGCGTGTGCCAAGTGAAGGCGTCAACATTGCAACAGTGGAGCGCATAAGCGGCATATACCATACAAATCCAACCGGCCAGCCAACAAGTGTGAGTGTGCAATTTGATATCGCGGCATACACGCTGAAGGTGAAGCTGAAGCTGAAGCTGAAGGTGTTGGCGTTTGAAGATGTGAATGTGCTGCACTAGTTTTGCCGAATCAATTCCACTCCGCTTCAGCCTCTCCCTCTTCCCTCTTTATATGTTCAATCATTCGCACGAAAAAGAATTTACCAACATTTGTGCGCACATGCATTTCGATACCTTTGGGCACATCATGCTGCAGCACACATTTCGGGCCGCCCGTTGCGTTTCTTCCTCATATTTCTTCTTTTATCCAACTCCTCCTTCCTTCCATTTCGCCTCCTTCGTCACCGCCGCTGCTTACTGCCTATTGCTAGCAATTGCTGTCGATTTTAATGTGCGCATGCGCAACGCATTGTCGAAATTTAAAGCATACACTCGTACAATGCAATAGTAATAGCAAGTAATAGCTATAAAGCCTAAGGATATGCAATGATATGCAGTTTTGCTATGCATATATCGTGCAAGAGCGGGAGAGAGCACTGCACTGCACTGCGATAGAGGGCGGTTACGTGCGTGTGTTTGCTCTAAGAGTTGAAACGCTCATGTTTTGAAATATGCGCAGGCGCGCTAACGATTTGTTGAGATTGTAAATTTAAAGCAACGGCGGGAAATTGAATTGGTTGTTGGCGTGGGGGAGAGAATGGAAGAAATGTTAAAGGAGTTTTTAAATTTATTGTAGCTTTATTATTGTGGCTTGTGTTAGAGCGACGTGCGCACACATTAGGGAAATTTCAATTATGTATTGTACAAAAAAAAAGAAAAAACCAAGTGGGACACAAAAGCTATGTTTTGGGAAATTTATGATATGAGTTGCAAAAGAGAAAAAATTACTAAATTACTAATAGAAAGATTGACACAACTTCAATTGGTGAAGTGTCGACATTGTTTGGAGGAAGAAGATACAACAAGGCAAATTGCCTGTAAGTGAGAGCTTCACAAGAATATTAGAAGATAACCCATTTTCCCACATACATAGGTTTCTTAAAGATATTATGAATGTCGGAGTGAAGTTTAGATTTACCCATTATCAAGCAAAGCATAGAAAACATAAAGGATTCAATGTAAGTACTCCCAAAATATCGTCAGCTCTTCTTCGTGAGTGGGGGAAATAAATGCAAAGAGAGCAACACAGTAATGTGAACTATGGTGTTATTTTCAAAGCTTATACTCTTTGTAGTGGCTTCTCTTCGTCTACAAACATATGAACATATGGTTTCAAATTGCCCTCTCACCAGGATGCCATTACTCGTATAATAATTTGTTGTTTTAACATTGTGTTAAACTGGCACATAACAATGATGAGAGCTAAACTGAGCGAGAAGTTCAGTGAGAGTGAAAAATATGTACACTGACAACGAGTGCGTGTGTGTTGTCATTTTTCGACCATTACTCAATATCATGCCATATGTTTGATATATAGTCAGATGACCTTGTCATATAAAATATGAGCCGGTTCTAGTAAGTTGTATAAAGAAAAGCTTCAATTATAAAAAGATATAATTTTGTTGAAGAAAATTTACTTCTTGCGATAGTAAATAAATAAAGACTTTGTTTCTGTATTGGAGAAATTTATACTACTTAGAATTATTTCTAGAAATATTTTCGTTTCTTTTTTCTTCACTACAAGGAATCATCATTAAGTTCCTCAACACTCAACTCATTATGCCTTTTTTGAATCAAAAATCAGCAACAGCAACAACAACAAACAGCAGCATCAAACCAAATTGCAGCACAATCAGCCAACTACAACTACAACAACAACAACAACAACAACAACAAAAAAAAAACTACCAAAAAATCGTGGCTACAATTCTAATGATAAACAATTTCGCACAAAACAGAGTGTTGCATATGCTGTATATACCAATAGCAAAAAAAAAAAAACACCACAACAACACCAACAACAACAATAAAAGCAACGAAAAGAGCAGCCCAGTAGATGAGTCCATACTCGGCTGTAGCAGCGCGCAGAAGGGAGGAGGCAAAGTGTAGGTACGTAAGAAATGCGAAATTCCCATGATGATAATAATGAATTGATGAGGCCACAGATGAAGTGAAGACGAACTGCAGCAGTATTCTGTGTAACTATGTATGTAAGGTATGAGTGTATGTAGGTGCATACCCACAGCATGCAGCATGCAGCATGAGCTGATTGTTGGCTCACAAAAGCCAAACTATGGTTGCATATTCGATTCGTGCGCAAAAAAATTGGCACGACTTTCCAAAAAAAAAAAAATATAATCTCGTAGGAAAAAGATAAAAAAAAATTAAGCTGAAAATCTAAGAAAAACTAACAAGAGTAGTAAAAAAAAATACCTGGAAAATTTGTAATAATAGAAAAAAAAAAAGAAAGAAAAGCGTAGAACTTTTTAGTAAACTTCATAAAGCAAAATGAACTTAGAATGAATGCACTGATGACGATGATGACGATGAAGCTAAAAAAGTAGTTGCCTAATGTTGCTGCTGGTGCCGGGTGGTGGTGGTGCTTTGTTGGTGGATGCTACAATTTTTCCCAATCTTTTTGTTTTTGGTTTTTTGTTTTTTGCTTTGGGCTTCATGGCTGTTTGTTTTTGTTTTTTATTTTGTGAACTTGTCACGATTTGCAATAAATTTTATTGTTGTTGCTCTATTCAGTTATGTACTTTTATGCATGTACTATATAAGTATGTATGTATGTATATAGAATACTACGATCTACTTTGGTATGTGCTATTGTTTTTTGCTTTTTGTTTGTTTTATAGTAGATATGTAGCAGTAGTAGTTCAAGTAGTAAGTAGTAAGAAAATAGTATTGAATTTTAACTGGAAAGCAAGAATTTCATATGGTGTATTAAGTAATACAGTGGAAGGGAGAGGTAATGCCTTCTAATAGAAATATTTGTAAACAATTTATCAATTCACAGTTCGTCATACTCTGATTTGTTAAATGTATGGTAAAACCAGCCAAATTCTTCTACATGGTTTAGTTTTTTTGTTACTGCGGAAACTTTAAAATTCTGGAGAATAAAATTTATTATTATATATGAATCAGAAAGAGTCTTGGCGGGATAGTGGGAAATCCAATACCTTTCTTCTACTTGTTTGTGAAGGCATTTTTAGTTCAGTTCTCAAATTACGGCTCGAGAGTGTTTGCTTTTCGTGTATCGATTATTATCTAAATAGACCTCTTGTTTTTCTGTTTTCCAATCCGTAAAATGGTTCTAAAACTATAAAAAGAATATGGTCTTTGGATCAAATATATGGTTTCTCTATTGCTTTTACCCTTGTTTTGCATTTTGCCCCATAGATTATGATTTCAATTAGATTTTGTGCTACATAGACCTATACCCATAAATAGACCTCTTGTTTTTCTGTTTTCCAATCCATAAAATGGTTCTAAAACTATAAAAAGAATATGGTCTTTGGATCAAATATATGGTTTCTCTATTGCTTTTACCCTTGTTTTGCATTTTGCCCCATAGATTATGATTGCAATTACATTTTGTGCTACATAGACCTATACCCATAAATAGACCTCTTGTTTTTCTGTTTTCCAATCCATAAAATGATTCTAAAACTATAAAAAGTATACGGTCTTTGGATCAAATATAAGGTTTCTCTATTGATTTTACCCTTGTTTTGCATTTTGCCCCATAGATTATGATTTCAATTAGATTTTGTGCTACTTTCCTAATTTTATTTACTCCTTTGAAGTTTCGTATACTTAGACATAAACTTTGTTCCACAGTATTGCATGCACATTTTGCCTCAATATGCGAAAAATTCTGTTTATTTATTTATTTGAAAAATAATTTTAACTAGTCCGCGCCGAACATTACAGTAATCCTTGGTTAAATAATAAGCGTGTTAATTTCTGCGAAAAGTTGATAGCTTTGCTGTTGAAAGTGGTCAATATAGTCAGCTCTTTCACGGTGAATCTAGTTGCTTGCAACTCTCTAAAATGTAGGGAAGACGAGAGTAATGGCAGGGGCATTTCGGGCAACAATTTGATGATACTTCTTGACGTTTTTATTTTATGGCATCAGTTTCAAAAGCTATAGAAATCCATTTTTATGGAAGTCACCGGATTTTACACCGTGGAAGTTTCGTGTGTTAAACAGAATTGCTCCAGGCATATCATATTATTTAGATGGGTTAAAATATTATATTTGAGCGGAAAATTATTGAGCGGATGGTCTACCCAAGGATGATTCGATCTTAATGCAAGAATACATTTGAGAACTGTATGATTGTGCTAATAAACTTTCACTAGGTACTATCAAACTTATCTGCTTCACAATAGGATAGTTCCGAAACATTCGGCAAAATTTTGGATTTAAATTTCGGGTTAAGTTTTATCACAAAGCATAAAAGTTAAAGGTTAAGGTTCGAAGGACAATATAAATTTTAGTCCAGCAAAAACATTTTCTACACTCTTTCACTATCACCGGAAGTGTTGCTATTGCGGTGAAACAGCATTGTATTTTTTGGGTACTTATTTTTCATTTGTACTGTGGAACATTTTTTTTCTTGCTCTTGAGACTTTTCGTTAAAAATTCGTTTGAAAAAGACTTGAACCCGAACACATCAACTAATCTGGTTTGAGTTCAGGTTCAGAAAAAAGTGAGTTTCTGTACGGGTTTGGTTTCTGGTTCGGTTCGAAAGCCCTATTAATTGTTAAATTAAATCCAATAAAAAGTGGTTCAAAGCACAAAAAGGAAATATTTGAGATCGTGAAAAATTTCGAGGAAGACTATGGTAGTTTTAAATACAAATTTTTAGTTGAATGCTCATCATAAGCGACCCTTACACGGTCATTAATAATGACAATACAGTGCACTCGCGGTAACGTGAACTAATTAAAACCAAGGGAGTTCACGTTAGTGAAAATGTTCGCGTTAGCGATTGTCGAATTTGAAGACGCAAATTAACTTCAAATTGCTAAATAGAGGATTTTTACACATAAAAATTTTACACAGTAAAAGTATCTTATTATTGCCATTAGTAACATTTTTTAAAAATTTTTTTTTTTAAATAAAATTCATAAAAAAAACAAAACGAGATCAAAACAAATATTCATGGGTATGAACATGCCTATTAAATTGCGAATAAAATGTCACATTAGATTTATTCATTAAAAAAATCCGTTATCTTTTTCTGCTCCTTTTTCTTTTCTAATAGCTGAAATACTGCTTTCTCCCTTAACCGTGTAAAAAAAAGCGTGTTCACGTTAGCCAGGCGGTGTTCACGTTAGACGGTGTTCACGTTACCGCGAGTGCACTGTATTGGTATTGTTATTATTTCCATCATTATATTGATCTCAGAGTTACACGCTCATTCAAAATGACATTACTGCCAGTAAGTGATGAAAGCAATAAGCAGAATTTTACCCAATTCCGTCAATATTTCCCATTCCAAGTAATGAAGGGATATTTTGCCTTACATTACATCATTAAAAATGTCAATATTTGTACCAAATGCCATTAATATTGTTATGTGGTCACTGTGGCGTAGTGGTAGTGCGTTGGACTACTACGCAGCGTGTCCGGGGTTCGAATCTCAGCACAGGCAACATCCAGAAAGTAGAAAAAATTATTTTTCTACACGGCACCACCTCTTGGCACTTGGCAGGCAATGGCAAACCTACAAGAGTGAAAATTGCATATGAAAAGCTTTTCACTTCGCCGTTCGGATTCGGCATTAAACTGTAGGTCCCTTCCATTCATTTACAAATATAACACGCAGTGGATGGCAAAAGCTCGGCCTAGGCCCTCCATGGGCTGTTGTGCCATTAAAAGTAAAGTAAATTAAGTCATTACTATTGACCGTGTAAGGTTCATTCTCTGCAATCAACATCAAATTCCTTTGTTTACATTAGTCTATACCCGAACCACTTTTATTGCTACTTTATACTCGTACATAACTAGATGGCAGCACATCAACACCATTCATCGTACATATTTAATTATGGTAGAATGAAATATTTAACTATATTTATATGTATTTGAGTATTTGTTCAATTTCGAATGTTTTACATAAGACAGTCGCTCCTCCAGAAACAAAGATATGCACTAATTAGTGAGCTTTAATCAATGCCTTCCAGAGCTTTGCAGTAATGTTGAACAAAAAAAAAAAAAAGACAAAACATTAAAATCCTCTAATTACAATCTGGTATTGCTCTCTGTATGGGGTAGAATGTGTCCAGGCGGCTCACTGTACGTTTCGGGAAACGCTCATCATAGTCATCAGCGAAATTGCAGAAACGACAACTGCCGTACGTAAGAATGGACGGACTGACGGACTGGCGGATTAATGGACTGGCGGACTAATGGACTGACGGACGGATGATTGTCGGTTGGCCGTCGTCATCAATGTGTCACCCACTGAAAGAGTATTATGTATTTGTACTACGTTGTCATCATTTTCAATTTTATCAGTGCATTTCTGTTGTTGTTGCTGTTGTTGCTGTTTTTGTTGTTGCTATTGACAGTGCACAGGGCACAGTGCGGTGTAGTGCCATGCAGCGCTATATTTTATGTGCAGCAAATAAAAAAAGATATAACAAAAAGCATAAAAACCAAATAAACGTTTTTATGTGAAGAAGATTTATTCCCAATGCGCGTTGTTTTGACGGCTTCTTATTTTTCTGTATTCGATTTGCTTTTGTTTGTTTACTCGAAAGCATGCACACACACACACACACACACACACACACACACACACACACACACACACACACACACAACCAGGCTATATTTCCTACCAACTGCTGCCAGTATTCGATGCGGCATGGAGGCGCTTAATGCCGAAGGCTCCTTTCTCCTTTTTACTTCGGTTGGTTTAGTTATGTCGTGAGTTAAATTACATTTATTTATTTTAACTAGTTGTGTGCATGTGAAATGTGTATGGTATTTTACGGGGTAGACTGACGCAGTGGGAGACAAGCGCCTTAAATTTTCATTATTATTACTCGTATGTATTTTGTTGAAGTGAATGACCATGGAAAAGTGTTTGTGAAAGTATGGCGCGCAAGGCACTTGGATGTGGTATACCACTACTGTAACGAACCGTTTGCAATGGTTCTGTTGTACTCAGCGAGTACCCAGAGTGCCTCGCTTCGCTGTCTCGAAATAGTAATTCACTTTTGTTTTAGTTTAGTTTCATAGGTTAGGTGTTCGTGGTCTGATCGGTAGGGTCCGATACATATGAAAATTTAGATTACCCTACGCCTGATAACCCTGCACAGGAGCGAATAAGAGCCGACGACAGTCTGCTGCGCGATAAATCGGTAAAAACAGTTTGCCCACCTATCGTATACAGCTGCAGGGCACTGCACTTTTGTCGTACAAACAATCTGAAGTGAATTCCGTCTGAGTAAGTACCGTCGTGACGTCCTTAACTCGAATGCCTATATTGCATTTTCTGCCCTCCTTTTATGCCAATTTCCAGCATTGCATTGTTGGTGCATGCGACAGTTGTTCATGTATGTGCCCGTTACTTTTGTGTACCATATCTTTCTGCTGTATACTTTCGGTTGATCGATAACTGTGTGCTCTATGTACATAAGTATGTGCATATGTCGTATATACTATGTTATGTAATATACTCGTACATCTTATATAAATAATTTTAACACAATATGTAAAGGAAGAAATTCATAAACATACGAAAATGATGATTGTGCGACAAAATTACTAGTATAACTAATCATTTTGAATCGTCACACTACATAATACCAGGTAACTATGGTACTATGTACCTATAGTATATACATACTCGTATATAGTATTTATGTGGTAGTAAGCAAATGATGCTGATGCTGATGCTGGTGCTGATGTCATACCAGCACATAACTGCGAAAAGTATTTATAATAAATATGTAGATTGTGAAATGTTTTATAACACAGCTGTCAAAATCAGTTTGTTCTACAATTTATTAAAAATCCAATCTACTTCAGCTTCCAATTTCCGCAGTCATCTCTCGTCGTCTTTCTCTGTCTCTCTCTCTCTCACTCTCTCTCGCTTCTCGTTTTTTCTCTCTCTTGCTAGCAATTTCTTAACCCTCAAGCGTTTTGTTGGGTAATAAATTCTAGCTAGTATTTTTGCGTCACAACTAAACGATACGCTCCCCCCCCCCTCCCCCTCCCCCTACCCCTGCCCCTCTCTTACTCGTTTCTGTTTTACGCAACGTAATCGCGTAATCACGTTATAAATATTACTGCAAGTTTTTTTTTTATGCTTTTTTGCCTTTTTTTTGTTTGTGTTTTGTAACGATGCTCTGTTTAGCAAAATCGAATTTTCTTGATTGTAGCATTTAAAAATTAAACAAAATGCATGCTGCAGAAATGGTAAAACAAAAAAATTGCAATAGTCTGCAATAGTTTGCAATTGGCAATCGGCAATTGGCAACACTCTTAATTGATCCGCGCCGTTAATAATGAAGATAACGCCCCGTAAGCTAATGAACGCCAGAAGGCTCTACCAGAGAGACTTTCTGATTTCTAATGCCACAAGTATTTAGGGAAACATTTTCAGAAACGTGCAATTCACATGCACAAATCCACTACTATGCAGTTAAGAACTAAAAAGAGTACAAGTAGTAGTTGTAGCAGTTGTGGCATGAGCTGTGGCCTGAGCTGTGCCAATACTAGAAGTAGGTAACATAAATTTAGTAGCTAACAAACTCCCATTCAATTAGATATTTTGTTATGTCTATGATATGATAGCAAGTTTAAAATACCATTTAACTATTGTGCATACTTAAATGCAAGTACAATCGCATATAAAGGAAAAGACTAACAAAAAAATGATAGGCATTACTTTTCATACAGAAATAACAAAAAAGTTAAAGAAAGATGAAAATGCTAAGGGGCTGGTTATACTGGTATTCGCTGTTCTTTTTACTCTCGTGCTCGATGTAGTGGTTACATTGGTGTTCGTTACAGAGTTGCTTTTTGTCGAAATTCAGTTTTTTCTTGT
The DNA here is from genome assembly GCA_958295655.1 of Palloptera scutellata. Taxonomy (NCBI): domain Eukaryota; kingdom Metazoa; phylum Arthropoda; class Insecta; order Diptera; family Pallopteridae; genus Palloptera; species Palloptera scutellata. The sequence goes on from OY282449.1 coordinate 144,131,090, forward strand.
AATACTATATTGTTCGCAACGGCAACACTAAATGGTATACCAAAAAACTTTAAACGATTTTATCAATATGGAGAGGGCAATTAATGTGGTCGCTGTGGCGTAGTGGTAGTGCTACGCATAGTGTCCGGGGTTCGAATCTCGTCACAGGCAAATTCAAAAAGTAAAAAAAATTATTTTTCTACACGGCACCACCTCTTGGCACTTGGCAGGCAATGACAAACCTACAAGAGTAAAAATTGCCTATGAAAAGCTTTTCACTTCGCCGTTCGGATTCGGCATTAAACTGTAGTTCCCTTCCAATCATGTACAAATATAACACGCACAACATGAGTGGATGTGAAAAGTTCGTCTTAGACCCTCCATGGGCTGTTGTGCCATTAAAAGTAAGTAAAGTAAGCTGCAAAGGGCATTTAATTTCTTAAATGTGTAGCGGCTACACGATAAATCAATCGTAAGTAATATGATAACAATACGCGCTGATAGTTTCCTTGCTGGTTCATTTATCAGAACATGAAATGGCTGCCTGACTAAACACTTTTCTTTTCTTTAAAATGACTAATGCTTTGTCCGGGGTTGGAATCAAAAAGTATAAAAAAAGTATAAAAAAAGTATATAAAAACAATGGCAGACAATGACAAACTTACAAGAGTAAAAATTAGCTTTGAAAAGCTTTTCACTTCGCCGTTCGGATTCGGCATTAAACTGTAGGTCCCTTCCATTCATGTACAAATAAAACACGCACAACATGAGTGGGTGCGAAAAGCTCGGCCTAGGCCCTCCATGGGCTGTTGTGCCATCAAAAGTAAAGTAAGTAAAGTAAGTTTTATGAATAATATATTTAATATTCACTTTTTAAAACTAAAAAAATTCGCAACTTCCCTTTTTTGCATATGAAAATTTGCATTTTTTCCTTCTATTTTACATACATTTTTGTTCTTTCTTTGTAGAATAACTCATTACTAACCCTGAATACTCGGCGTGCTCGATGTACATTTCACCGAGCATATCGTGTTCGGTGTGAGAGTGAGTAAAAGCTCTTTTTTCGTGTTCGAGCAACAACAATTGCATGGTGTTCGCCGAGTAAAATTTGAATATAACCACAGCCTTATAAAAGCAAACGAGCGCAACCGAACAGTGGAGAGTAAAAGAATATTGAAATGCAATAGGAGAGTGGTGAAATGTAAGTGAAATAAGAGTGCTGCCAGTGTTGCCAAGTTAGTGCTTTTACCAACAGATCAGGTGGATTAAAACATGAAAAAAAAATTTTTTAGACAGTGTTTTTTTTTTGATCGCCTTTTTTCGATTTGAAGACACTGTTTTATTTGGTGGCAGAGCTTTTTCCAGCTTGACAACAACAACACGTAGCTCAGTAATATTTATCTCTTATGATGCGTGTTCATTCGTCGATTATAAAACCGCCTTCGACAGAACGATTAGGGATTACTTGTACGCCACAATGTTTAAATTGGTATCCCTGCAAATCAAGCTCAGTGAAAATTGGGACAGACCTCACCGCACCATTTGATACTAAAAGCGGTTTCAGGCAATTTGATTCCCTATCGTGCGACTTCTTTAACTTTATGCTGGAGAAAATTATTCGAGCTGCGAATAATTCTGGCACTATCTACTACAAGAGTGTTATGCTGCTAGTAAATGCTGATGATATGGAAAGGAATCTCGTCGAGTTGGTCTAGCGGTGAACGAGGGCAAAAAGAAACATCTTGTGCCAAGGCGAGTCACGGCGTCTTGGACAAAATGTCACTGCTGGCAATTATACTGTTGAAGTCGTCAAAGGTTTCGTTTACCTAGGATGCAGCATTAACACTAACAATAATGACAATCTTGAGATCATGCGGAGATTAACTTTTGCCAACAGGTGTTGCTACGGGCTCAGTAGTCAATTGACAAGCAGAACCCTCTCTCGACCGACGAAAATAATTGGTGTAAGTTGACCACCAATGATGAGAGGCTGTTATGATTGGACGACGTGCATCGAATAAGATGGAACCATGAGCTGTAAGAGCTGTACGCCGACACTGATATAGTCAAGCGTTTAAAAATACATCGTCCTCGCTGGCTGGGACATGTTGAGCGAATGGAAGAAGGAGATCCGGCTGGAAAGGTGTTTTATTCGAGCCATGGTGGAGGAACACGCAGAAGAGGAAGTCCTAATTTCAGTTGGGAGAACTATGAACTGGGAGACCTGACTACACTTGGCTTTACCAACTGCCGCCAGCGCACGCATAGCAGAAGCTACTGACGAAGTTTTATGGGGGACAAATCAATAGGTGTGCACATATTTTTTTCAAAAAAGCTTGGCTTTCATATATTCCAAAAATAAATTAGTTTCCAACATAAACATACTTCAGCGTCATAACAAAACAGAAAAGGTTTTAAAAACTATAAAAAAACAACTTAGATTTTGGTTAATTCATAAAATACACAGTTTTTCGATTGGACAGAATAATATAGTAGGTGTGCACAAAAAACTTAGGAATAAATATTGATATTTTGCTAGTTATAGTCCCGTGTTTCCCTGAATTAGTAAGAACGCATTAAAAAAACCCAGAATGTCCACCATTATTCTTGATGGCTTTTTCGATTCTTCTGGGCATTGACGATATCAACTACCGACAAGTTTCTACAGGAATGTTGTAGGAAATTTTTTGAATATACTTATTCCCATAACTGCGTTTTGTTTTGGCGTTTAAGTTCTTCTCAGAGGTTCTCAATAGGATTTAGGTTTGGGGATTGAATTGGCCACTCAAGGACGATCACATTATGTTCTTGGAACCATGCATTGACAACTCGCGATGAATGTTTAGGATCATTACCCTGCTGAAATTTCAACAAAAGCGACATATTATGCTCGGCATATGGTAACATTACCATTTCCAACAAATCCTTATACACGAATCTATCCATAACGCCATTAATGTGATGTATCGGACCAATACCTTGCCAAGAAAAATAGGCCCATACCATTAAGCTGCCACCTCTGTGCTTCACTGTTTTCTTTGTGATCCGGACGTTGAATTCTTTGCCTTTCGGGCGACGAACGTTTCTTTCCGCATCGTTACCAAACAAATTTATTTTTGTTTCATCGCTCCAGAGAATATTGCGCCATTTTTTTTCTCCCTGTGAACCGTGGTCGCTGCGGCGTAGTGGTAGTGCGCTGGACTGCTACGCAGAGTGTCCGGGGTTCGAATATCGGCACAGGCAAAATCAAAAAAAAAAAAGTAAAAGCCATAATTTTTCTACACGGCACCACCTCTTGGCAGGCAATGGCAAACCTACAAGAGTAAAATTTGCTATGAAAAGCTTTTCACTTCGCCGTTCGGATTCGGCATTAAACTGTAGGTCCCTTCCATCCATGTACAAAAATAGCACGCACAACATGAGTGGATGCGAAAAGCTCGGCGTAGGCCCTCCATGGGCTGTTGTGCCATTAAAAGTAAGTAAAGAACCGCACCACGTTTTCTGAACTAAATCAAAATTTTTCCTCTTCTTCAAATTTGCAAGCAGAGGAACGTTGCGAGCAATCCTACCAGGTAGATTTCCGCTTACTAATCGTCTTGGAACGGTTCGTGATGATACAACATTCCCAATTTCGATTGCAATTGTTCTGGGCAACTTGAACGGGTCGCGCTTAGCTAATGTAACGATACGATTGTCGGTCACTAATGAAGTTTTTTTTGGTGCTCCACGCGTCTCAATAGCTTTTTCTGGCTTGAGAGCATTTGTAACGAAATTCTGAGATCGTCCCATCGATCTGGTAGGTGTTTTCTTTGTCTCGGAGCTGACGAACAACTCTTCTATCCTCTGTACTGTAATGAACTCCACGATCTCCACCATCTAATATTATTAAAAATAATAATTAAACCTTTATTTTGTTCACTTTCATCGAAATCTTACCTTCTGGAACTAAATAACGCTTTAAATTTAAACCAGATAAATTTGAAGGTTGAACAAATAAACAAGCCGCAATATTTATCGAGAAGAACTTTTATTGCGGAGATTCCCACATTTCATTCCAAAACAGTGCCACCAAACTTCCAAATTTACCTTTTGATTGTAGACCATGCCAAATAATTTTTTTCGTTCATTTTAATAATTTTTGGGTTCACACCTATTATTTTGTCCAGGTGTGTAAGTAAGATGCATGTTAATTTTCTCGTTTGCTCACTGTTATTGGCATAAAAATTTCATCGCGTAAAAGTACCAAATTCAATAATATTCGATAAGTAATAATAATAAATAATAAATTGTAAATAAAACGCTGGTAGAAAAATCTGGTGGATTTATAAAAAAACAACGTTTTTTTGGAGTTCTGGTGGATTTTGAAATCCAAGACTTGGCAACACTGAGTGCAGCAATCATCCCGAGAGTAATACCCAATCAAAGTGCAATAGAAGAGCCATGACAATGAGTGAAGTATACAGAAGAGAAGGAGAGGAAGGAGAGGAGAGAGAGAGCGAGTTGTATGAAGGAAATATATAGTATGAAATTTCATCTGCATTGCGTGTCTGGAGGCGTTGCAATTTCCATTTCAACTCATAAAATCGTCATCAAATGAAAAATAGTCTACAGCAGCAATTGCTGGCAATGGTATATTGCTGCTGCAACTGCTTAGTGCTACATATGATTGTGCATTTAAATTAAGTTTTCTTTCTTTCTACAACGAATGCACTTGCGAAAGCTGCAAAAGAAAAAACTAAAATGTAGTAGTAGGTACTCAATTTATTTTTATTTTTATTATTATTTCATATTTTTTTTTAGTTATTGGGGGAAAATTGCTATTAATTTGTTGGCACGCACATGCTGAGCACCAAGTATAGTTTGTAGATATTTCTTGGATATGAATGAGGTGAAAATGGCGGCAAATAAATATAAATCATTTGTTAAATGGTTACAAAAGTAATTAGAAATAATTAATGGAATATTGTCGGGAGAGTAGGCGAAGCGCTGCATTGTGCTTCAATCGCTTTTTTGTAGTAGTAGTAGTACATTATGCGCCCCATCTAGTGGTAAATACCATAGCTAATATTATGTTTTGAGATTAGCCTAATATTGAGCGCTGAGTATTGGGTGTGTTTGATTAATAAAATTCCGATGACCTTAAGTCGAACACCTTAAAATTTCAAAGAATTACCTGCTTGAGATCCATTTCGTTGTCAAAATTCGATGCCTACATATTTGAGAGTATACAAAATGGCTATGAAAATTGCTATGAAAAGCTTTTCACTTCGCCGTTCGGATTCGGCATTAAACTGTAAGTCCCTTCCATTCATTCGAAACTATTTCACGTTTATTTTCTAGTAATAATCTACGAAAGTATTAGTGGTTGCAATGGCGTAATTGGAAGTGTGCTGGACTGCAACTGATTGTGCTCGAACGGGTTCGAGACTCTGCACAATCAAAAATTAAAAGCACAAACCTTTCTACGTAGCACCATCTCTTGGCAGACAATAGCAAAAACTGCAGGAGCAAAATTTGCTAAGAAGATCTTTTCTTCAAAATCGCGATAAAACTGCATTTCACATTCAATCGCTTACGAATACTATAACCTGCAACCCAAAAAATCGGTGTAGACTTTAAATCAACTTTAAAGAATAAAAAGAAATCAGCATATGTAGTTCATTTTTGGCAACATGGGGCCTGGCGTTGTAATGTACGTACGTAGCTTGTAATGCCTGACGTTCAATTCCTGCTATTTTTCAACATTTTTAACTACGATCGGTAAAGTTCTCCAGTGATGGTTTCGGATGGATTCAGTAGTTCAAAATTGATAATAACCATCTGATCCCACCACATACACAACATGACTTTAGAACCGTGAATATTGCTTTTTGAGACTGATGCAGCAGTTTTTACATGTTCCAATCGATGGAGCCATGATCACTGTAAATTTTCATCAGTAAACGATATGTTTCCGTAACACTTTTCTCGATATTTATTATGTAATGAAGTACAAACTCCCGTGAATGCTGTTTCGTCAAAGTAAATGTGGCCAGGCAAAATAAATAGTACGTATTACACATGCTGCGAACTGCTACTGTACGATCAGCTATTGCGTTTGCTGCTCATAGATACAACGTCAAAACACGGCAACAGCCATTTCATTTAACATGAGTCTATGAGTCTAGTGTCACTAGGGACATCTTTGCGGAAAGCTCAAGAACTTGTTACAATATTCTCAAAAGTTACTTTATATCGATGATGATCAAATGCGAACTTCAAAGCCCCTCACTCTTCTCCCCCTCACCCTGCTAAATAACTACAGTGTCTGTTTGTCTTCCGCACTTCACGCCACAAATCTCTCTTGAAATACTAAAACTAAAGCAGCTTGACAATGCTGTAAAACGGCCGACACTGCTATAAATTAAAGCTTTAAAAGCTCGAAGCTTTTCGCAGGAATGCATTGAAATATACTTACTTAGGAAGTTACAAGGTTCTCAAGTATAGGAATCAGTTAGACAGCTCAGATCAGCGAAAGCTATTGAAATTTTTTAAGCTTGAAGCATGAGAACTAGTTAATATCACAGGTAAGCTTAAAGTTTGGAGTTACAGAACTGGAAATCATCATAAATGCTTTAGATTAATAAACATTTGTAGTTCTGTAAGAAAGCGCCTATTGAAATTATTTTCTGCTTATAGATAATGATTTTATTTTGTGACTGTGATGACACCATAAAGCTGCACATAAATTATGCACAGTATGTATATAGTACATACTTTCCATAATTTATTTATATCACATATTTCCATTATTATAGCAATCAATTGGAATGACCTGCTCATTTCAGATATCACAAATAAATAATCAGTAATTCTTATAATCTTTCAACTACTAAAAAACTTCTGTAAAAACAATAATAAAAAAACAATTTTATGCCACACACACACACACACACACTCACACACACACTCAAATAAGCATAGACCAAAGCACTGCTTGTTGCTATACTAAAATTATAGTAAAAAAAAAGTGTATTCAACTTTCTTTATAATATAATTGTAAAATGTAAGTGTGGCGCCACTTTTGCTAGTACTATAGGCCAACAATATGCATTGTAATTGTATTAAAGTAAAGATAAAACTGCAACAACAACAACAACAACAACAACAACAACAACAACCACAACCGAAAGGAATATGTCGATATCTAGTCCATAAATGTGCATCTTCAAGCCGAAAGCAGCAAAATCGTATAACAACAATTACACAATACAACCCTGAGGGGTTACTGGAGTATCGTCGAGCTACGGCGGTGCATGCAATAATATTCGATAGAGGCAGCTTTTCGTTTTTGACCTAACATTACAATTTCAGGGTGTGACTTTATACAAATGCAGCAGAAGAATAGGAAGAGGAAGAAGAAAGCAGCCTAAAGTCGAACAAAAACAGAAAAAAATAATAAAGGTGCAACACACACACACACATACACACACACACACAGACACATAGACACACGTGCATCCACATGCATCTATAACAAAGGACAGTAGGCGTCTTGTTGTTTTTTCGTTTCACTCAGCTGCAGCAATTTTCCTTCCTTTAACTTAAGATTTTTTTTATTTTTTTTAAATTTTTTGTATTTTGTCTTTTTGGTATTAATAATAAATGGCCAAAAGGTTAACATTTCTATTATGCGCAAGCGGCGGCTAGCGTGCACCTCAGTGGCCGACCGGCCACACACGCCAGCCGCAGCTACAGCGCCACACTGCGGCCATAATATGCAAATTATTATTATGATTTTTATTGCGCATGCGCGCATTCATACTCTGCCCGCGCTTCTCTTGGCTTTGCCTTCGCCCCTCACAGCAAATGTTAGCATAGCTGCGTCAATAATTTGGTGCATATTGAAATTTTTATGTGCTAGCGGCATATATTTTCCAAGCCTTGTTGCTTGCTGCTGTTGTCGTTGGCTGGAGATTTTAACTACCAGCAGCACCAGCTCCAGCGCCAGCGCCTGCGCCAGTTTCACTAAGAAATTGGCGCATAGCATTCAGCTGAACGCGCTCGCTCACATTTATGTCTTAATATGATTTAAGTTTCATTTGTTTTTATTTATAATTTTTTTTTTTTTTTTTTTTTTGACATTTGTGGTGAGCAATTTGCTTTTCAAATTGTAGTTTTCTATAAAAATTTACTATAATATTTGCAAATTAATATTATTTTGCTATAAATTTCTTGACTAAATTGCCATGTAATTTTAGCTTTTATTGATTTTATGAGCTGGTTGCTGGAAGCGACTTGGTCTGCAGTTTGCTGTAGCTAGGAGTTCAGTTCAGGGAGGAAGTTAGCTGATGTGGAGTTCCTTTACTTAGTTGCAAAAGAGTATAATAATCAATAATGAATAGCAGCCGAATGCTTCTTCTAATAATGCGACAGCTCACATTACCGCTCCTTCTAGCATTTGATGCTTTTGGATTATTATTGAAATTTTTATATAGTATCGATATGGTTTTTCTTTGACATTAGTTTGGGTGAAATGTTTCAATCTTGCGGTCAAACAAACATTTTATTAAAAGCCCAATTCACATGAATTAAATATTTTAGGGTTGGTCAGAATCAATTAAAATAAAAAATAAAATAATTTTTGAATAAGGTTAAAATATTTTGGTACCATCTGTAGGAAAAGTTAGAAATGCAGAAACTTATTTAAGAAACCTTTCCACAGCTTTATCAATTCTTGTTTTGATTCAAATTAAAAAGTAAACGCGAAGGTACATTTTGATTAGACCTTCTAAAACAGAAGACTATTTCGTAACGACTAAGTACAGAAGTAGCATTATTCATGCGCAGCGGTACACGAACTCAGGCTGCCCCATCAGACACAGGTGGAATGCTATGAAAAAACTGTGCATGGTTCAAGGAATGGGAGCAACTCGTTCGTGCTCAATGGATGCTTTCAATTTGCTAGTTCGCCTTCTACATACATATAAACTGAAGCCATCGCAGTTTCAAAATTGCTGTCGGGCTTAGAGAGAAGAGGACAAAGGGAATATTCAAGAGAACCAGCAAGTTATAGAAAAATGCTCAGTTGAATATTTCACTGACCCCTATTAACCTTTTATGTATGTTGCTCTCTTGATTATACAAAAAATCGTAAATTCCTGGAATTTTGATTTTTTTTTATAGGTTCTTAAGCTAAGTTGTTCAACAGAGTAACTTCAACAGATTTGTTGCAACCAAAGCAGAAATAAATCAGAGTTCCGTCTCTGATTGAATCAAAATGCAGCTTGACATCGGTGGGGGTATCTGCTTAAAATACCACGAATAAAGCCATTGTTTTCTACAATTAACTAATTGGACAGATCAGACTAGCTTGAAGAAGCCTTGGCCATACCGGCAGGAAGGTAACTATTAAATATTAAGACAATAAAAGGCAGCTCTTATACCTCTAGACTCATGCGCAACACCCTCCAAATAACTAGTTAATCAATGCACGGAATTAACCGTCTCTCTAAGTCATAGGCTTAACATTGGTGCAATCTGAGAGTTTAAGAATATAGAAACATTGTCAGCAATGAGAGCCACGGAATTAAAAATAAGTATGAGAATCAGTTGCAGTATCACTGAGGCATAATCTGCTGCTGATTACTCTCGACGATCAAAAGATCGTTCTTCACCTTTGTAGATAACATATGGAAACCACTTTCCATAAGCTCTACAATCAGGAAAACAGAACAAAATTATGACTACAAAGGATCTAGGTAGTCGAACTTGAGCTCACCCATCCCAACGTAATCTTTTATCTTTCTTTAAAGCTTTTCCCACCCACTCATGTTGTGCGTGTTATATTTGTACATGAAAATGATGAATATGAAAGGGACATACAGTATTATGCCGAATCCGAACGGCGAAGAGAAAAGCCTGCCGAGAAGTGGTGCCGTGTAGAATAATTATTTTTGGTACATTTGATATTGTCTATGCCAAGATTTGAGACCCGATCACTCTGCCTAGCCTGCCAACGCACTACGGCCACGGTGAAACACTGATGGGCATGAGACAAAGTCAAACATGCTAGGTTAGCATTGCCATTTCATCATGGAAAGACTTCCACCCGAACAACGCTTACGAATTATTGAATTTTACTCTCAAAATTCGTGCTGTCTGAGAAATGTTCTGCGCGCACTTCTATTATTTTATGGTGTTCAGTAAAGAAGATCATTTTAGGTTGAATGGGTATATGCAAAATGGTCGCATTTGATCTGATGAGCTGACCAAAGGCAATACAAGACTGTATAGTGTGGTTTATGGGGCGGCGAAATTATCGGTGTTTCGTATTTCTTTAAAGATGATGATGGCCACAACGTTACAGTCAATGTCGCCCGGTATCGTTCGATGATTTCGATCTTTTTTTTTTTTGCCCAAAAAGCACGAGTTGAATCTGATTGACATATGGTTTTAACAATGCTACACAGCACGCGAAACAATGGACCTATTGAGAGATGAGTTGGGTGAGCAATTTATCTCACGTTTCACACCATTGACTTGACCAACTAGATCGCGCGATTTGACTCCTCTTGAATATTTTTTGTGGGGTTATGTGAAGTTATTCTTTTATGCGGATAGAGCAAGCAGCATCAAGTGTAACCTTGGAAAATAAAATTACACGTATTATTACCGAGATACCAGAAGCTATGCTCGAAAAATATTGTTCAAAATTGATCTTCTTGCATGGATCACTTAGAACGTAGTCTTACTTACTTTTAATGGCACAACAGCCTATGGAGGGCCTAGGCCGAGCTTTTCGCATCCACTCATGTTGTGCGTGCTATATTTGTACATGAATGGACCTACAGTTTAATGCCGTATCCGACCGGCGAAGTGAAAAGCTTTTCATAGCAATTTTTACTCTTTTAGGTTTGCCATTGCCTGCCAAGTGCCAAGAGGTGAGGTGCCGTGTAGAAAAATTATTTTTTCTACTTTTTGAATTTGCCTGTGCCGAGATTCGAACCCCGGACACTCTGCATAGCAGTCCAACGCACTACCACTACGCCACAGCGACGTATTCTTAGTCAATGATATTACCATGAAATAATCTTTAAAAAGTAAATGGCAAACATTGATTTATCGACTCCAATAAAAACTGAATACACTTTTATTATTTTACTGTGTGTTTTCTAAAATCAAAAACCAAACGCTTAAAAAATTAGTCATTATTAGTGCTTAATCTCTGATAAAAGAATAACTTCACAGAAAAGTGATCGCATGGTCTGTTCTCCTTGTGTCATCATTATTTATTATATCTGAGGTATTCGCAGTAAAAGTTTTAAACAAGAAATGTTCAGTTAAACATTTTGTTAATTAAACTAGGAAAAGCTCGGCCTAGGCCCTCCATGGGCTGTTGTGCCATTAAAAGAAAAAGAAAGAAAAAACTAGGAAATACCAGGTGTACAAGTACGAAACAAGTAATGACATCTCTGTGTCGCTAGGCAAAACTATACGCTCTGTCCAACCAAATCATTGGCGCCATTTCTTTGCATTTAGTTCTGTCAACAATATTCAGTTCATAAACAATCAAGTTTCATACAACAAAATATTTATTTTAGCTCGTAAAAATGTCGAATATTGTGCCTACAAACTACGATATGCCGACATCATTGATTTTCTGTTTCCAATTGAAGAAACCTGCTTTGGAATCTCATCGAATTCTTGTGGAAGCTTACGGCCAGCACGCTCTAGGCACACGCTCTAACACAAAGTGTTAAAAGTGGCGATTTTGATGCGAGAAACGAAGAACGTTGAAGATGCCGAATTGCAAGCTTTACTCGATGAGGATGACGGTCAAACACAAGAACAACTTGCAGAACAATTAAATGTGACCCAACAATGCATTTCTCAACTGCTGCTGTTTAAAAGCCATGGGATTGATTTTGAAGGTTCCGCAGAGGGAATATGGGTGCCGCATAAATTGACTGAAAGACAGCAAGAAAATCGAAAAACCACCTGTGAAATGTTGCTAGCCATGAACAAAAGAAAGGCATATCTTCATCGAATTGTTACTGGCGATGAAGAATGGATCTATTTCGAGAATCCCAAACGTAAACGATCATATGTTAAGCCCGGTACACCGACACCGGCCAAATCGACAGCAAAGCCAAATCGCTTCGGAAAGAAGTCAATGCTCTGTGTTTTCTCGGATCAACGAGGTGTTATCTGGTTTGACCTTCTGAAACCAGGTGAAACAGTTACTGCTCAACGCTACCAACAACAATTGGCCGATTTGAACCAAAAACGTGCTTTGCGCTAAAAACGTCAAGAATATCAAGGTAGGCAACAGAAAGTGATTTTTCTTGATGACAATGCACCATTACATCGAATCGTATAGCTGGGAAGCCCTCCCCATGCGGTTTATTCACCGGACACTTGGCTCCATCTGACTTCCACTTATTTTTATCAATAGGGCACGCACTTGCTGAGCAGCACTTCGATTCGTACGAAAATGTGAAAAAATGGCTCGATGACTGATTTGACTCAAAAAACGATTTCAGATTTCAGATTTTTGGCGAGGCATTCACAAATTGCCAAAGAGATGGGAAAAATGTGTAACTAGCAATGGCCATTACTTTGAAGTACCGTTTTCATATTTGTACTTAATGTAAATGGATTTCAAATTTGGATATGTATTCTCATATTGCTTTGGCATAACCGAACTCATTTCTTACAACTTTTCTACAGGTTTAAGGTGATCAACAGTGCAAAATTCTCAGGTAGATGTTAGATGTGGATGTGAGCTGTCTAAGGTAAGTAGATGGGGAGTTTGCTTTGTCGGTAAAGATTTGAGTTTAAGCATGTCGAAGAAATGCTAATGAGTCGAGCCCTTTAGAATCAAAATAACTTGGGCCTTATTAACTAGAGTATTCATTTTTCGATTTCTATTCAAATTCCTAATTTGGCTAATAGCTTACATTAGCAACACAAAGTTTGGCTGGCTGGCTTAAGTAAAACCAGCAAAGCACAAAAAATTCTTTGACATTCCAAAAATGCGCGAGTAATTAAGAAATCTTCAGAAGCTTATGATTTTTTGTTATTAAATATTTAAGAAATAAAACTCCAAGTGCTGCTAAAAACACAATACAATAGGAAAGCAATAGAAAAAATCATCGAAAACATAAAAAAAAAAAAATTTAAAAAAAACCCACAGCTCTCAACAGCGGCTTTAAGTAGAATTTGTTTTCTGCCATTTAATTTTTGCATTTTCATAATTGCAAATCCCAAAAGAATAAAACGTCAAACCAGATATTCTAAACTAATAGATATGACAACAACAAACACTTCCACACACACACACACACACACATACACATACACATGTAATATCGAATAGATCCATGTGTGTAGAAAGAAACGCGTACGTCACGTTGACCTTGATATTCGCAGCGGAACGATAAATAAAAGTCAAAGAGTCGCATTCAGATACACTCACACACACAAACACACACACACACACAGTCAATCAAACAAACTTGCCCAAGCACAAACACACGCACATACACGAGTACATACACATGCAGGGAACTGTATGTGGTAGGCGCGTAAAACTAAAGCGTGCGGCGGTAAACGCTGCAGGTAGTGTAGCGATGAAGGGTGGTGAAGGGGCTGCAACTGGTGCTGAAAATACTTATAATACTTAAGTAATTCCGCAGCCGACGTTGGAGGCAGTCAAATGAGACGAATTGCAAAGTGAAAAAGTTAAAAAAAGTGTAAAAATTTATATTATAAATACTCATGAGTGCAAGTGCGGCATGGCGAGGCGAGGCGAGGCGAGGCGAGGCGAGCGAAGCGCGGCACATGCTCGTACAATTAAAAAATGAAATATATATGTATAGTATATTTAAAATTATTCTTATTTCAACAACAACAAAAAAAAAAAAAACAAACAAACAAAAAAACCAAAAGAAAAAACAGGAAAAAATAGCGAAAAAACGCAACAATAAATGCAAAAAATAACTACTTATAAATAAATAATATTTTAAAAAATTAATAAAAAAAAAAAAAAAATAAAAACAGAAAATTATCTCATCGCAAATTTTGTTTTTTTTTATTATTTTTAAAGCGATTGTTTTTGCTTTTTTTTTGTACTTTTTGCAGCGGGTGCGTTTTTATGGTTTGCGTTAATTTGGAAGCAGCTAAAAAGTTGTTGCTGCTTACTTATGTTGTTATTTTGGTTGTTCGGCTTGTTGCGTTCTTGTTGTTGTTTATTTATTTTTTGTTTTTTCGTAGGTACATTAGCGTTAAAAAAAACTTGATGTTTTCGCATACAAATATTCATTACTATTATAACTAACTACTGCTGTTGTTGTATACTCAAAAGAAATTGCCAATAATATTTCTGCCTAATTAGGGTATGAGCAACACAGTGGCAATAGTCGTTGTATGTCAGTTCAATGGGTCATTTCACTTCTTCCTTTTTGCAAGCAACGCCAGTTCGCTTTGTCAATAGGTATTTCAGTTTAAGCTTGTCGAAGAAATGCTTACGAGCTCTTGAGCCCTTGCCAGCAAATTTTAGAATCAATTCGTTATACCTATGGAATAATTTAGTAAGTTTAGGGTGTACCCAGAACGGTGTTGGGCTAGATGAATTCGAATTGCGGGAGGTAGTTGTAGATATTATTAATTTCTTTTGAGTTATAGTGTTTCAAAGACGATTATGCTCCTCCCTTCGTCTGGAGGAGCATAATTTAAAAACATCATTCTTCTCTATTCTCTGCTCTAGCACTCGGCATATCGTGGCCGAACATGATCAGCAAAACAGATCTCGCAAAATGAGAATCCGAAAAATTAAATAACATGTAAAACAATGGAAATGGATTATTAATCACACTCTGCGTAAAGATTGTAACAAAATTTGCCACCAAGTTAGTACAAACTGCAATCCTCAAGGTTCTAGTAAACGGGGAAGCGTATTCTGAAGGCCATAGAACTGACAGGGGAAACGTGCATGAAGTGAAGACATTGGCAACAGCAGAATACAATGATTTACAGAAATGCACAACTGATGTTAATATTCTTCTTTTTTTTTTTTTGATAATTTAACACTTAGGGTGTACGTCTATGAATCCAGAGCATTATGTTGAATGGAAGGAAGATTGATTGATAGGTGGGAAGAAAAAGGGGGGAGAATGAGATGCAATCACAGGACACCGATAAGCAGATATAGAGCCATTGTGGCAAGTGTTATGCCTTCACCACAATGAACGTTTTAGTTTATCAATGTCGACTACGACCTCTAGTACAATTTAGGTACCGCAATTTGACCTATGTAAGTACTACATATGTAACATTTTGATATAAAAACTGAAAAATGCACGAGGTCGACTTGAATGAATGAATCCAAAACCTTTTAAAGAGAGACAGCAGTGGCTGGAACATAAAGTCCCATAGCTTTGAAGGTTCCAATTTGAATTTATAACTCCCCTTTTGAATTTATCTTTTAATGGATCTATTCTATGCCGAGATTTTCAGGGCGATATTTTGTTTGAAGGCAAAAGAAGCAAGAGGAAAGGGGAAAGATTCTGCCTCGACCATACCAAAGAGAAGGAGAGATAGAGAGAGAGAGATAGATAGAGAGAGAGAGAGAGAGAGAGACAGAGAGAGAGAAATGAAAATAAAAATATCGGCGTAAAAATCTCGGCGACCAATAAAATATTTGCAATTTTCTAGGAGCTCTAATTTTCATCGAAAGTAAATATTGCAAAAGTTTTAAAAAATGAAATCTGTATATTAAAATTTGAAATACCATCAACGAAATGAATAATTTTATTTAATTTTTTTCCAACGGAAATCACTCCAATTAATAAAATTAAAATCAATGAAAAGTTATGAGTTAAATAAGAAGATGCTGGTTCGACTAAATACCAGCCGAGAAGCAGAATTTTCGACAACTTTTTGCAGCAATTGGGACCGGGCCGTATGTTAGCAATAACGCGCCGAATATTCTCTTCCAAGGCCCGAGTCAATCGTCTTGGGCTTATCTGCGTAGACAAGAGAGTTCACATAACCCAACAAAAAATAGTTCAGCGGTGTTTAATCGCACGACCTTGGAGGCCACGCCACAGGCCCACGTTGCGAGATTGAATGTTTCGTTGGCAGTATGGCATGTAGCGCCGTCTTGTTGGAACCAAAGGTCGTCCACATCAACATCCTTAAATTCAGGCACGAAAAAGTCATTAATCATGGCTCTATAGTGTTCCCCATTGACTGTAACATTATGACCAGCTTCATCTTTGAAGAAATATGGACCAATGATCCCCTCTGCCCATAGAGCACACCAAACAGTGACTTTTTGAGGATGTAACGGCGTCTCAACAATGGTTTGAATGGCTTGTGGATTATGATCACTCCAAATGCGACAATTTTGCTTATTAACGTACCCATTCAACCAAAAGTAAGCTTCATCGCTGAACAAAATTTTCTTGTGAAAATCGTGTGAACGGAACCATTATTTTGGTAATAAATTTGCACGATTTGCAAACGTTGTTCAGGAATGAATTTCATTATGAAATGGCAAACCAAACTGAGCATAAATCAAGTGGCAGCTGTCAAAAAGACCAACTCCGAAAAAAGTATTGCCAGATTGAAAACGACACTTCTAAAAAAATCCCCCTTTACATACTTAGTTATGAAAAATACCACTAGAGGGCACGTTGCATACGTGTGACATGCTAACGCGGGAACATTTTCATTCTACGAGATTTGCATAAGTGGGGAAAGATTTGATATAAATGATAAAAAATACTATATAGCCCCAAAAAGGAATATATCTCTCCCCCTTACCTGTCACCTCTCTGTCATCCGCTTTTTCTGATAAAAATAAATGTATGCTGAATGGTATTTAGTTAGTTTTCCGAATTTAATCTCAAAATACTTGCTCTCTTTTCGTCAACTTTATAAAACAGTACCACCACTGCTGATTTCAAAACTCATTGCTAGATGGCGCCCCAATAAACTAAACTTCTAGCAAATGCATATCTCAACTTTTGCTGTGCTGGAGAGGGTAAGTGTTAAAGATGTTCTATAAATGCTTTTAAATTTTGCGCTAATTCGCAAACATTTTTCGAATGGTGTAAACATTATAATAATACACAAAACGAAAAAAAAAAACCAAAATTTTGTAAATTTTTGTTTTGTTTTGTCATTCGTCAAAATGATACTCACTCATACAGGTACAACAATAACAACAAACCATCAAACTAACAATCAACTCTATAATACTGGACTATGATATCGCATATGATCGCATGATCATTAAAATGCAATCGGAAGCTTTTCAGAATAATGACGAGCTCCAAAATTAAGCTTTTTATATTTTTACTTTTAGACATTTTGACTGATTACTTGCTGGTTGCTTGTTTGTTTGCTTGCTTGCTTGCTTGCTTGAAAGCAATATTGATGGCGTTACTGACCTTGAAAACTTAGACAAATATCTACTCATGATATATTTAAAACTTTTGTTTTGTTTAATAATAGCGCGATGGAGGTAACTAAGAAGCATAAGCACGAAATCAGCAAATGAAGTGCTTCTATGCAAAATGGTGATTAATATAAAAATAAAAAAATAAAAATCCGGCACTCAGTTAATACATATGGCAACCCCTCGGTCATCCATTATCTTAACACACACACACACACGCACAATGTTGGCTTGTTATCAGTTTGGCCAAGTGTTTGTTGCATTTTGCAAACTGATAAGCGAGCTGCAAGCGTGAAAAAAAAACAAACGCACAAACGAATAACAGCCTAACAAAATTTATGTCTACACTTTAGCCGATAACAATGAAAAGTACTCAAATTTCGAAGCCAATAAAAAAGATAAGATAACAAAACTAGACGACGCTACACAGCTTTAATGGAAAAGTAGCGATAACCGGCTAGCAAACATATGAAGGTTTAAACAACAGCAACAACAAAAAAGTGCGTACCACAATGCCATTTTTGCTTCATAATACTTAAATGCCAAGTTCAAGTTCAAAGTCACAGCCGTCAACACAAATCGAACGAATTAATGCTGGTGTCAACGATTTGGCCATGGTAAAATTCATTAAACCACCAACAACCAACAACCAACCACCAACTATCAAAACCAAAATCGAATTATAAAAAATAAAAATAGTTTACTAAAATCAACAGCTGATTCACAGTGAGCGAAACATTCGATAAAGTTCATTGACCCACTAACACACACTAACACACACTTAACACACGCATGTTGACAGCAGCGTTTATGCGTATGGGTTTGAGTTGAGGTGAATGTGCGTAAAATATCACAGAGGCACACGCACACACACGCACGATGCTCTCATTTCGGAATGATTCACATTTCGAGTGTGAGCGAGAGTGCGTGATTTTCGGTGCGTATTACCCGAGGTCGTCAACATCTCAATGCGTTTCAACTCTAGACTCGTTCTGTTTTGTATGCGTTTCGCTGACGTCATACTTGAAAAGAGAGGCTGGTTTCTTGCTGTGTGAATTTATACTATACTATACATACATACTTATATGGATGTAAATTTTTACGACACACAGATTGCTGGGATATATCTACATATGTATGTATGTATAGTATGTATAGTATGTATAGTATGTATAGTATGTATAGTATGTATAGTATGTATAGTATGTATAGTATGTATAGTATGTATAGTATGTATAGTATGTATAGTATGTATAGTATGTATAGTATGTATAGTATGTATAGTATGTATAGTATGTATAGTATGTATGTATGTATGTATGTATGTATGTATGTATGTATGTATTTATTTATTTGTGTTGTTCTCTTTGTAGGTTACTGTGTGAATTTTTAATTTATTTTAATATTTATTTCTGCTTATGTACACAAAAAGAAAGAAAAAGAAACAAACTGTTGATATATTTTTTTCTATTTGATTTGTTATTAAACAAGATATTGTTTTATGTTTGCTTTATTTTTGCACACTGTTGCTAAGCAGATTTGTCTAGTATAATCTTTTCTCTCTACTTCTTATCACATTCTTATTTCATTGATTATTACGTAAGTAAGTATATACATACTCGTACAACAATCTCATTAATTATACATGTTCGCATTGTTAGATTATGACAGTGAAGTGTGTACAATTGATACATAAATAAATAGTAGTAATTATACTATATGGTAATGTGATAATATAAAGTTTTATATATAGATTTTTCAGTTCTATTACAATAAGAAATACTTGTATGAGTAAATTTTATAAGAATGGATGAATTTAATAGGAGTCGAAACAGGTTGCGCTGAAGCGCCGAAAATACCAATTCTGAAAGTTTCCCTTAAACTACGCGCCTACTCAAATCTAACTTTAACTTCTATTTTCATATACTCGTATACTGGTGAAGTAGCAATTTTCATTTAATATTCCCAGAAATAGGAATCAGAAAGAAGTGCTAGATCTTAGACAACGTAATGGCATCTCAAGAACCGCTATCAACTGAAATCCCCAAAGAAATTGAAGGAGATTCATTGAAGGGAGATCAATGATACCTGGAGATGGTTTTATAAAACCCGAAACTCGATTTGTGATTAAACAGATCTGCTAGGATTCATCGAAAAGGTGAGGAAGGGCGTTTGAATTGCTGCCAAAACAAGAGTGTAGACGGCTATTTGAAATGCAAGTTCGTTCTTTGAGCTTTCTAAAAGTTTTGTTGCAGTCAGAGGACTCAAATCTGGAAATTTGTAGTGTGGAATTAGGTGAAGTAGTTTCATTGTGAAGTTCGAGTTAACTCTGACATTTTATGGACTGAACTTAGGTGATGTCGTTTCCTTGTGAAACTACTTCACATAATGTTTTAGTCGGAAAAATAAGCACAGTATGTTGCAGTAAAGTATTTTTAAAAGGAAACTTCCTCGAAGTAAAAGTTTTGATCGGATATTTCATTCGTTTCTTTTCAGGTTTACTTAGTTTTGAAAGGCATTAACATACTCGTAAAAAGTCGTTTTAAATAGAATAGAACGAAAGCTTGGGTAAAACGTTCACAAGAAAATGTTGCCCAAAGAGAGAATTGATCTAGCATACATCAACGTGAATTACCAAAGCTGCCAGTAAAAACAAAAACCAATAAATAAACAAAGTATGTATTTTGTAAATATCTCAAAAATATGTAAAAAATATGGGTTTATTGGCTTTTGAATATTTGCTTCTCAATTATTGGATACAAAACTACCTTAAGAAGAACCTCAAGAGTGGAGAAGGATTTATGTTTTCCAGAGTGGAGAAGGAGTTATGTTTTGTTGTGAAATTTTCTACAAATACTTATCACAAACTTCAAGTTATACTATACATAGACTGAAAACTCTACTGAAGACTGAAGACTGGCTTGTTGTTTTTGTTGGTGTTGTTCGAGTGGTTGTTTTCATCTGGAAAACATAATTAATGCAAAGCACCATTTAAATACCACATAACTCATATGTTGTTATTTTATTAATCTATTTTTTTGTTTTATTTTTTGATACATTCAACACTCAGGTTGTACCCTGAGCATTGTGTTGATTGGAAGGAAGATTGCTGGGTGAGGTCATAATTAATGTAAGTCTTTTTGCATTAGAACCCTAAAGAGTTATGTATGCCCACTTTGTGAGGTTCAAATATATGAGCAGACTTTTTATCCCGATTTCTGAGATTCTCTGAAAATTATTTGGAGAAATGGTTTGCCAAAAAAAGTGAAGTGTCAAACCTGGGATAGGCTTTATTAGTAGCAGTATAAATTCACCGTGTATAAACAAAACACAAAAATTTTGTAGGCTTTCGGACAAAGGGTGGTTCAGAGATTTGAAAGAGAATATTTCTTGAAAAACTAAAACTTCCTTGTTATCTGGAACTTGCAGACATTTCTTTACTTTTCTTATGTGTGCTTTGTTTGCGTGGGATAATTTTTGAAACTTAAAAAAATATTTCAAATTTAGAAATGGCTTTAATCATACACTTGTGATAGTATATATGAAAGCAGGTAGTTCTACAAAACAAAAGCAACTGACCATTGTCCGATTTGTTAAAAGAAATCAAAATTTTATGCTTTTGACTAAGAACAAAAAAAAAAAAAAAATATGAAATAAAAAAAAAAAAACCGCATTATTTTAGGTCAAGTGCGAGCGCGTCTGTTTCCTTAGCATTTTACTACACTTTTTTCATCGTATGTTCTTTTTTACTCGGTGTGTGTGTGTACTTGTGTGTGTGTGTGTGTGTGTGTGTGTGTGAAGCTCCTGTTTATGTGCCTCTTCAAGCAAATTGAAAAATATGTGGTAAACCGCAAATTGCATATATACTACACGAACTGTTCTCGTTTCGCTTCTACGTACGTACTTACACTTGCTTATTATTTATGTATGAATTCTAAACAATGTGTGCAAAAATGATTGACCACAAACGACAGCCACACGCAGCTACATACATACACACACACATACACACATACATAGTTTTCGGTTAGTTAGAGAAGGAGAAAGAAAACAACGAGTCCTTGACAATTTCGTGTGTATACGCACAGTGGCCTGCTGCATGCTTGCAGCTTGAAGGAAGTTGGCGTTGGTTGCGTGTTCAAGCAATTTTAATTTGCTTGCTCATTTTTCTTTTTAGGGGTTTTGTTTTTTTTTTTGTTTTTTTATTATTTTTATTATATGTATTATTGTAAATTTTTGTGCTGGCCTTCATGAAAGCATATATATATTTTTTCTACACACATGTTCGAATGTCCTAGAGATCCGTTTGTCTTTGTGCTACTCGTTTTTAATTTTTATCGCTTATGACATGCGTTTGCGTTTTCCCAGTTGCGTGTGTTTCGGCGATAAACTTGAGGTTCAAATTTTAGCTTTAGCCTGTCATGTCCGTCCATTTGCAGGCGGACATTTTCATAGCCTTTAGTTAAGCAAACAAAAATGTGTTTTGCTGGTTTGCAGTTTCTGCGTTCTAGGTTTTTTCTTGCTATTGTTTTGTGCACGGTGCTGACCATATCCGGAAATAGTTTAGACACTATTGTCGTTCCATGCCTGTGAAGTTTCGTTTGCTTGTTTGTTTGCTTGCACACTCTTATCTCTTCTGTTAAGTTTTGAACAGGAAAAGGTGTTAGATACTTTCAATGCTCCTGATGATTATCATCAACGCTTTCTTTATCATCATCATTACCATATGATAATTATCATAATTTCGTCGAATACTTTTTCTCGTCTCACTTCTTTGTACTCAGCTACAACTTAAGCATTTTGTAGTTAGATTCCATGCTGTCGATTAGTTATAGATTCCATCATTATATAATACTTATAAGTAATTGCAACTATCTATGTGTGTTTGTTTTGTTTGTTTTTTTTTATTTATATTTATGCAAGTTAAATACTTATGTAGTCATTTGAAATTTATCTATGTGCAATTATATTCTCTTGAAATTAACATATATTGTGCACAATTATCTTACCATATAAAAATAGCAAATAAGTAAGGAAGTAGCAACACACGATGCTCGTAGCAGCTGATCTTTAGTTTTTTCTTTCTATCTTGGAGAATTATAGTCATAAATTAAAATGAAATGAATGCCGACATATTTTCTAATTTCAAAAACATTAAATGCACATGTGTAATTGGGTTTTTTCTCTCTACTTTTTGTTGTTTACAGGTGCGCTGTGATTTATTCCCCCTGGCAAAACATTTCAATAATTGCGAATTATCTTTTTAAATTGTGCGAAGATGAAAAAATATATGAATATCAAATATACGTAAATCATTAAGCTGGATGCAAAATCATTTCCTAACAAGGGCAGGTATTTTTGAGCCCAAGATTTAGAAAGCATGAAGTAAAAAGTAGTAGAGCCACCCTGCGTTCAGTTGCAATGCGAGCGGCCAAGGAGCAATACAAAGACTTAAGGAGGGAGGAGAAACGTCTCTCCAGACGCAAGAAAATAGCAGAAGCAGAAAGACGTGAGTTTAATGCTATCGAGATGTTACGAGACAGTTGCAACGCGAGCGGCCAAGGAGCAATACAAAGAGTTAAGGAGGGAGGAGAAACGCCTCTCCAGGTGCAAGAATGCTATCGAGATGTTACGAGACAGGAACGAGGTTTGAAAATTCTATGAAACAATAAGATGGCCTGAATGATGGTTTGAGTGGTCGCTGTGGCGTAGTGGTAGTACGTTGGACTGCTACGGAGAGTGTCCGGGGTTCGAATCTCAGCCCAGGCAAAATCAAAAAGTACAAAAAATAATTTTTCTACACGGCACCACCTCTTGGCACTTGGCAGGCAATGGCAAACCTACAAGAGTAAAAATTGCTATGAAAAGCTTTTCACTTCGCTGTTCGGATTCGGCATTAAACTGTAGGTCCCTTCCATTCATGTACAAATATAACACGCACAACATGAGTGCATGCAATAATCTCGGCCTAGACCCTCCATGGGCTGTTGTGCCATTAAAAGTAAGTAAAGTAAGTAAGAATGATGATTTGAAGACCAATGCCTCTTGCTGCAAGGGTGAAGATGGAAATCTGGTGACAAATGTCCAGGGTATTATGCGATTATGGGGGGAGCACTCTTCGCAGCTGCTTAATGGCAATAACGGCAATAATCCCATCACTGCGGAATCTACTCCGGAAACAACAATCACTCACGGCATTAAAGTACCGCTGATGGTCTTAACAGCCATCGCTCGACTGAAAAACAATAAGGCTGCAGGTGCAGATGGCCTGCCTGCTGAGATGTTTAAGACTGGCGGCGAAGAGCTCACTAAACGCATGCACGAGCTTCAGTGCACAATATGGTCGGAGGAAAGCTTGCCAATTGATTGGAACCTCAGCGTTCTCTGCCCAATCTTTAAGAAAGGTGATTAGACGATCTGCCACAACTACAATGGGATAAGCTTTCTTAATATCGCATATAAGCTTCTATCGAGCGTACTGTGCGAAGTCCATCGTCAACAAACTGATTGGACCTTATCAGTGTGGCTTCAGGCCTGGTAAATTCACCATTGACCAGATATTCACACTACGCCAAAACCTGAAAAAGATCCGAGAAAAACAGATCGACACCCATTACATATTTGTCGATTATAAAGCCGCCTTCGACAGCACGATTGGGGATCACTTGTAGACCGCAATGTTTGATTTTGGTATCCCTGCAAAGCTTATTCGTCTTTACAAAATGACACTGACCGACACCACCAGCGCAGTGAAAATTTGGACAGACCTCTCTGTACCATTTGCTACCAAAAGAGGTTTTAGGCAAGGTAATATTCCTTATCGTGAAACTTCTTTAACCTTATGCTGGAGAAAATAATTCGAGCTGCCATCATCGACATCTTTGGCACTATTTTCTGCAAGAGTGTCACGCTGCTAGCATACGGTGATGATATTGGCATCATTGGCGGTAACACGCGAGCAGTCAGTGCAGCAAGGGAGTCTCGTCGATTGGGTATAGTGGTGAACGAGGTCAAAACCATTAACTATTATATGTACTTTGGATATAGTCAAAGATTTCCCTTACCTACGATCCAGCATTAACACCAACAATAATGTCAGCCTTAAAATCAAGCGGAGACTAACTCTTGCCAACAGGTGTTAATACGGGCTCAGAAGGCAATTGAGAAGCAAAGCCCTCTCTCGATCGACGAAAAGAACGCTCTATAAGTCCCAGCAGATTGGAGGCTGTTAGGAGCTTTCGAGAGGAAGATAGTCTGTAAGAACTATGGTCCAATATGCGTGGGCGGTGTGTATCAAATAAGATGGAACCATGAGCTGTAAATCGACACTGATATAGTTAAGCACATAAAAATCCAGTGGCTTCGCTCCGGCTACAAGGGTGTTTTATTCGAGCCAGCGTGGAGGAACACGCCGAAGAAGATGTCCTAATCTACGTTGGAAAGCTGGTTGTAATACCAGCTAAGTAAGTAAGAAGTAAAAACTACTAAATTGCTAGAATCGATGAATTCTCCTATAACCCTTCTTTCCTTCTTCTTTCTTTTAATGGCAACAACAAACAATGGAAGGCCTAGGCCGAGCTTTTCGCATCCACTCATGTTGTGCGTGTTATATTTGTTCATGATTGGAAGGGACCTACAGTTTTATGCCGAATACGAACGGAGAAATGAAAAACTTTCATAGACAACTTTTACTCTTGTAGGTTTGCCATTGTTTGCCAAGAGGTGGTGCTGGGTAGAAAATAATTTTTTTGTTTTTTACTTTTTGATTATGCCTGTACTCGCGGCACAGACTCTGCATAACAGTACAATGCACTAGCACTACGCCCGAGCGACCACAATAATATGGTAACCCTAATTTTTAGTATATCCTTTGACATTTTTGGCACACGAATTGAGTATACAAATTTGATCTCGAATTGACCTCGAGCATTTTTGAGCTATTAGAATCCTAAACTGGCACAATTAGTCTGGTCACACAACGCTGAGCAAGAAGGAGGCTGAGCAATGTCTCTTCACCAGAAGTCATTTCTATACGCATTTCTTGTTCGGTAAAAGTTCAGTCTACTAAAATCTATGTGAGACCCTTAAATCCTTTTAATCGAGCACTGAAACTCACGCACTGGCATGGGAACTGGCTTTTATTTTAAATTTAAGATTTGAAGAATATATCGTGTGTGAGATAGAAAGACTCAATAAAAAATTAACGTAAAAAATGTTTTTTTTAAATTGCAATCAACACTTGAAAAGCTCGGCCTAGGCCCTCCATGGGCTGCTGTTCCATTAAAAGAAAAATAATCATTCCACGATAAATATCATATCAAATCAAGATAAAATGCACTAAGCTTTGAACAATTTTTTATTTTATATATTTGCAACAGAGAAATTTTGTATAAGTAACTTACTTAGTTTCCGCAACGGATGAGTTCTTAATGAATGCCACTGTCCTCTTGGATCAGTTCTGTCTTCAGTTTTAAAACGATTTTGAAAATAAGATTTACATCATAAAGTAACAACACAAGAAGTAGGAATACAAAGAGTCGCATCTAAAGTCTTGACCAAAAGTTTTGGGTACCCAATACCGGGTACAGATGCCA
Source organism: Palloptera scutellata (assembly GCA_958295655.1). Classification (NCBI taxonomy): domain Eukaryota; kingdom Metazoa; phylum Arthropoda; class Insecta; order Diptera; family Pallopteridae; genus Palloptera; species Palloptera scutellata. Next base: position 144,157,109 of record OY282449.1, read on the forward strand.
CAGAATGGGGATTTTAGGTACTGTTAAAATCAGTTAAATTGACAGCAACGTTTATAGTCAGTTGAAATACTTACTTATTTGGGAGCATCTGCTAGAGAAGTGTCACTATTTTTTCAAATATTAAATTGAAAACTTTTTAATATTCCACTATTAAATAGTTACTGCTGTAAAATGTTTGAGATAGCTCCAAACCTGAAGGTATTTGTGGAGTCAGAAAGCGCTGAGTGGTAGGAAGATGCACTCACTTGTTCAAGTTTACAAAGATAAAATAAAATATTTTAACAAAAGAAGAAATCGATTAAAATTGTTAGGGCTTCTGCACATTCAAAAAGCAATAAAAAAATTAATGTAAGGGATCTTTAGATCAGCATAAAACCGTAGCCCCTTTAAATTCATATACAAGTGAATTTGCATAACATGAAAGGATGCGAAAAGAACCTTTATGGAAGGACCTTCATGAACTGTTGTGCTATTAAAGAAGATGCGATGCCGAATTTCCGAGTGGTACATAGAAAATATTCCGCACATTGAAGTGACACTAGGAAGAGGAAAAGACAACTCTGAAGACTTGCGCCCCACTGAAAGTGTAGCCATTTTTCGTCAAGAATGCAGTTGCAATCAGCAAATGCATGTGCAACAACATACTTGTATATATAATTGACTTGCAAATGCAGCAGGCAACAGGCAGCAGGCAGCAGCAAAGAAGAATGTAAGCGCCTGGTGCCTAATGTTGCCACAAGAACAACAACAAAACAATGCGCGCAATTGCTAATAGCCGCACCAAGATACACAGAAGGTGATAAAGCAAAACACACACGCACACACACACACACACACACACACACAGTTACACACAAAAGAGCAAAGCACATGCGTGGACACAGTCAGTGGCAAAAATGATCAATACAATAGTCCACGTGTAAGTATGCATGTTTGTGGCTATGTGTGTGTGTGTGTGTGTGTGTGTGTGTGTGTGTATGTGTGTGTGTGTGTGCATGCGCATGTAAATAGTAAGTATGTGTGATCATAAACATGAGATCAACATGAAAGATTTACAACATTTAAATTTTAGCATTTAACAAATTCGAGCGACGATAATGTTGTTGTAGCAGCTACATACATAAGTATGTAGCAAGTAAGTGAGTAGTTCCTGTCTGTGTTGCTGGTCACTACAATGGAATGGCGTTGTTGTGCTTTGTTGCTTGAGACTCTCTAGTCATAACAAGGCATAACTTGGATATTTTTTATTTTTGTTTTTCTTCTCTAAAATAATATCACTTGAGGCTTTAGTTAACACGCCTCATTTGCAGTTCCAAAACTAAAAAATCGTGCTGTACATTCAAAATCTTATCGCAGATGTCAGCAGAGCAACAGCAGCAGCAACAACAGCAGCAGCAGCTGCGGCAACAAGCTGCATTAGGTGCATGCTGCCTCCCACTCTGCACCTCTTTGCATTTTACAGGCCGCCCCTCCCTTCTCTCTCTTCACATTTGTGCACACACGCAATGTTGCAGCCAGCTACAGAGGGAATTTATTAGTTGCTTTGCTTTGTTTCTGGGCTCTATGTGGTAGGAAGGTGATACAAAGTGATATTGTAGTTGCCACATTGGCACTGCTGCATACAAATGGCAAGTGGCAACAACTGTGAATTGGTCACTTTCGAGCAATTGCATGCAGCACAAACACAACACAACTGCACAGAAAACAAAAATGAAAAAGAAAAAAAAACACAACCGCAAAAACAATAACAGCAACAATGTTGTTGCTACATTGCAAATACTTATATTAAATATGAATTGTTTGTTGCTGTTGTTGTTGATGTTGTTGTTGCAGTTCTGCAGTCATCTATGAATGCAAAAATTATTTTTTATATTTTTGCTATTTATTTTATATTTGGTTTTTTTTTATTTTGTTTTTCTTCTTTTTCTTTTGGTTACGGAATTTGCTAAATTTTGTGTGTGTGTGCTATTGTTGTTGTTGTTGCTATCGCTGTAGTTGCTCCATGCATGCTGGAATTTGTGTGTGCCTAAAATTCAACAATACCTTGCTTGCTAGCTTAAGCTAGCACAAGCTAGCGAGCAAATTTCATGTGCATACACTTAGTATATGAAATGAAATCATTTCAAAAATTCAATTGATCTTGAGTTGATTTGATTTTGCGCAGAATATCGAAAATCAATTACAATTACAATTATTTATTTGATTCATGTACAAATTAATTAACTACACATTACCGTCATTGTGAAATAGAAGCAACAGCAGCAGCAGCAACATGTTTCCTGTTGTGTGCACGTTTTTGGTTTTGTTGTTGCTTACATACATACATACTCGTATATCAAAACTTCATATACAAGTCATATACGATCAGAGTATCTCTTTCAATATTTAACTACAGCTATTTAACTTCTAAGTTAACTGAAACGTATTTTTTAGTTGGCGGAGCTCTAAACCACACACACACACACACACACACACATACACGAAAAGTCGTGTCAAAGCTGACCTTGAATAAAAGTTTTAATTTTAACAACAACAGCAGCGGCACCGGCACCGGCAACAGGCAACAGGCAGCAACAACTTGTGCAACAATTACAAATTATATAAAAGTTAATAAGATCTATCTAACAATGAGTATCTTAAGCTATTCTCTAAATATCTACATGCATACTAGTACATATACAGGGTGCGCCATCTTTAATGTCGGTATGTGAATAAGTTGATAAGTTGAATAGCTTAAAAAAGCAACAACCGATTTCAATATGTGAGGTATTTCTATTTAACTTGGTCCTTTACAATTTATTTGGACCAGTTTTTTAATACAACATCAATCAAGTAGCCGGGGGGGCTACCCTTTTTTTTACCCTTTTTGCTGCGTTCCCCATCACTTTTTCGACCATATCGGTGGGCATAGCGATGATTTCGACATTAATGTTTGCCTTGAGGTCGTCAATGGTTTGAGGCTTCCTGGCCGTACACTTTGCTTTTCAAATAACCCCTCAAACCTCCGGAGGAGTCAAATCTGGAGATTTGGGTCGAATCCCATCCAGGGAATTTTCGTTACAGAAACTGCATTGTTTGATTTGCAGTGTGGCATGGCGCACCGTCTTGTTGAAACCACTAACCGTCTAGACTTTTTTTCACACATTTGTGGGCAGACATAATGAGCCAACATCCAGCGATATCGATTTCCATCGACTGTTTCACCTTCTCCTGGAAAAAATAGCCTATTGATTGTTTTGGCGCAAAACGTCGGCCCAAGCAGTCACTTTTTGGTCATGCAATGATGTTTCATGGTTTTCGTGTGGATGCTCCGTTTACCAAATGTGGCAATTTTATTTGTTAACGGCGCCAGAGAGTGTGAAATAGAGGGCTCGTCGGTCATCAAAATTTCCATTCAAAAATCGGGTTTAGTGTCAACTATTCGAGCGAAGCGACTGTTTGGACGTATTCCAAGCAAAGTGGACGGTCTGTTGGCAATATTCTTTAAGTCAATTGAAACTTTTTACGGAAACAAATGAAAATCATCTTTCAAAATGCACCGCAAGGTGGTTCCACTGACGCTAAAATGCTGAGCCCGGTGACGATACGACACATGTGGCAACACTCTCTCTCTTATCGCTTCAACCAACTCATTGGAACGTCTATGGCGTTGGTGAACGGCTTTTCGACGATCTCCCACTGACGCCCGCTCAACAAAATTCGACACCAAACGACGAATAGTGTTGTCAGACGGTGCTTGAGTTATCACAATTGAACGACTATTTTCAATGTACTATACAACGTCACTGTTTCACCGCGTTGTTTCGGTGTAAAGCGATTCATGGTTAAAATTTGGCCTGAATTGACATTTCAAAAACATATTTAACATTTATCAACAACCGGTTGATAAATGTTAAAATTATCCAATGTTTATCGACATACCGACATAAAAGCTGGCGCACCCTGTAGTAAATACTATAAGTATTGTATAAATATGTGTGGATGTATGTATGAGTAACGAGTCTAAACTGTTTGTCTGTCCGGTTTTTATATATGGTACATACATATGTCCGTCCATCAGCTTCATTTCTTCATTGTAGTACGTATCCCTATACAAACATAAATAAAATTCGTAGAAGAAATCAAACATTTCTGTCTACCTGCATGCACATTTTCGCCAAGGAAACAACAGCAGCAACAGCAACAACATCTAACTAACTAAAAAAAATACAATAGCTAGAAAGAATAAAATTAAAATTTTTTTTTCTACTCATTCTACCAATACAGATAAAAATCTGCTGAAATGCTTAAATGCACATGATTATGCCTGGCACAAATATTCATTAAAATTGCTTCATTACAGTCGTGGCGCGTAAAAAATAATTCGTTTTTGTGAAATTGATATAAATTGATAAATTTGTAGGGGAAAAAACAAAATAAACTTTACCGGGATGATTAATTGCCGCTGAACGAAAATGTAAAATGGGAAATAACTTTTTGTTGGAAATATTGTATTTTATAGAAAGTATTGTACACATAGTTTACCCCTTCGACGACGAGACATTTCGCAGTGAACCGATTTCTAAATAAAGGTGATTTTCGTGATAAGGAACGTCAAATTAAGTAGTCTAATTCCAAAATTTGAAGTCTCATCGTTTGAATGGCGTACCTAACCCAAAATAGGTTAGCTTGGCCAGAGAGATTTACCTATCGACCACTAACATCAAGCAGAATTCAAGTACTCGTATGTGCGGTCAAGTCAAGGTTTATGGAAACTTTTATTCATTAGAATTTGAAAGGTGAGATTATGAGCTTCTTTGCATCTTTTTTTTCTTTTTTTTTTTTTATTGTTACATTCAACACACAGGGTGTACCACTATGAATGCAGAGCATTGTAGCATTGTGTTGACTGGAAGGAAGATTGATAGGTGAGAGGAAGAAGAAGGGAGAATGAGATTCACTCTCTCAGTGATCAGCCAGGAGTGGACTTGCACCGCCACCCTCCAACTTGACTGTGGGTAAGAGACATTTTTACACGAACTTTCATCTTTCATGGCGGCCAGCTAGAACCAGGTACAAATGTGGCGCCCACTAATCCTTTAGTCCCTGTGAACAGGGAAATGCTTTATATCTTACCTCCAAATATTGAAAACAAAACAAACCGTTTGGCAAGCATATTTACCTATCGTCGTCGAAGGGTTAAGTGTTTTGAAAAAGTTGCAAATAAAATTCATTTAATAAATAATAAGTCGAACCGCAAATCTCTTCGATGTTGTGATGAATTCTTGGCAGGTGAGTTATTTTTGCTCATTAAATGTGTTCATTAATAAACTAAATCTAAATTTAACAGCAAGCACGAAAACTTTCTTTAATTACCCCATAACTACTTCAAATTACTTTGCATTACTTTTTTCCCCTCTTTTATATACTCCTATTTAGAACAATTTGATATACAATTTATGGCACAAAAGAAACTGTGAATACAAGAAAAACGTTGTTATTATCTTGTTATTATTTCGCATTACTTTCTAAAATATATTAAAAAATAATTTATGAGGTAAAAAATAAACTGGGAATTAAATACAAATTCAATGAATAACTCATAATTAAGTATTTAGCATTACTTAACTTTATCTTTTTCTATTAATGGCACAACAGCACATGGGGGGGGGGGGGGGGGGGCGGGGCGCGGCTCTCTTAACTTAGCCAAATTATTAAAGAAAATCAAATAAAGAAAACATGTGAACTTAAGAAAAATGCTTTAACTACCTGACAATTAAGTATTTTGGATTACTTAACAATGCTTAGTAAAATGTACCGCAGCAATAAGATTATAAGCTGTAAAGCGTAAAACAATAAAACAATCCAGAAAATTACTTTAATGTTTAAGCCATTACTTGGCATTACTTTTTTAAACATGAAACAAAAAAAAAAAAAAAAAAGAGAGTATTTACTGGAATGTTTGAAATGCTTATTCAAATTGTAAAATTATAATTTTTTCATAAACTCAAAAACTTAACTACTCGTCGTTACCCGCAAATTACTTAAAATTACTTGGAATTATTTGCAGAAATTTTGGAAATTTTTAAAAATTATTAGATCGGTTTCAATGTTTATATTTTAATTACCACATAATTACTTTGCATTACTTAGTTTTATATATAAAATTTTATGAAAAAATTCAGTTAAACAGTTTTGATACACAAATTAAATATTTACTTCATTAAAAGCGCTAACATTACCAGGCAATTACTTTGCATTACTCGGTTATGTTTTCTAGTACAAAATATATCGTGCCCATTTTTTGCTATCTCTTTTCACTCTCGTCTTGGTAATGAATTGTAATTATGATGTAATTACTTATAAAGTAAAACTGTGGTGTTTTCCAAAACCTCAGAGCTTAAAAAGGCTACTTTGAAAATGATTACTTTTATCTTATTTTTTATCTAAAGTATTGCGAAGTAATTGCGTGGTAATTGTGACAGTTTTCTGGAAATGAATGTGTAATTCCTGGTTCATACCTTTCCAAATTATAAATTCGTTAAATTTTGGTACAGTGATTATTCGCCAAATCCTGGAAAAGACCCGAGAAAAACAGACCGACATCCACCATCTATTCGTCGATTATAAAGCCGCATTCGACAGCACGATCATTTAGGGATCACTTGTATGCCACAATGTCTGACTTTGGTATCCCTGCAAAGCTCATTCGTCTTTGCAAAATAACACTGACCGACACCACCAGCGCAGTGAAAATTTTGACAGACCTCTCCGCACCATTTGATATCAAAAGAGTTTTCAGACAAGGTGACTCCCTATCGTGCGACTTCTTTAAGCTTACGCTGGAGAAAATATTCCAAGCTGCGAACATCGACATCTCTGGCACTATCTTCTACAAGAGTGTCATGCTGCTAGCATACGCTGATGATATCGACATCATTGGCAAAAACGCTCGAGCAATCAGTGAAGCATTCATGTACAAATATAACACGCACAACATGAGTGGATGCGAAAAGTTTGGCCTAGGCCCTCCATTAAAAGTATAGCAAGTCAATGAAGCATTCTCCAACCTGGAAAGGGAGTCTCGATGAGTAAGTCTAGTGGTGAACGAGGAACAAGCGAAATACCTTGTGTCAACAAACAAAGAGTCACGGCGTCTTGGATAAAATGTCACTGTTGACAATTATACTTTTGAAATCGTCAAGGATTTCGTATATCTCGGATCCAGCAAAAACACCAACAATAATGTCTGCCTTGAGATCAAGCGGAGATTTACTCTTGCCAACAGAGTTAATTCTACGGGCTCAGTAGGCAATTGAGAAGTAGAGCCCGCTCTCGACCGACAAAAATAACGCTCTATAAGTCCCTTATCCTTCCCGTCCTAATGTATGGCGCATAGACGTGGACATTGACCGTCAATGGTGAGAGGCTGTTAGAAGCGTTCGAGAGGAAGATATTCCGTAAGATCTACGGTCTAGTATGCGTGGACAATGTGTATCGAATAAGATGGAACGATAAGCTATATAAGCTGTACGCCGACACGGACATAGTCAAGTGTATAAAAATCCAGCGGCTTCGCTGGCTGAGTTAAGTTGAGCGAATGGAAGAAAGCGCTCCGGCTAGAAGGGTGTTTTATTCGAACCACGGTGGAGGAACACGCAGAAGGGGACGTCTTAATCTCCATTGGAAAGACCAGGTGCAGGGCACCCTGACTGCACTTGGCTTTATCAACTGGCGCCAGCGCGCGCATATCAGAGGCGACTGGCGACTGGCGAAGCTTTGTAGAGGCGGCCAAGACCGATCATCGGTTGTAGTGCCAGTTAAGTAAGTAAGTAATTATTAAGTAATTTAAACAAATTTCTTGTACTTCTCGTTTATTGTATTTAACTATATGAGTTATCTTAGAAGTAATGCAAAGTATTGTCAAAGTAAATACAAGGAAATCACGTAATGAAAAAAAACATTTTGCGTCAGGCGACGCCCTACAGAAGTTTACTTCTTCTTTCTGTTTTGCGTTTTCAGGTTAGCCTTAGGAACCTTGTAAAAACCAGAGTATGTCGCAAACATTACAACTTACATTTATGCCAACTATAAGCTTTGCATAGTTTCGTTTGATGTTTCTCTGATCCCAGGTGTGCATCAATATATTCAGGTTGTATGATCTCAACAAGTGGAAAACTTGCCGCTTGCCGGTGTGAGAACTCGCGAATGCTATAAGTTTGACTAGAAACTTGGTAAATCTCGTCTATGTTTTGTTGTGCTGATGCTAGTCATTTTCTTTCCACGGAGGAAAGATTTTCAGGTATATTTTCAAGCAAATCTTCTGCCCATCTCTTTCATTGAGATGCTGGGAATTCGGCCACCTCAATGACTGCTGACAGGTGCTGTATAATCTGACGACCTTCGACGGGAAGAAGTCGAGATGAGTGTTGATGCAATTATTTTCTCTAATGAACTCATTTGTCATTCTCGCTGTCTCTCTGCGTTAGTCTTGCGAGCTATTTTTCCATGAAATTCTAATTCTGTTGTGCTTCAAGTTGCGAATAGCAGAATCTGAATTTTGTAGCGTCTCCATTTTTCGACGAAATCGCAGTCTCTCAGCCGCAGTTTTTGCTGGAGATTTTATCGTAACGCAAGCGCATTTGTTTTTGTCTCGCTTTCGGTTTTTTTTTTTAGTCTATACTCGCTCATTCTTTTAGCTCTAGAAATTTCTAATTATTTTTGTTTAAAAAGTCATTTTTTACTAGAAACTGTTGTGCAGCGCCCTCTATCAATAGAGTATGTTTCATACTCAACGCCCTCCATCAATCAAGTTTGAATCATGCTTGAATTAGCGCACTCTATCAATCGAGTTGGATTCGTGCTAGTGGATACATGTGAATCTATGGGTGCTGCCCATCATTTATGTTAATATACATATTCATCCATATTTTTTTCATACTCAATTGATAGAGAGCGCTGCTCTCCATTTCCGTGACAATTTCCGTTTTGCCACGATCATCTTTTACACCTCGTAAACCTCAATAAACCTCAATAAACATCACAAAAAATTCAGTAAATTTCATTAAAATGGCTTAAAGTCATTAAAAGTATTTTATGTGTGCCTGAGATTTTTATGTGTACTTTTATGCATGTAATGTACTGTACTGCACATATTTTCCGTATACGAGAAATGTAATTGAAATTTTTTAGGTAGAAAAATATATTTATACACGATTACTGATCAACTTCAACACCGCATTAGATAAATTAACAATTATTGTTATTAACATGACAATTTTATTGAGTTTTAATACAAAACAACAACAGCAACTTTAATTGAATGCGTGAATTGTTTTTGTTGTGGCAGTTATACATAATAGACAGACCCCACGGACAGACAGACAAACAGACAAGCGAGGACCGGGCCAGCACCACCGATTCAATTCAATTCAATTCAATTCAATTGAATTCACAAAGTAATTTGCGCCTTTGCGATTGCGCGCACTACAAGTACAACAAAAAATGCCTCTCCTCTCTCTCGCTCCTCATCATTCATCGATCACTCTCTCTCTTTCCAGCTATACACATATTGTGTGTGATTTTGGCGCATGGAAAACGTGACGTTTCATTTAGTTTCAGTTTCCGAGCGGCGACTACGAACGCGCTATGAATATTTTTGTATAATTTTCCAATTTAAATTAACTTTTTCTCATTGCTGTTGCAGTTTATGCAGTTGTTGTTTGGACGTAGGTATCTATTCTCCGCGTAGTTAACTCGTGTGCATGTGTGCATGTGTGTGTGTGTGTGTGTGTGAATTTCCCAGGCTCAATAGTTGTAGACATCGCTGTCGTCGTCGCTAAATATAAGGTTTCATTTTTTATTGCTTCTTACGGGCGAAACTATTGTCTGATTGCTGTTGTAAATTATGGCAACGACAACGACAACGACAACAACAGCAGCAGCAACATGAAATAATAATCAATTGATTGTTAATTGATAATTATGGTAAAATGTTGTGTATGGTTAATAATACTGAAAAATACGCGCTGCAATTTTATATAATTTTGTAGGCGGGTTGAAACTTGTTTCCTTTTCTTTTTTTTTTAAACTATTATACTCGTAATTATTAACCGACCACATTCTTAGAAAATTTTTAAAACGTTTGAGCAATTTCGATTGATTCGATTTTCTTGTTAGAATGTATAGGTACATAATAAGTAACTAGTAACTAGACAGATTCCGATTGTCATAATTGTCGCCAATTCGCTCTCTCGCAAATTCGCCCTCTCGCAAAGTGTCGGCCTGTCAAAATGCATAAAAATAATCGCCATATTGCTCAGCGAAATATGTTAAGCGAAATATGTAAAAATATGAATGGAAGTTTTAAAAGGTTTTGACATTTTATTGATTAAAAACTGTCGCTTGCTTGTTGCCAGGCAAAATTCGAGTCAAATGTCAAAATTGTTTGTTTGTTGTTTATTGCGTTGTTGTTATTGTAATTGTTGTTGATTTCTTGCAGTTGATTGTAGTTTATGGCAGCTACACGAATTGGTTTTTTGTTTTTTGTTTGTTTTGGTTTTTGTTTGTTTTGGTTTTTGTTTTTGTTTTTGCTAGCTGTTGACAGTTGGCGTTGCATTGCGCCCGCTATGGATGACTGGTGAATTAATTGTGTGCTTGAATATGTTTATAAATATGTTGCTGCAACACTTTGTTGCTGGAGTAATGCATTGTAATTACGTGTTAATCAATTGTTAAGGGTTTGTACAAATTCATTGATAAATAAGTGAATGACGTTTTTCTAAATTGAATTGCTCTTACAAATTTCGGTATTGGAAATAATTGAATAAGTAATGCTAAGTAATTGAAGAGTAATTCTAACAGTTTTCTTGGAAACCATGCTCATGTTGTGCTTATTATATTACATAATGTTTCTTTTGGTAAAATGAATTAAGTAAATTGAAGTAATGTAAAGTAAATGCTTGGTAATTAAGGTATTTTTCTTATACGCAAAGTTTGTTAGTTAACCTCTAAAGTTATGTGTGTAAAGGGATTATGAGAACGGTTAATCATATTTTATGAAATAAGTGCATGCTTTCCTATAACTGATATTTGTAAGAAAGTTATGTAAAATAGCGACAAGTATTGCTGGGGATTTATGTATGTGACAGTTTTTGTAATAGATGCTTGCCTTCGAGCTTAAAAATCTCTGAAATAACCTTATAGTAAGGTATTGTTCTTGTTCTCTTGGGACTTATGTGACAGTTTTTGTAATAGATGCTTGCCTTCGAGCTTAAAAAACTCTGAAATAACCTTATAGTAAGGTATTGTTCTTGTTCTCTTGGGACTTATGTGACAGTTTTTGTAATTGATGCTTGCCTTCGAGTTTAAGAAACTCTGAAATAACCTCATGGTAAGTTATTGTTCTTGTTCTCTTGGGATTTATGTGACAGTTTTTGTAATTGATGCTTGCCTTCGAGTTTAAAAAACTCTGAAATAACCTTGTGGTAAAGTATTGTTCTTGTTTTCCAAAGTTCTTCGACAGTTCAACATCCAACAAGTTTTTAGTTAGATCATTTGTCATTGCATTCATTTTCACTTCAATGTTATGCTCCAATAAAGCATTGAATTCAGTTCTAAACTATTTTTGATTTCCTCAATTTGTTAATAATTGTTTGTTCCAGTATGCGTTTAACATCAGGATTTATTTTTCTATTTACTTTATTTTGTTCAAATTTCTGTGCTAGATGTTTAATTTCAATAAATTTAGTGTTGGTGTCCGTCAAAGAACATTGATTGCAAAACCATTTCAAATTAATGTTTTCGTTGATTACTTATTTTAATTTCACTTCTTTTAATATTACATTATATTTGAAACAATAATTTTGGCCACATCCACCACAGCACGACATCATTTCATCAAACTGAAGCAATTTTGTTGTACCATCCTTTGCACGCAGTAGGCGCCATTTTACTTAGTTTATTCGCTTAAAACAATGAGAATGCACTCGTTATGTGGAACGTATTGAAGATTATTGACACAATATTACTCTCTCCTCTCTACCAGCTTGTTGAGTATTTTCTTTGTTCATGAACGATTTACAACTGAATTGAGTGTATTATTAAGTCTCCCGCGTAAAATGTAATTATAAATTTATAAATAATTTTAAAACCAATGTGGCACAATCAGATAGCCTCAACAGCCCATGGATGGCCTAGGCCGAGATTTTCACATCCACTCATGTCGTGCGCATTATTTTTGTACATGAATGGAAGGGACCTACAGTTTTATGCCGAATCCGAACGGCGAAGTAAAAAGGTTTTCATAAGAAATTTTTAGTCTTGTAGGTATGCCATTGCCTGCCAAGTGCCAAGAGGTGGTGCCGTGTAGAAAAAATGTTTGTTTTTACTTTTTGATATTGCCTGTGCAGAGATTCGAACCCCGGACACTCTGCCTAACTGTCCAACGCACTACCTCTACGCCACAGCAATATATATATGTGAGATAATTATGACACTGAACCAAAGAAGAAACTCTATGGTAGAGTAGAAACTGCATAGAATTTAGACTTCTCTGTAATCACGGTTCGGTGAGGTGTGATTGTGGTCTGACTTGTTTTGTTATTCTGCTTGAGTCTAAACTATTAAAATCAAACATTTTAGCCAATTCATTCATAGTTAGTAAGATTTAGCTTAAACATCACTTACCACAGCCAATTGCTGGCAAATTATAATGTTAATGCTACTTATTGATTTCTAACATTTTAAACAGATACATTCAATAATGGTAAAACAAATCAAAGTTTGATAATTGAACTTAAAAACACTGTGGACTATACTATGTAAAAATTATTATTTTCTATTTCTATGAGCAAATAGCAAGCATTAATAGGCAAGGAGAGAAGTAGTGCGGTGTAAGCAGAATAAATTGCAGGTCGTCAATGGATGCGCTGTCGCTGTCGCTGTGTACACAAAAATTGCAAATGCAATTGTGATAACGCAAATATTTATCAATTAAATGCGTGTAAACATTCATTGAAGAGGAAGCTTTGAAAACGCATTGGCATTTTATTATGTACATAGGAAAATTGTGTAAAATTGCGTTAATGAATCAGGCAGCAGCAGCAGCAGCAACTCACTCAGTGTCTATGGTATTACTTACTCACGCGAGAAACGTATGCAAATACACGCCAATTGCAAATACTTGCCGGCACATTTTAGCACATTGCAATGAATTTGGACACTGTGTGTCGATGTGTGTGTTTGTGTGTTTGTGTGTTGGTGTGTGTGCGTTAGTGAGTGAGTGCAAATGTGACTTCATTTATCTAAATCACTACATTATGCCACACAGCGCACACAAAAGTGCATTCCATGATACTTTATGGCGATGGCGATTGCGAACTGAACTTATTGCTGCCGCAAAACATAATTAATCATACGTGCAGCATGTGCAGCAACATTTTCTATTGCTGATATCTAAGTAATTTGCCATTTTTAACTTAAATAATAAAAAGTATACATACAGCCTTTTGTTGCACTCCTGCACTGTGTTTGTCGTGTTGCACAATAATTGTGTCAAATTGCCGCTTAAAATTAATTCATTTCCTTTTTGCATACCGACAGCAGCAGCAGTAATAATAGAAGCAACAGCAAGCAACAGCTATAGCTGCAGCAACTACAATAAAACATAGTGGTTGCATGCAGCAGTAAGCAGCGTTGTTGCTTTTTTATCTGCGCATAAAATCAATAATTTTTAATATGCGCATGAATACACACATACACATACATATATATATACACACACACATACATACACAGACACAACCCCACACAATTATATGCTGCAATACAAAGCTAAAATGCTTCAAGTGTTTTTTGTGTATTTATATTTGAGGTTTTCATTTGCACACTGTTTCTTACTTATAGAGAAAGATAGAGAGACAGACAGACAGACAGACAGACAAACAGACAGACAGACAGACAGACAAACAGACAGACAGACAGCCACAGAGATATGTTGTTAAATTTTTAAATATAATGTTTGACGCTTTAACCTTCTTTGTTGTTGTTGGCGTGTTGCTTTTTTTTTAAGCCTCACTGTAAAAATATTCCATAATAATAATCAATTGGCCAACATTTGCCAGCAACTGCAACAACAACAACAACAACAAAACAAAACAAAACAAAAACGCATATGATTATCGTTATATCAATGTTGGTTGGTGTTGTTGTTTGAGAATGCGCACGCGCGCCACTCCTACACACACACAAACACACACACACACACTCACACTCATTCATGCATATGTACGAATATGTAAGGATTGTATGTAAGTAGTGGAAAAAGCAAATCATTTCAAAAAATTCATGCTCATGTTGTTGTTTCTTTTTTAAATTATAACTGCCAAAGCCGATGAAAGATAAAGCACAACACCAACAACAACAACAATACCAAAACACAGAAAAAGATAATTTCACATAGCTCCGTGCGCTCCGTGCGCTCTGTGCACTCTTAAACTTGTTAACATAAAATGGCAATTAGCTTTAGCTACATACTCGCTCGCATTCGCATTCAATACATTTGTAGGCGCGCTGTGTTACATTTTATGCATCGTATAACCAACCAAACCCTATTGTTCAAAATACATAGACAAAGCGCCAGGCGGTACAGAGATGGTGAATGAGAGCGAGCGGAGCGCGCGAACTATCATCCACAGCTCAGTTAGGGGGAGTTTATGTTAAAGTAATTACTCTTTTTTTATACCTATACAAATTATACAATGTAAAAATGTCTGTCTACAACATGTGGTGCACTTTAATTTATGTTTATAGATTTTTTAATTTTTTTATTTTGTTTAAAAATAATTTTGAATTATTTTTTAATTACCAACATAATTACTTTTTAATAACGTGTGAAGAATGTGTCTCTATTTAAAGTAATAAAGTATTCATGTTCGGTATACATGAGGCGGTCGGTGTCTAACAGGCAAATATAATTCAAGGAGAGTGATCAAAAACCAGCTAGTGCTGAATTGCGAATGGAGAGTACTCGTATGTGGAACGTATTCAAAGATATTATACATCACTCGGATACAAAGGCAAAAGAGAGGGACAGATGGACGAGAGAGAACCGAACATTGGTTCATGAAACACACAGAGAGATATAAATTCTGAAAACTGATGGGGAGGGCTGAGGTGGGATGGTATGATAATAAGTAGAGATAGTATAGTGAGTAAACTTCCAGTTGTGAGAGGATGGGCAGTAGTGAAATTATGATGAAGTTGTGAAATGAAGAGGGAATAGCAATAAAGTGAGAGTTTGGTGAATAATGTCCTGTTTGAAGAGTGGAAGAGTGGAGGAGCGAGTGCGACAGTGGTGAAGTGAAGAATTACTCACCAAAGGCGAATGATAATAGAAAAAGTGTGTAAGGGATAAAATTCGTTTCGTAAGGGGTTTGGGGGCGGTAGTTGAAATAGGGGTGAAAATACAATTAATTAATGCAATGAAACTATAACGGGAAAATTATAATTTAGAGAGTCTAGTGAATAAACTTTCTAGTGCGGTAATAGGGAAGATGGAACAGAAGTGAAAAGTGGATGAAGTGAAGTATTACTTACCAAGAGCGAATGATAATAGAAAGAGGTTTTAAGGGTGGTTGAAATAGAGGTGAAAATACAATTAAATACAATAAGGATTAATATTATGGGATATTTTTACAGTAAGGCTTGAATAAAAAGCAACATGCCAACACCAACAAAGAAGGTTAAAGCGTCAAACATTATATTTAAGAATTTAACAACATATCTCTGTGGCTGTCTGTCTATCTGTCTGTCTGTCTGTCTGTCTGTCTGTCTATCTGTCTGTCTGTCTGTCTGTCTGTCTGTCTGTCTGTCTGTCTGTCTGTCTGTCTGTATGTTTGTCTGTCTCCCTTTCTTTCTCTATAAGTAATAATAATTGATAATTGAGAGAGTCTAGTGATTAAACTTCCAGGTGTGGAAGTGAGGAAGATGGGACAGAAGTGAAAAGAAGATGTGTATGCCAAAAGGGAATGGTGACAGAGAGAAAGCCTGGTGGATATATTTTGCGTGCAGAGTATAGAGGTAAAGAGAGAGCGGATATTCAAAATCAATGTTAATATATTGAAACCAAAGATTATTATTACTAGTGAATCAGTGATGTTAACTCAACAGTAACATAGTAATTTATTGAGTAATTTTTATTAAATAAGTAGATTTATTTTTCCAAAATCTTTGTTTTAGTTTACATGGGATTGTTCTTGGGCGTTTTAGGCTCACCAACCTGGAGTTTTCTCGAATTATTGCATTTCAGCATTATTGGATAGTTTTAAAATTGATACCATTTAGACGGGCATTTCGAAAAATACAGTGTTGATCAATGGTGTAATAACCAAATTTGCAAGAATGGTTTTTCATTCTACTTTTCTATTATGAATTGATACATACCTCGGTAATCAATAATAGACTGAGCTATGTCGTTATTGACAATGTTAAATTTAGTGCTAACCCTCAAACTGCTACCTCGGGTGTCCCTCAAGGTAGCTTTTGTGACAACTTTACTTACTTTTACTTTTAATGGCACAACAGCCCATGGAGGGCCTAGGCCGAGCTTTTCGCATCCACTCATGTTGTGCGTCTTATATTTGTACATGAATGGAAGGGACCTAAAGTTTAATGCCGAATCCGAACGGCAAAGTGAAAGGCAATTTTCACTCTTGTGGGTTTGCCATTGCCTGCCAAGTGCCGAAGAGGTTGTGCCGTGTAGAAAAATTATTTTTTCTACTTTTTTTTTTATTTTGCCTGTGCCGAGATTCGAACCCCGGACACTCTGCGCAGCAGTCCAACGCACTACCACTACGCCACAGCGACCACACGAAGTTAACTCTACAGTAACATAGTAATTTATTAAGTAATTTTTATTAAATAAGTAGATTTATTTTTCCAAAATCTTTGTTTTAGTTTACATGGGATTGTTCTTGGGCGTTTAAGCTCACCAACCTGGAGTTTTCTCGAATTATTGCATTACATGCCTCACTTAAATGACATTCAACATGCATTTTCTAATACCTTCAAAATTTACTTTAAATATTTTGTTGTATATAATTTCATGATAAAAAGTTAACATCACTGCATTGAATTGACTTCAAAGGGTATCACTATTTTGGTGAAAGTGATATGAGTCAGAGCGAGAGTAGAGGAGAGAGTAAAATCGAGTAATATTGAGTGTAATAATCAAGTGTACGGGACTTAGCTTCTCAACCTGCCATTGTTGTATTAGTATTGAGTTAATTCAAATGATCAGGAAATTATCGAGTTAAATACCATTACAGCAAAACGAGAAGCACTGAGGTATGCCGTCTCAAGGCGGTGGACTCTACTAACTTGGTTAAAGTTCAAATTCAAGGGAAACATTACGATTTCATTGTACTAAGTAAATATGCTGAAAACTTTTGCCGAAAGTTACAAGGTACATACATTCTCCTTTAATACTTTCAGTTATTTATAGAACCGACTTGGTCCAAATTGGCCAGAACACGAATCAAAAGTTAAAAATATGAAATTACTTGCAACTTTCAAATCAAACGAAACGAAGAGATAAAAAAACGATAGCGTCAATATATGATTGGCTACATGTGTTCAATGAGTGACATAGCAAAAAATTTAATTACAAGTGGATTTGAACGAGAAATTACATGAAAAAATATTAGCAGAAAAAATGAGTAGAGATAAGCAATTTAACGTATGAGCTTAAACTGATTAAAAAATGCACACACACACACATGCACATACCTATGCAAATAAGTTTAACAAACTAGAAAACCGCACACACTTGTATACAACATCCATCTACAGGCATACGGGTACATACACATACACATACACACATTTACACATGCATCTTCATCTACATCGACATCGACATCGACATCAACATCCACTACGACAAATGAAAAGTGGCAGAAGTAGAAAGAAAAAACTGTCAATTACGTTTCTGATATCGATAACGAGCCAGTGAGCAGTGGAAGGAGGAGCAGTGGAAGAGGGAACGAGAAAAAATGTCTAAATTGATTATAGCAAACAGACATATTGACTGCAATACACAACAAAAACACATACACCTCCAGTAAATATAAACAAGCAAACGACAACAGGCAAACAAGTCATCAAACTTTTCTCAAGTGAAAAATAATCAAAATAGGAAATGGATAAAAAATTTCACTAACATCGCATTGGCAAATATCAAAAATGAAATAAGAAAATGCAGGCGACTAACAGCAACAGTGCGAAAAAAATGCAGCTACACAACAAGATAAATTTAGCAAAACATTGAAACTTGCAGCAACTTCATCAGAGCAGAAGCAGTAAAACATAAAAAATCGACTAAACGATGATGTTCGTAATCGACACTCTTGGCATAGAGCACAAGAGAACCGAGCCTGAGTGGGAGATAGGAGGAAGGAGAAGCTGCGATAGGAAGATAGGAAGAGAAGGAATGTATGTAATAGATATAAACCCCCCAAAAAAAAAAAAATTCAATTCTAAACTTAGATACGCTTAAGGGTGTGTAGAAAACAACGTAAATACTGTGCCTGCTACTGCTGCTACTTGCTACTTGCAGCTTGCAACAACTACTGAGTATACGAGTGTGAATAGTGTGAATATTTGCATGTCAATGTGTGTGCCTGTGTGTGCAACGTACGTAGATTGGCAATGACACTTACGGTATGCTGTTGCTCCGCACATTGCTCTTGTTTGGTTTGGTCGTTGCTTTCTCGTCGTCTCAGTTAGTTAGCAACATTTGTGCAAACATTTTTTATTTTCCAATTTTTGTTGATATTCCTCATGTTGCTTTTCCTAAAACACTAACTTGGTCAATTCGTTTGATGCCATATTTTTTTCGCACTCCTACTATTTTTTCATAGCTTAGATTTTCGTCATCTATATACGATGTGTAATTTTTTTTCTGGAATTGTGTGTTCTTGTTTTTTTTTCTGTTGTTTGCATGAACTTTAACTCAATTTGAGGCATTTATCGCATGCTCGGGTGAAATTTGATGCGATTTGTTTAGTTTTTTAGTAGCAACATTTTTTATAGCATACTTTGAGGCGCTGTAGGCAAAGTATTTTGAGAGAAAAAAATGTATGGAAGACCACTGCTTGCTGCCGATGGGGTGCTATTAAATGCCTTTTGATGCGTTAGATTGCAATGACTTTTGGTCACTTCACCATCACCATCACCGACATCGAAACCAGCAACGGCAACAACAGCAACGAACTTGTGTAGCCATGTGTGGAGTAAAGTGATGATGTGTTGTTGAGGAAAAATTTTAGTATTTCTAGTGTTTTTTTTTTATTGTTATTTTCATTCTATGCATTTTGTTTTGCAGATGAAATCAGTTTGATGAGGTTAGTGTTATTTTTAGTTTTCTTCCAATGAATTGTGGCAATTCATTAGAATATAAATTATTTATGATTAGAATTTTGTGTTTAGTTTTGAAGAAAATGCAATATTAAAGCTTGGGTTTTTTGATTATTTTTATATGGGGAAATATGAGACTTTTCAAACACTTCGAGTCTTTTCAAACACTTCGAGGTAAATGCCTGATGAAAGTAAGTCAGATCCATAAAACTTAGTCTGGCGAATAACGAAATTCATAAGAATTGTGCATAAGGCTGGTGGACTCAGGTCATATGAACTCGAAACTCAAGATTTAATGTTACAAAAAAGTCAAGCCGTAAGAAGCTCTGGAAAAGAGTAGCCAAAAGATGTTGAGACAAAGTGAGCAATGACAGAATCTAGTCAACAAACAAGATTTCATATAAAGTCAACTTAGGATGAAGTAAACTGGTTGGAATATACTCAGATCACTTCAACAGTTGACTGAGCCCATTAAGGAACACCACAATAGAATACTTACTTTACTTTTAATGGCACAACCGCCCATGGAGGGCCTAGGCCGAGCTTTACGATTTTCGCATCCACTCATGTTGTGCATGTTATATTTGTACATGAATGGAAGTGACCTACAGTTTAATGCCGAATCCGAACGACGGTGTGAAAAGCTTTTCATATGCAATTTTCACTCTTGTAGCTTTGCCATTGCCTGCCAAGTGCCAAGAGGTGGTGCCGTGTAGAAATATGATTTTTTGAACTTTTTGATTTTGCCTGTGCCGAGATTCGAACCCCGGACACTCTCTGTAGCAGTCCAACGCACTACCACTACGCCACAGCGACCACAATAGAATCCAAGTTAATTTAATATACTATGCCAAATCAGATAGGGTATGTAAAAAAAAGAAGCTTAATAAAATCAGTGAAGTCAGCATTGAATAAATCAAGATCACCAAGATAATAAACTCAAATCAAGGAACAGCAGATAAGTTTAAGTTATATATCGATTCAAATATAACGCA
The DNA here is from genome assembly GCA_958295655.1 of Palloptera scutellata. NCBI lineage: Eukaryota > Metazoa > Arthropoda > Insecta > Diptera > Pallopteridae > Palloptera > Palloptera scutellata. The sequence goes on from OY282449.1 coordinate 144,177,499, forward strand.
ATCACTCTATTACGTTTGAATTCCAATTCGAATAATTTTTGATTTATAAAACTTAAGAGGCAAATGCTTGTGGCTGCTGGTAAACAATATAAACAGCTGTCATTGGTATGAATTTGACATAGTAGTTGGCAATATCGCGTTGCCAGATATACCGTTGTGAAATTGATAACACTTCAACCGCCTAACCCTGTAATATACATTATATATAGATAATATCTACGTAGATAAGAGAAAATAAATTAAAAGTTTGATTTACAAATAACTCCATGATTTAATGATGTATATTAGTTTATTGAAAAGATATAAGCTTGAAAAAAATCATATACTTTATTCGACACATTTTTCGCTTTGTACCTGATGCTTTAATTTTGGTTACGTTTTCGAAATTTCCTATCGGCAATTACTCAAGAAAATAAGTGTGTGTTTCTTAGTCCACATTATGTTCAACACATTTAACTTCAAATTTAGATTGATTACCGACAGCTACAAATTTAAATTAAATAAAAATTTACATTTCAAACCAACTGCATCGGTTCAATCATTAAGACTAAATCATTTTCGCATAAATAAAACTTGTCTCCCTTCACCTTTACATTTTACATTTAACACTTACATTCACCTCATTTTGTATGCATTAAAATTATGCATGAAAAAAGAGGAAAAAAAAAAAGTCAACAAGGAAGGAAAAAAACGTTTTTTTGAACAAATGCCGCTAATACAAACATTCTAAAATTTATGATGGCATTTAAAATTCTATTAAAAGTGCCTGCAGCGTTGGTAATAATATAACAAACTACAAACAGAAACAACAATACAACAACAGCAACTACAACTTGAACAACAGCAGCAGCAGCAGCAACAGCACCAGTGCCAGTGCCAGTGCCAGCAACAACACTGTGCATGACAGTGACAGTAGATGAGGAGAAATATGTAAAGAAAATGCAATAAAACAAGTTGCAACAACTAAACGCATAATAATTGATCAATTTACTAGTTTACGACAACAACAGCAGCGATAGACATGCTAGCAAGTAGCAACACCGTTGCAAACGTTGCATCTAATGATCAACAAAATGCGAATGTGAATAGAGAAAATAACTTTATCATTTTTTTTTTCTGTAGTAACAAAAAAAAAAAAAAAATATCAATGCCTAGGCTATTCTTACATAAATGTACATATGTATAGAAATATGTATGTATGTTCATGTATAGTAAGTATGTCCGTGTATAAGTACGCACACACGACAAGAGCATAATGACATTGAGATTGAACAACGACAACGGCAACTAGTAAAAGATCACCAGCAATAAACATTTTCCGCTTAATTTAATTGGATGAATTTCAATTGGCAAATTTCTTGTATGATTTATGCACTCAGTCATTTGTCAATAGTTTGACCTTGTCAACATGTTGCAGCAACATATTGTCGTAAGTGTAAGAGATTGCAGAAAATATGTACTTAGGATTAAACGCGTTACGTTTACAATTTGTAGAAATGAAAGCAAAAGAGAAGAAATGAATATATTTTATTGATGTATTTGAGGATGCACTGCACTCACCTTATGGGCTCTGATGGGGGCGCCCTCTGAACAAACTAATGTGACGTCCACCAGACTCTCGTTCTGTAATAATTGACTAAACACCCCTAACAGGTTGGATTGATGATTGTTCCACCTCAAGCAGTAGTGCTCACTGCCCATGTCGGTGACAGCTTACGCTGCTGTAAATAAGAATAAAAAAATCTTTATTAAATACAATATTAAAAAAAATGTGTTATTACATACTCGTATACCATATAACTAAATTACTAGTTGTAATATTTACAGACTCGTACATATAAATTTGTTTTTTATGTAGTAATGGTAAAATGACGCAGGTGGGGGCAGCATCACCAATACAAATCACGGAAGATGCATGAAATGTGTGTAAAACAAACTTGCGAATGTTGCGCACAAGCACTGACATGCGCCGCATTTGTTTGCCTCTCTTTCTCGCTCTCTCCATCGCCCTCTCGGTGGTAGACTCAATGCACGCATGTGTGCTTACTTTTAAGTTTCAAGTTTTAAATGTAATTGCATTTAATTAAGTTTCCACTTCATATAGTAAATACTATATGGTAATTTTTTTTTTTTTTTTTGTATTATTGTTGCGTTTATTGCAGTTGCCTGCAGAAATTTCATAAATGCATGAAAATCAAATTGAAAAGTCATTTAACCAAAAGTTTCGAGAGTGTTTATAAATATATATGAACATATTATACCATATATGCTATTTAATTTAATTAGTTTCGTCTAACACAGGATTAAGTGCTTTTTCATTTTCCATTTTATGTAGGTAATAAATTACATACTTAGAATCTAGCATGTGACTGTAGTCTTAGCTGACAGTTGTGGTTATGTCTAGACTGATTGGAGACTAGCGGAAATTTCATTTGGGACACATATTGCACATTGACTCCAATGGTGAAACTTTACAATAAAACACTTTTTTAAGTAATAAGCATTTAAAGTTCTATGTTCCCATGAATTCCAAGCTCATCTTTATTCACGAAACTCTTAAAGTATTTCACGTACTTCATCGACACAAAGAAGATGACAACTTAACGACAGAAGTTGACAAAATTTTGTATAGTGAGTCGCTGTGGCGTAGTGGTTGTGCGTTGGACTGCTACGAGAGAGTGTCCGGGGTTCGAATCTCGATACAGGCAACATCAAAAAGTTGAAAAAATCATTTTTCTACACGGCACCACCTCTTGGCACTTGGCAGGCAATGGCAAACCAACAAGAGTACAAAAATTGCCTATGAAAAGCTTTTCACTTCGCCGTTCGGATTCGGCATTAAACTGTAGGTCCCTTCCATTCATGTACAAATATAACCCGCACAACATGAGTGGATGCGAAAAGCTCGGCCTAGGCCCTCCATGGGCTGTTGTGCCATTAAAAGTAAAGCAAGTAAAGTAAGAGTATATTTTCTGGAACTATTACTAACCACTGAGCCTTAGCTCTAATCCTCCAATAATTGTATGTCAGCCCTGCTGATATTCATGGAGATATTTAAGAAGTAGACGAAATAAGTAACTAATTTCTATATCATTGATCAGGAAAGGTTCAATATACATAGCTGAGAAGTAAAGCACCCACAGAATATAATTAAACATAATCCTTGGGCAGTAATTAATTTATAATATTTTATGAGCACACTTATAAAATACTGGTCTCCCACTCTTCTCTTAGGTAATACTTGGAGAGAACACCACCATAGCTATGAAACCAAATGGGTGCGTGAGTATCACATATGCGGCATACAGAAAGTAAGAGAAAGAGAATGCACAGAAGTCAACACACGATCAAGGCGAATTTATCAAGGTGATGTTACTAGCAAAAGGCTGTAATGGTTGTATTTTCATAAAGTTTTAAAAATGTGTTAAAACCGTAAACACATAAACTATTTAACCCTGGGTTAATTTTAAATGTAAGCGGTGTTCTAAACTATTCTGTTAGTGGAGACTCACAGTAAAGGGCAACATTGCCCAAAATTCCATAGCAACATTTTTGTATACAAACTACTTTTTGTGTAATTTTACCGTTTTCGAGTCCAAAGTTCATTGGAGACATTGTAACTCGAGGAATTTTTGAAAATAAAATGAAGAGAAAGTTGTCAGAACTGACGGAGACGAGTTGATTTGAGTTAGACCACTACACTGCATACATACATATTTCTTGGCAATTGCTTAAGCGAACATAAGTGCAAACGAGGATTGGATGGATAACCTAACCTAATTAGTCTCAGGGAAATCATAGGGCTCCAAGCGACCACTCTTTGGCATGTTGGAGGATAAGCGACCCTTACCAAATCAACATATAAAACAACATTCAACACAGTAGTCTAGAATTAACTTGAAAACTTAAAATAAGCATGCATATAATAAATAAAATCAATTAAAATAATTAGAATAACTAAAAGAAAAATATTATATCTTAGAAAGAAAAAAAAAAAAAAATGTGGAAAATTTTTGTATAAGATTAAAAATTTAAAGTAAGCATGCTAACAAACAAAAGTGATTAAAATGAAGTGTATTAAAATATACGAGTATTGCTAAGTGTAAAAAGTAATTTTGTACTTTCAGCAATATTGATTGCGCATGCATTGTCATGGACAAGCACATGTACATATCTGGGAAATCAATATTTTTTGTATGTTTTTTACTAACTAAATTTTCTTCCCAAATTAAGCGAACGAGAAAGGCCTTTCATCGTTACTACTGGGTTCATGGAATAACTGTGAGTTGAAGTTTTATTATTTATTAATTTTTTTTTATTCACCTTTAAAATTTGAGAGAGATACGCTACATATAAAGAATATAAAATTATCCCAGGCGATATATACTTGTGTCCGTTAAGTGCAATTTTTTTTCGTGATTTTTTTGTATCATCAGATTAAATTATGCACAAAATATATTTTTTTTTAAACACTTAGTTTTGATTAGTTTTTTTTTCATTCATACACAACAACAAAAGTATGAATTATTACTTTAAATCGTTAGAAATTTATAATTCCCAACTAAACTAATTTCTACTCTTTAAGTTACCCACATACTCGTATGTTATTCTGATATGGTATAATATGAATATATATAACGCTGGAAAATAGGGTTTCAATGTTGTCATTTTTGCAGTATTTTAATAGAATTTTCTTTTTTTCATAATAAATGAATTGTTATTTTAACATGAATTAAGTGTTTTCTGATCGTGGTCTGGAGTAGTAATATCAAATTAGGGGATTCTAATGAAGTCAGCCCTCTAGAATCCAAAGGTAGGGTGGGAATCGTCAAGGGCATGACCAGCATTTAATTAGACCAGCTTGCTCCGACATATCTATTTTTGCCAAACCTGTCAGATACCTCTTATATTTTTCTTTTTATACCTTTTTTTGTTGTTTGTTTACCACGCACGTTAATCTTATTTCGTAATGTGTGGAATTGTGCAGGGTACAAGATCCCGCCCCCTATATCTCCCGAACTAGCTAACAAGCAAACCAGCACGTGCAACCGTTCCCTTCGCACATTCGAACATGGTTTTAGGTTGGAGGAGTACAAGCTTTCGAAAGCAGTTGACTCTCACCTAGAACTCTTACCATTAGACAAAGAGAACGGCATTACAAGCCTCTTATTCATCCTTTGTGGTGAACATTCTAATTATGTAAATATAGCGCCATTATAGCTGCAACAACAAAGCTCGGTTGTTGTTGCCCTGGTGAATTTTGGTTGTACTGCTGATATCACCTTATATAAAATCGTCTTGCACTCGATAAAACTGGATTGGAAACTAAAAGTGCTGCTAATGTTATATATGTATGTACTTAGTAGAATTGGTATCACCGTAGACCAGAGATGAGAAAAGCATAGTGAGCTTCACTTTTTTAATGCATTCCACATTAAATGCTCAAAACAGTTATACACGGGTGCAAAGGGTTGCCAAAAAATGCCATAGAGCGAAAAAGAAAGAGAGAGAGAGTTGGAGACAGAGGTCGCATACCATATAACTGCATTTGATGTGACCATAGAGCAGTGTTGTTTTTTTAGGTACAGTTGTACCTTTTTCGGTCCTATTTGAGTTAAATTGTACATTAGGCACAATTGCTTGAAATTAGGTACAATCTCAAAAATCATGCTGGCTACAAATTAAAATTATTGAACACTTATATGTGACAGTGTAGAGAGAGTAAAGAAATGATCATTATAATTATTATGTGATATTTATTTTTAATATTTATTAGCAAAAAGGGTTATAGTAAGAAGTTGATTTTTCAGCCCTGAAAAATCGAGAAATAAATATGCAAATAGTAACCGATCTGTAATGTTGGGATATATGGCAACTTAAATCATATTGAAAGACACGCAAAGTGTAAAATGCATAAGAAAAATTAAAGAACGGCGAAATGCAGCCTTAGAATCTCTGACATTTACATGTGTGATTCAGAGGTGAAAATTAAGAATGCTGCTAAAGATTTAGAAATACGTCTATCATTGCTGGTTGCCGAGCACAATTTGTCGTTCAGATATCTTGATCATCTCATATAATGTTTGAAAACAGTCAAAGATTATATAGGGGTCTAGCCAATTATCCCGAAGTAAATCTTTTGAAAAATTTAGATATATCCTGATTTTGGTGGGAAGTAAGCCAAATAAAAAACGAATTAAATGAATCAATCAATGTTTTCAAATATTTTCCGCATTGTCCACATTCGTCGGCATGTGTAGAGCGAATATTTTCGATTCAAAACTTAATTAAAACTAAATGTAGAAACAGATTAGCTCTACCAACTTATTCTACACTAATACAGACTAAAGATTTAATTAAAGCGAATAATATGTACTGCGTTGATTTCAATACAAAAGGCTTGTTAAAGTATGCAATACCAAACAAAGACTTAATCGAAAATGAATTAATTTTTGACTGATTTTTATAATTATTTTAAACTACTTTCAAAAGTGTAAAATAAGCACTGCACGCCAAGCGAACTTGCTGTGAAACATTTCTTTTTTTAACTTTTGAAAAGTATAAATGTTAAACTTGCTGTGAAATATTATTTATTTTTAGTTACTTTTAAAAAAGTATCTTGCTGTGAAAATAGATGCAATTTTTGTGTTATGAGTTAAAATAAAAAGGAATAAAAAAATTTAAATATATTTATTTTGTTTAAACCGCTTAACAAAAAACAAAAAAAGGTCAATATTTAATGCTACTGAAATTAGGTACAAAATTGTCGATTTAGGTACAATTTGTAGTGTGTTTTCGGTCCATAATTTTTTCCCCAAATATCAACACTGCCATAGAGCGAAATGGAGCGAGAGAGAATCAAATCTTACTTCAAATATATAAGCTAGCGGCAGGTTAAATGTTTAAACAGCAAAGATTTGTGTTAGTTTAAGATTGTGGGATAATTACAATATCCTAAAGTTATAATATAAAGGTTGATATCAACTTTAAATTTACCCTTTGCTGGAAAAAATTTAATCTGCCATAGTGTAAAACAACAATTCGAACTTTCTAAGGAGATAAACTGGCAAAAAGCGTGGACTTGACGGAAATGGAACATTCGGAACATCAGCGTTGAAAGAGAGTCTAAAACTGAGCCGGCATGACATGGACGATCTTAGTCTATCTACACTGGCGGTCGCGAAAGCCGCTCCACCTCAAAATAACATGAAAATACGAAAATAATGATTTTTATGTTGGGGAATATTTATTTATTTTTTTTAAATATTATTATGATTTTACAATTATGCAAAGTGTAAGAACGGAAAAATATTACTGGAGCTCAAAAACGTATTATTTTTGACAAAAACTTAAATACAAGAAACATTTTCGAAATTTTAAAGAAAATGTAATTTATTTTTATAATATTCAAAACTAAACACAGTGGTTGCTGTGGTGTAGTGATAGTGCGTTGGACTGCTACGCAGAGTGTCCGGGGTTCGAATCTCGGCACAGGCAAAATCAAAAAAAGTAGAAAAAATAATTTTTCTACACGGCACCTCTTGCCACCTCTTGGCAGGCAATGGCAAACCTACAAGAGTAAAAATTGCTATGAAAAGCTTTTCACTTCGCCGTTCGGATTCGGCATAAAACTGTAGGTCCCTTACATTCATGAACAAATATAACACGCACAACATGAGTGGATGCGAAAAGCTTAAAGCTCGGCCTAGGCCCTCCATGGGTTGTTGTGCCATTAAAAGTAAAGTAAGTAAACAATATCTATTAGTCGTTAAAGAGGTTTTTTACGAACTAACATCAAGCTACAAAAAAAAAAAAAAAAATATCAGTTAGATGTTGCTCCTCCTTTAGCCCGTATTACAGCCATTATCCTTGACGGCATCGAATCAACCAAAATTTGAAGGTTATCTTTGGTAATAACTTCATACCAAACTTTATTTAATGCTAAAATAATTTTTTTTTTATTTTCGGGCTTCTGGTCAGCAACTTTGCGTTTCATAATATGCCATAAGTGCTCGATAGGATTCAAATCGGGGGAGTTTCCCGGTCAAGGCAGGCGTGAAATTCCGATGTCCGTAAATACCTTTTCAAGCTGTAAAAAAGGATTTTATTTTCAAATGTTCGGTTTTTAATTTTACATTCTGTAAATTTACCGATTTTGCACGGTAGCAAGGCGCAGAATCGTAGTGGAAAATTTCGTTCATACTGCAGGATAAATGCTCTTCAAGAGCTGGCACTAAGTTTTCCGTTATGACTTGCCCCATATTTTCCAGCATTCATAGTTCCTTCTAGAAAGTACAAAGGACCAAGCGTCCCCAAATCATCTGGCTCTGTGGGAATTTCACTGTTTTTACAATACACTTTTCTTTATAACGTTCACCATTGGAACGGCGCACTTACGGCAAATTATCGGCGCATAGCAGGTAGGCTAAATTTGCTTTCATCAGACCAGATGACATTTCGCCACTGCTCCAGTGTCCAGTTTTTATAGTTTTCAGCTCAAGCTAGGCGCGCTTTTCTCATTTTTTCAGTTAACAATGGCTTTTTTGCAGGACGCCTTCCATATAAACCAGCTTCTCGCAGTCTCCTGCGTACAGTTTCAACACTAATATTTATGCAATGAAAGGTTTCTAGCTCGGCCCGATTAGTTACTGCACTTTTAAATCGATCGCTGGTGCTAATATTTTTTATGAGGGCTATCAATTGTTACTGTTACTGGTTGCACGTTTAGGACCAGATCCTTTTTTCCTCTCCAGGCACTCCATAGTATACTTTTTTTTTTTTAAAACGGACGGAATTGTGGAATGCGAGCAACCCAATTTGTCAGAAATTTTCCGGTAGGAAAGTCCTTGGTCCACTAATGTAAGTACAGCAACTTTTTTGTCATGTGTCAGTTTGTTTAAATCATGCACTCATTACTGCACTTAAGTATTTCACAAAAAACCCTTCTGCGTTAAACAAATGCACTAGAATAACTAATTTCTGTTGTCAACTTACTTACTTTACTTACTATTAATGGCACAACAGCCCATGGAGTGCCTAGGCCGAGCTTTTCGCATCCACTCATGTTGTGCGTGTTATGTTTGTACATGAATGGAAGGGACCTACAGTTTAATGCCGAATCCGAATCCGAACGGCGAAATGAAAAGCTTTTCATAGGCAATTTTTACTCTTGTAGGTTTGCCATTGCCTGCCAAGTGCCAAGAGGTGGTGCCGTGTAGAAAAATTATTTTTTCTACTTTTTGATTTTGCCTGTGCCGAGATTCGAACCCCGGACACTCTGCGTAGTAGTCCAATGCACTACCACTACGCCACAGCGACCTCTCTGTTGTCAACACATTTGGAATAATTTAGACCGGGGAATCCCCTTTATCGTAGCAAGAAAAAGTAAGTAAATTACCCAAATTTTTACATATTATAAAAGTGTTGCCAATGGTGCGGTTTTCGTGACCGCCAGTGTATTTTAATTTAAACGGTCACATGAACAAATGTTTTACTTTAGATTGGTTATTAGAAAAAATATGGATTTTTAATAGTTATTGTCAAGACCGAGCTTCATCTTAATTCAATTTGGAAATATTTTCTAGTACATAATAGTATTTCATAGTACATAAAGCTCGGCCTAGGCCCTCCATGGGCTGTTGTGCCATTAAAAGTAAAAAAGTACATAATATACAAAAAAAAAAAAAATATCGTTTTTCTTAACTTTTTTTCCAAACGAATCATAACAAGTTTCTGTGCAAACATGAATGCATTTTTCATTTTTCCCACAATATATCAGAAACGAATATCTACACATAAAATTATCAAATCTATTATAAAATTGACTGAGACATTTACAGAATATGAAATTACTATAATCTCATACGTGGAAAATTGACTAATTTGTTAATTGCAATAGCAAGTAACAAGCGCCGGCATAGAGGCGGACAGGGACAGACGGACGCACCGACAGACACGCACAGAGCGAATGCCAAAAGCGAAAAGTGCGTTTAATAAATTAGCAACAAATAATGTGCGAGTTGAGCCGAGAGGCTGATTGCAACGGGCAACTAGTTAGCGCAGCAACAAACTATGTCAACAACAAAATAATAATTGCTTCATTTAATGGCATGGTCTTTATTTCTGCATGCATTCTTGTGATGCTAGACTAATTGAATGCATTCAATCGCCGGGGAGCAGTGATGACGTTAAGGCAGCAGAAACGCACCTTTTTATTACGCAAATTTAATATAAATAAAAAATAAAAAAAAAAAACAACTGCAAGCGAATGGCAATGACAAAGCACAAACAACACTAGCTACAAATAAAAATAGCTCGAGAATAATTAAAACAAAACAAAAAAAAAAACAAAAAAATTAAAACAACAACAAATGATAGTGGATACTAAATTAAATGTACGCTCTTGAGGTCTCAGGTCAATAAGGTGAATAATAATTGAATGGGGAATAGACGAGAGAGAGAGGAGATGTCAGAGAGAAAAACTGTAAATGCAACGAATTGCATATATGTATGTGTATGTGTGTGTGTGTGTGTGTGTGTGTGTGTTTGTGAAGCATGTGAATTGCGTTGGCGCGCGTGTTGTCAGCAACACTTGTTCTTTGCAAATTGCATTAAAAACACAAATTAATCTATGCACAAACAACAGCAACAGCAGCAAAGCAAAGAAAATAACAAAATAATAGTTAAAACAAAAAATAAAATACAAATGGAAGAGGGATGGATTCAAGTCAAACAACCACAGCAGCAAGAAGGAAAAGTTAAAAAAAAAGTTAAAGCCGCTTTTGAACTGAACTGCTGCACGTACATATGTATGTATGTATGTATGCTGGTTGTTTTTGTTGTGTATTGTATAGTTGTTTGTTTGCAATCAGACAGATAGACAAATGAACGAACAGTCCACAGTCGTAGTACATGGACTGAGAGACAGCAAGTTACCTTTTGTACTCGTACTCGCGTACACACGCAGCGTTGTCGAATATACATACATACATACATACATACATACATACATACATACATACATATACCTTTACATATGTATCTACATGTGAATAATTAAAATGAATCAAATTGCAATTGCAACAATTACTTACAACAACTAACAAAGCAACAGCAGCAGCTACAACAACAATTGTAAAGAAAAGTAAAGAGAATAAAGAATACGAAAATTAAAAATCAATGTTACCACATGCTATGAACATGCTTAATTACTGAACGCGCACACTGTAGCTATCTACACTGCACTGCGAGGAGCATAAGCGTACTCACTTAAACACACACACACACACACACTCACACACTCACACTCTTTTGAGCAGTTAAATTGCACTTGCACTTGCGCCTTGTGCATACCAAATTCATATTCCCCTCTACTTGCTATGGAAAGAGTAACGCTCTTTATATGAAATGTATATGTAATGATGAAAAATAGAGTACTTATGTGTGTGTGTGGGAGGGAGCGACAGAGCATTAAGGTGACCATTTGCAGCAGTTTTGATATTTTACATTTTTTAAGTATCTAAATTAAGTAAAAATTTTATTGTACATAGAAAAAGCTTTAATATAACATGCACAACATGACGATGGATGCGAAAAGTTCGGCCTAGACCCTTTATGCGCTGTTGTGCCACTAAAAGAAAAGACGAATAGTATGCACTTAATTGTAATTCATTAATGATAATAATATTCCTATTACAATATGTAGGTAATGAAACCCACCAACCGACTAATTCTACTTCTTTGTTTTTCTTGTTTAAAGAGAGTGTACCCTTGAATTAATGTTGAATAAATATGTGACATGTGATATGTAATCAATCAGCATAAAGTAAAAAGTTACTGCCGGCAGTCTTAAGAATACTGGCTGTAAGGAATCGCTGATTGAACTGTGTCAAAATAGCTCCACACATACTGAAACATATACGAACAAGTTGATTCCAGTTTGCTAATCCCTTTCAAATGTCTTCACTTATTCGCTTCAGCATGACTAAGTAAATAATGTTTGAGGTTTATGAACAACATATTATAAATAAATTCCAAAAATGATTAACATTCATTTGGCATACTTGAAATATGTACAATGTAATAGCAGCAGCAGCAGCAGCAGCAGCAAAAGTAACAACAACAACAACAACAACACAAGGAACAACTTAACAAAACTCAACTCAACGCAACTCAACTCAACTCAACTCAATCTACTATGTAAATGTAAATATTTATTTCTGCTTGCATTCATTTGCATGTTTTTTGTTTTTTTTTTACCAGAAAGAAATATTGCTAAGAATCTCACTGCCAATTACTAAACGCTGTCAATTACATTAGCAATGTAATAACAAATGCAATAACAACAATAGCGGCAACAGCAAGTTATAGCTACCAACAATAAAATGCTAATTCATAAATCAGGCGTGGGATACTAATTTTGTTAATTAACGCATGCGTGCGCGCGCAAAACTGCAAAAACGCAGCAGCACCGCACCAGCACCGCACCACCAACCAAAGAAACAGAAAGATGATATCGGCAATAAATGTGCAGCAGTAGCAGCAGCCGTTCACATTACAACCAGCAGCAACTGTTGCTACTATTACAATACTACCGCTATACAGAGAAGTACATAATATGGTAGCAGCAACCACAGCAACCACAGCAACCAGCAACCAGCAACAGCAGTAATTGCCAGTTTAAGAAAGCAACAACGTTAAACAAGAAACTTGTTTCAATATCGTTGCTGTTGTTATTTGCGTTGTGTTGCTGATGATTTACATGCGAATTTATTTGGCAGCAACAACAACCACGCAGCAACAATGGCAATAAAGAGAACAACTATACTCCACTATTGAATGTTGTTCATACGTCGTGTGGTGCAATTGAAATATTGTTGAGATTGTTTTATTGTTCCTACGCTCTGCGCTGCCATGCAAAATTTTAATTTGCTTTTGTGGTGATGTGAGGTGAGTGAGCGAGCGGCGTGAATTTTTCGTTTTTTTAGTGCAGCGATAGTTTTTTGCTGTTGTCCGTTTTCTTCTTTCTGCTATGGCATAGCGTGCAGTAAATTGTTGCAAACATAAAATTATGTTACTACTGTGGCTGTTGCTGCTACACACTTTTTCTAGTTTTGCTTTTTATGTATACGTTTTTTCGCACCAAATCGTAATCACCAACGCTGAATAATTACAAAGCCAATGTAAGCAACAGAAGCAACAGAGAGAAAAAAAATACAAAATTAAGTTTATTGCGTTTTATTGCGCCGACATTGCGTATATCCGCTGCTGCTGCTGCCGCACCACTTAAAATTGTAACTGCTAACTGCAATTGTTCGCAGCAGCAGCCACTGAACCAACGACAACAATCGTTGAAGTGGATTATTTGCATCGCACAAACAATCGCATTCGCATTCGCATTCACATTCACATTCACACCCGTTTGTTTGATTATTTATGGGAAATACTAAATGTAGATGAACCTAACCTAATAGCATTTTTCGTTTGTGCTGGCGTCGCTGTTGTTTTTGTTGTTCTTACTGGTGCAACCTTGCACCTTGATCGCGATCTCGATACGCTTTTGCAACGACGCAACGTCCGACCACAATGATAACGATCTCGATCATATGTTTTTGTCAGTAGCAACGATCATCGAGCAGAGACCTACTTTGCCTACTTTGCCTATTTTACCTACATTTGCCTTCTATTGCCTGCCGTTTTATTTGTTTATTTGTTTATTTGTTTATTTGTTTATTTGTTTATTTGTTTGTTTGTTTGTTTTTACTTCATTTTCATAGTCAACGACGCACAAATTGAATTTTTATTATTTTGTATGTTGCAATTGCGTTTGTTGCTGCTGTTATTATTATGCGGTTTGTTGCTGTGTGCTGTTATTGCCACCGCTGTTTGTTGTGGCAATTGCATGTAATTTACTTTACGATCATCGTCATCATTTGTTATTTGTATTTGACTTTTTCTTATACTCAAGCGAAGTCATAGAGAATTTAAGTTAAATTTCAAATTGTTAGAAAGAAAAATCAATTCCATAAGATCGCAGGAGTGACGCTGTAAACTGAATAGTGACAATTCGACGATGGATGAGACGGGAAAAGAGGAAACATCAAATCAAATTCGGTGGAGACCCGTCTGTAGACAATTTACTTGTATTTTTCTGTCACCTGCAACGCCCTGTTGCTATTCTGTTTATAGATTAATTTGATTTGTTTTTGTGCTCTCTCCTTTTTAAACTTTGCTCAATAGATTTACTGTTGTTCAAGAGTGAAAAAAATTCTGAAGTAGGTACAACGCATATTTCCGTGGAGGAAGAGATTGTATATGTGTGTGTCATCATTTCGTTCAACAGAACACTCCATTGAGACGTTGATTGCCGTTAGCTGGTAAATAATTTCACTACCATTTTCTCTTCTCCTACAGTTGGTACTCTTTTTATGTTTATATCAAAGAGGTGAATGAAGAGAGAGAGCCTATGCTGTTTTACAATATGATTCAGAATGTATGGAAAGAGCGGTACTAAAATGGCGTCGCTTATATTTTTCTTGCGTCTGTTTGTTTGTGTACAATGATGAGAATTGATCGCCGATTTATCGTAACAGACAATATGTGAAGTTTACAGGAGAAAATTTTTATTTAATTTTATTATGTAAGTATGTGGTCGCTGTGGCGTAGTGGTAGTGCGTTGGACTGCTGCGCAGAGTGTCCGGGGTTCGAATCTCGGCACAGGCGAAATCAAAAAGTAGAAAAAATAATTTTTCTACACGGCACCACCTCTTGGCACTTGGCAGGCAATGGCAAACCTACAAGAGTAAAAATTGCTATGAAAAGCTTTTCACTTCGCCGTTCGGATTCGGATTCGGCATTAAACTGTAGGTCCCTCCAATTCATGTACAAATATAACACGCACAACATGAGTGGATGCGAAATGCGAAAAGCTCGGCCTAGGTTCTCCATGGGCTGTTGTGCCATTAAAAGTAAGTAAAGTAAGTAAGTATGTATGTTGTAGTTGTTGTATTAAAAGTTCCCAACTCTGATTTTCTCTAGAATTACATATTAACAATAGATTTGTTACATTAAAAGTTTCCAAATAATTTTCTCTAGAATTATTAACAATGGGCATGATTAAAATTAAAATGATAATATGCTGCTAAAATACAAAATAAATAATTTTAAAAGAGTAAATTTAAAAAATATTTTTCATTAACATTAGTGCCTACGATAATTCGGCAATCATTATTCGATGTAAAGCCTCAGTTTATTTATCTCATACAAAAATTACTAGCGAACAAAGTGAGTGATTCTGGGATACAACTCTCCCCTCCTCCCTCATTTTATCGTTGCTCATGAATTAAAAAACTTATTGACATAATGTAAACACATAGATATGTACATAGAACCCTTTCCCCTCTGTTTCCCCTTTCTCCTCTCATTCTTTGTTCATCTAAATTCCCCTAAAAAGGAAATTTTTTTCCGAATAATGTCCTTTGAGTGTAAAATTCTAACGGTTTCGATCGTGATCTGCATTCCCCTTTCCCCTGTCCCCTTTCCCCTTTCCCCTTTCCCCTTGCTCCTCTCATTCCATGAATGGTATAATTTGTTCATCTAAATTCCCCTAAAAAGAAAATTTTTTACGAATAATTTCCTTTGAGTGTAAAATTCTAACGGTTTCGATCGTGATCTGCATTAGCATAATTTTTTGTTTTGTTTTTAAGCTGTTAATTTTTTTTATTTTTTGTTTATGTTTTAGCTCGCATCTACTGTAAATATATAGAATGTTGCTGCATTTGCAAAGTGTTGCAATAACCACAAAACCAAGCAACGCATGCTGTGCGTAGCGCAATAAATCAAAGTTTTATTTGTTTAAAATTGTTATAGCTTCATTATTATCCTTACACACACAAAAAAAAAAAAAAAAAAAAACAAATACGTAGAGAAAATTGTGTTATTTATGCTCAACAGGAAGTGTAATTTTTCATTGTCTATAAAATGAAACAGAAAAAAATGAAAACAGCAAAAAAAACAAACACATTTCTAGGTTAATTTTGTATGCATACAATATATTAAGTGAAAGATTAACGACATCTAGCAGTTGGAAGACTGGAAGCTATATAAAGAGGCATAGAAAATAAATATATATTTGAAAATAGAGTGTAGAATAAAATCATAAAAATTTCCCTTGAAGCACACTTCAACTCATAAAAGATATTAATCAACAGACACACAGAGAAATAGACAGCAACTGCGGGATTAACAAAACAACTCAAATACAGTAGCAGCAACAATTGGCAACAGGCAACAGGCAATAGGCAATAGGCAATAGGCAGCAAATACACAAGTATTTATGGTATTTGCACACAGTAGCTACTTTCAATAACACACATGCAGCAAACAAAACAGTGGCAATCACTTGCAAGTCTCATTGCAACTCATCATCATACATCATGCTCAAAGTAAAAGAAAACGAAAACGTAAAAAACAAAACCTAAGTACAGAGGAGCCTATGTAAGTAAAGTAACAAGTTATGAGACTTAACGCAGTAGCCATAAACCCAGTGCCAAACGTTTCTTGGGCAAACTTTTATGCATACACAATTATTTAGTGTTTAAGCTTCCACTAGCAACGAGGTTCTACTGTTCTAAGTACTCCTCAGTGCAAATAATTATTTAATAAAATCTTAAAAATATGTTAGTCGTAATTTTCCTGCTTCTTCAATAGCTGATATTCTTGAGATTTCATGCAATTTAATGAGCAGCAATCATCATCATCATCATTATCATCATCTTCTTCAACCTTTCACAACAGCTACAACAACAACAACTACAACAACAGCGACAACTGAAGGCAGCAATAGAATGGTGTTGCCAACTTTTAAATAGTCATCATCAACTCCACCAACATGGAAATAATGACAGTACAAAACTATGTACGCTTTCGTGTAAGACTAGAAGCTCTTACAATTTAGTGCTGGTAGGTAACTAAGTATGAAGCTAATATCTAAGCCAAAAAATAACAAATAGGCAGACAGGCAGACAGACAGACAGACAGACAGACAGACAGACAGACAGATAGACACAGACAGACATATGCATAGGCAGGCAGATAGATTTATAACAACGACACAGTGAACATATTTTCACAACTTCTTTTACATAGTTGAAGCTTCAACAAGCAAATATATTTTCTGGTTACAATTCCGTTGAAAGCAAGAAGAAAAAAGAAATGACGAAAAGCTTCGAATTTTTCATAGCATTACAGTACATTGGTTGCCAATATTTAGTTCTACTCCTAATTTGGTACACTACCACATTAGAAACTGTGGCATCACTGACAATGAGTCAATGAAGTTTATATCGATGATATTAAGGAAAAAAAAATTTAGGTACTTTGTTTTTGTGCTTTTAAGTATTAACCAATGAGAGAAAGTCATGGGGAGAGAGCTAAGCTGCTGTAAAACAGTATTTGAAATGAAAATATACATTTAACGGTTGTTGTTTGTTTGATTCTGTAAGTGAGCGTAAGAACAATATAAAGAGTGAAATTAATCCAAGGTGGAATCGATTTGATTTGTGCTCGGAAAAATACTAACAGCTGAAGTACAAAGAGAGTGGTCGATAGAATTCATCTGAGCAAATATGTGAGAGTAAATTATGTACTACTGTGGGCAAAAGTTAGTAAGACTTTGTTCATAATTTGAAATTTTTTTATTGATTCTTCCAAATCTATTTCGTCCCATTCAAAGTAATCCCCCCCCCCCCCCGGCCCCAATACACTTGTGCCAACGTTTTTTCCAATTCTCGAAAGAGTTGTTAAAGTCAATTTCCAGAATAGCCTAGCCTTCAATGCGCTTAGCGATTCATGTTTAATGTCTTCAATTGACTCAAAACGGTAACGGTGTACACGAAGCGGTTTTTTGAGTTTAGAAAATAGCCAAAAGTCACACGGTGCTAAGTCAGGCGAATAGGGTGGTAGGGTGGTTGCGGAACGATATCAGTCGAATTTTTGGCAAAATGGTCTCGTAAAACCAATGCAGTGTTTTAGTGATTTTGGAACCAATCGTGCATTCACTCTTCTTAGGCCCAAATGATGTTTTAAAATGGTTTTCACTGATCCTTCCGATATTCCAACGATGCCAGTAAGGTCTCTGACTGTTAATCGTCGATTCTCGAGCACCAATTCCTTGATTTTATTGACGTGTTGATCATCAGTTGATGTTGATGTTGATGGCCGTCCTGGACGTGGTTCGTCGTCAACGCCGTTCGTCGTTCTCGACCATCTTTGAACAATTTGTACCATTCAAAAACACTTACTCGCGACATACAATTATCACCGAAGGCCTTTTGCAACATTCTGAACGTTTCGGCACCAGAAATTTGATTCCGCACACAAAATTCAATGGAACTTCTTTGTTGAATAATTTCACTCATTGTGAAAATCGCCGAATGCACTTTTTGTACTTCAGAAAGACAAGCGTATACTAAACACTAATGATTATTTGGATGTGACATTTGGCACAGATGTCACCGACAGTCATACCAACCTTAAAAAAATAATATTTTGATGAATGGGTTTCCGCGCGAAATTTAAATTAGAAAGTCTTACTACTTTTTGCCCACAGTTTTAATTGATGCTGACCAAGCTAAAGGGGGGGGGAGGGAAAAATGTAACAATGAATATTATATAATTTGTTTCTTGTTTCTTAAATTAATAATTCTTTATTATTTTCAATTGATTGAATATTTTTTACTATTGTATTTCAGTGGTGGCCACCCACACATGCACAGCTGATCTCTACTTTTACTTACTTTTAATGTCACAACAGCCCATGGAGGGCCTAGGCCGAGCTTTTCGCATTTCGCATCCACTCATATTGTGCGTGTTATATTTGTACATGAATGGAAGGGACCTACAGTTTAATACCGAATCCGAACGGCGAAGTGAAAAGCTTTTCATAGGCAATTTTTACTCTTGTAGGTTTGCCATTGCCTGCCAAGTGCCAAAAGGTGGTGCCGGGTAGAAAAATAATTTTTGCTATTTTTTGATATTGCCTGTGCCAAGATTCGAACCCCGGACACTCTGCGTAGCAGTCCAACGCACTACCACTACACCACAGCGACCACATGTGTACCAACCGTACCAAATATCAGGTATTAAAAAAACACCACCTACTTTTTTTTTAAAGATTCCTACTTTTATTTCTGGAAGTTTCGCTCTCATTTCAGCTTATGTATACCGCAGCTTTACCAACTGGGTAGCGTCTTCTATGCACGAGTATGCATGCGAATATAATTTCCAGCTCGTAACATTTTACGAGTAGTTCTTCTTATTTTTCAATTAAGCTACTTGAAGTAACTCCCTCTGGCTTTTTAGTTTTGTTGTTGCTTTGTTTGAAGTGAAAATGTTGCACATACATAAGTAATTTTGTTGAAGATTTTACTATGAGTTTCAATTTTCAATATTGATGTTGCTGGCATTGTTGCTGCTAGTTGTTGCCTGTCTGCCCGCCTGCCAATATTTAATGCGGTGTGTGTGCTGCATTCATCGATGATTTCGATTTATTTCTTTGTTGTTTTACTTTGCTTTGCTTGGCATTGACAGCTACTAGTGGCGGTGGTGGCGGTGTTGGTGTTGGTTGTTGTAGACGGCGATGGCAGCGGGGCCTTGTTGCTTATTGCACTCTGTCCAACTTAGAGAGCAGCTAACTTGGCTAAACTTTCATACTGACTGTTTTGACTTTAAAGCCTTTAAGGCAGCTATTGTGCTGTTTTAAGTTTGTTTTTTTTTCCAAGTTGAACTTAAACTCATTAATATTAAAATTTGTTCGTGTCCATGAGTTATTAGCAGTTTTCTAATTAAACGTTGGTTGTTTCTTTTTTTTTATATCGTTTTTCTCTATAGCGCTTTACTTTGTTTTTTTTCTTTGACTTTTTTTTTTGCCTTGTGTTTTGTTTTTCGCTTTGATTTTCCTGGTTTTTATCATTCGCTTTTGTTTGAGGGGCTGGCGAATGGAAAAGTGTTGCGTTTACCGTCATTTCGAATGAATGCAAGTGAAATCGATGGACAGCTCCAGTTAGTTAATCTGTGTGGCAAAGTGACAGCGGTGGCAGTGGAGAATTAGCTCTTTACAAATGCATGAATCATGCTAATGTCATTCATGGGAATCGTTAAATGCTCTTTTTTACATTTTTTTTTAAATGTTATTTTTTTCTGTTTTCTGAGAAATGTTTCAAGTGTTTAAATAAATACTTCTTGGGTTTTCATTAAAAACTCTAACAACTCGCATTTAGCTGTATAAAGATTTTTGTGAACCTAATAAAAATTGACTACATTCATTAACGATGACAGCAATTGACAGCAGCTAAGACAGCAACAACGACAGCAACCGATGACACGCGCAGAAAGTGATTGCAGAGAAGAAAACCGTTGATTTAGTTTATATGCATACAGAAAAGTTTATTGTTTTTAATTGCGTATAGATGTATGTGTGTGTGTGTGTGTGTGTGTGTGTGTGTGTGTAAGCGCAGGTGTGCTTGTATGTTGTTTTTGTACGCCATATAAGTAGAGCAGAAACCTTTCACCAATCAATTCTATATGCATTAGTTACAATTACAAAGTACTGCTGCTACTTTCAGCTTTAATGCGAATTCAGAAAAGCACATGTGGTGGTATAATACTTGAGACTCTGAGTGTATTAATGCAGAAATATAATACCACCATATCATAAATGCGATACATGAGTTCATAGATCTGATGCCACGTTTGTTATTTTTTATTATTCCAATGCGAAACGCGCGGCCTAGGCCTTCCATGGGCTCTTGTGCCATTAAAAGAAAACAATAAAGAGAGACATTTGATAGAGGATAATCAAGAAGCTATGAATTTGTAGTTTATTTTAACTTGATATTTCCCTCAATGTTAATCAACGATAGTGATTTGATTGGTCAATTGAAAGGAGAGTGTGTGTTTCTTTTGAGTCGAACTGTATATTGAGACATGTGAAAAGAGGCTATAACATATGCACACAGAGAGAGAGAGAGTGTGAGAGAGAGAAATTAACAACGCAGAATATAGGGAACAATTTATTTAATATATAATGAGAGAGATTAATGTTAAGGGCGTGGTAATGAGTAATGTAAATAACTTGATTTTCGTTCTCAACAATGAATATATACCGTAAAAGAAGATTCTATGCTCAAGGATGAAGTTCAGCAGGTAGAAAAAAGTTGCATTAAATCTTTTTTTTTCTATGGCAGCGGTTTTGTGATTAAGAAATTAGCAGGTCCGATTCAATTCCCCTAGTGTGAACTTAATCTTTCTGAGTGAGGCTTAGCGATAAGGAGGTAACTAGCCGGCTTGATTACTAGTACGAACAATTTGAAGTAATTTTTAATTTTAATATTTAAATTTAAATTCATTTTAACACACATCAACAATAACAACAACAGCGTTATACTTAGCTGCTTTCAATGTAGCAAAATTTCAGCCAACATTGTTGCTAATTGTTGTTGTTTGCATCATTTTCGTATTTCATTGCTGTTGAGATTTTTCCTAGTTACTTTTATAGTAGCGTTTTTATATACCATAAGCATTTAATAAGCTACAAATCTGCATAACTAATTCGCAACAGCGAGAAGGGGGAAAAAGAGAGCAACAACAAAGGAATACAATTATTGTATTATCAAGAATGAATAGAATATTTACTTATTTGAGGAAAAAATTTAACAACACACTCACACACACACACACACACACACACACACACACACACACACACACACACACACACACACACACACACACACACACACACACACATGCGGAACAATTATCGTGTGCAAGAAGAGCAAAGCTTTGCCATCAAAAACAGTAATAAGAACAGAAGCAAAGCAGCGATATTATTATCATCATCATCACCATCATCATCATCATCATCATCAACATCATCATCAACGTTTTATGTAATCACTAGCAAAGCGGCAAACAACGTCATCCTAATGCAGCGGAGTAACAACAAAACAACAACAGGAATAACACATGTTTCAGCATAGGCTCTAGTGCAATTAATAATCGCAGATACAAGCAACAGGCAACAGCAGTAGCAACGGCAGTGGCAGTGGCAGTCGATGCAACAACAAAGGCGGCATCTTTTTTATGTATGATGCGTTGCTTGCTTGCCAGTTAATGCCGCCACAAACAACAACAACAACAGCAGCAACAACAACAACAATAACAACAACAACAACAACAGCAGCAACAACTATATACAGCTCCAGCCAGCAAGTGCATGGTGCAACAAGTGCCAATTGCTATGATGAAGTATTAGCGTTAAAACAAAGTAGTAACAAAGTAGAAGGTGCTCATGTATGTAGGTACTCATACGTACATATGTACCCTACGAGCAGGTATGTACATAGAAGGAGCTTACATGGGCATGCACATAGCTATGCTATTTCTTGTTCTAATGAAAGCAACACAAGCAACCAACCACTAAGTTGGTTGTGTGTAACAGCAGCAAACACCGTCGACGTTTTCTGTTCTGTTCTGTTCTATTTTTTTTTTTTTTTTTTTCGTTTTGTGAAGCGTAAAAGAAATTTATTACAAATATGAAAATGCGTTATCAGACTTTGAATTTAATGATGCAATAAACTTCTTTCGATGGTTCATTTAGTCTATGTTTGTATGTATGTATGTGTGTAAGAAGTAGCTTGTAATTGTTGTTAATACTTATTTTGTCGTACATACACGTGCGTATGTATGTATGTGTGTTTATAGCAATTACAATAACAATTACATTATTAACTTGTGAAGCTTAATTGTTATGATTTTTTTTTTCAAGAATAAGTAATCAACTTCAGCTTAGTGAAAAATAGAAGGAGATTAGTTAGTTAACGAGAAAATCATTTAAGAAAATTTATTCATATGGAATTAAATCATTTATAGTTTGCTGCATAAAAGCTAATACAATTTCTTTAAATTGAGTTTATCTCTTTCTAATGCTCATTTTGACACAATCTCTCATTTAATGTAAACCTGCAGCTATGATTGGTTAATTGAAAGCATAGAGCGGTAGATTTTGTTTGTGCGTAGCAAAAAAAAATTATACTCACTATCGCCAGTGATTACATCGCAAACAAAAAATAGATGCCACTTCCAAGTGTAAGAATAATAGAAAGGGTTTGTGTCTTTGCTGGCAATTGTACTTAGTCTCAAATGTTGCATAGTTGTGGACTATAACTCAACATACATAACAACACTATCTCAAATATAACGCAAGCTGCCGATCCACTCCAAGGTCCACATTTCAATGTGTTTAATGGAATGGAATCGTAGAGTTTAAATATTCAAAGTGATATTTGATAAATTAATTGCACCGAAAAACAATGCGAAAGTGTTGAGAGAAAAAGAGAAAGATTGATGAGGAGTAAGAGAGTAAATTCAGGAACGCTCTCAACATTGAACGGCACCATTCAAGCACAAGACTGTAAAGAAAAGTGTTCATGAATGAACTGAAGTGTGAATAAGAAAAGGAAGAGGGAGCTTTGGACTAATATTTTATACTTTCCATGGAATGAGGGTGGGACTGGAGTTGCAGTTGTCTTAAAGTTCGATTTCTACGGGGTGGATAAGTCAGTAAGTAAGACATGGTACATGAGAAATTGCCAATTTATTGATTAAATTTTCTTTTAACCTACGACGTTTATGGTTGCTCTTTTCAGGTCATTCAGTTTGATATTATGTTTTTTTTTTTTCTAAATCCATGTCACACTTTTATTAAACCTTTCGACCCAAAGATGTTGTCTTTACAAGAAAAAGTCCGCAAAGAACTGGAGCACCCTTTTTTAAATAATAAAAACGCAAGTTATAAAACAATTGCGAAACTTTGAAAAACGCCCAATGCAACAACAATGCGCAAACAACCTTTATTCCCTTCTTGAAACAAAAGACCAACGCCAGAAAGAATGGCACAAGCAAAAAAAAAAAAAAAAAATGGAAGGAACAAAGAATTCGAGAGGAAACTCATCAAAAGGTTGGAGCAAAATCTTAATCTCTCATTACGCGTTACAACTTTAAGAATAAAGCAGACACACAACATGAAGTCCTACCAACAATTTTTTGTACTCCGAAGTGGGGAAAAACAACAAAATGATGCAATCAAGCGAAGACGAAACTTATACAAGGACCTCATGTCCAATCAAAAAAAAGAAAGAAACACCAGCAGGATCATGGATGACAAAACACTTTCATGCACTGCCTGACTGGGAATATTTTTCTGCAGTTGATCGATCTAAGATGCGTGAAAAGTTTAATGCTATTCGTGGCTATGCGTGGAGTGGCAGGCCAATTGCCAATTGCCAATTGCCAATGTGGTAAACGCAACACACAATCCGCAACGACTGGGTCGGTAAATTCGGAAATTTATTTCAACGAATACTTGAAGAAAAGACGTTAGTTAGCTTTTAATTAGGAGTCGTAAATCTCCTAGAATTTGTTGGCCTAAGCTGACAGCTGCGCTGAAAAATTGTTACCAAAGAAAAAATATCAATTTTATTGAGAAATGGGTAAATCCAGCTAACTGCCCAGAATTAAGGCCCATTGAAAGATATTGGGGCTATTATAAAAACAAAATTGAGGAAATATATTCGCATATAATATAAAAACAAAAATACCTCACAACTAAAACCGTGTAGAAATTAATACGATCGATCATAGAGGTCGCTGTGGCGTAGTGTTAGTGCGTTGGACTGTTACGCAGCGTGTCCGGGGTTCCCCGGGAATCTCGGCACAGGGAAAATCGAAAAGTACAAAACAATATCATTTTTTCTTCACAGCACCACCTCTCGGCAGGCAAACGGTACATTTTCCTTGTCCTTCCTATCCATTTCGTTGGCGCTACATGCGGTCATAGTCGACATTAATAAAAAATTGAAGTTCATAACACTTGCCACAATGCCTGTCTATCTGTTTATCGATGTTCTGGGATTGCATTCACTCTCTCATTCTACCTCCGTTTTCTTCCTCCCACTTATCAATCTTCCTTTCAATCAACACAATGCTTAAAACCCAGTGAGTTGAATGTAACAAAAAAAAAATAAAATAAAATAAAAAACAATCGGCAGTTTTTTGTTTTTTTTACTTACTTTACTTTTAATGGCACAACAGCCCATGGAGGGCCTAGGCCGAACTTTAAGCTTTTCTCATTCACTCATGTTGTGCGTGTTATATTTGTACATGAATGGAAGGGACCTACAGTTTAATGCCGAATCCGAACGGCGAAGTGAAAAGCTTTTCATAGGCAATTTTTACTCTTGTAGGTTTGCCATTGCCTGCCAAGTGCCAAGAGGTGGTGCCTGCCGTGTAGAAATATTATTTTTTCTCTTTTTTGATTTTTTGGCTCTGCCGAGATTCGAACCCCGGACACTCTGCGTAGCAGTCCAACCCGCTACCACTACGCCACACCGACCACAACCGTATGAACATCGATTAAAACTTTTTTAATCTACCGACATTGATAAGCAGAAGAAAAATGCTGAATATAACATTTCTTGAAAAGTTTTTCAATGACATTTTATCATCTTCGTATTTACTAAATTAAATAAACTGTAATATACCCTGTAGAAGCTCACGATATTTTATTCCTATTAAATTTGGCATATGAAAAACAAATTATGTTCAAAATTATCCTTTTCGTCGAATATGTAGAGATTTTAATGAACATTATAATCTATTGAGCGAATGGAAGAAAGCGCTCCGGCTAGAAGGGTGTTTTATTCGAGCCACGGTGGAGGAACACGCAGAAGGGGACGTCCTTGGAAAGACCAGGAGCAGGGCAACCTGACTGCACTTGGCCTTATCAACTGGCGCTAGCGCGCGCATAGCAGAGGCGACTGGTGAAGTTTTGTGGAGGCGGCCAAGACCGATCATCGGTTGTAGCGCCAGTTAAGCAAGTAAGTAAGTTATAATCTATTCAGCATTTCCGATTCTCTGGAACACATCAAAACAAACTTACTTATCATATTAAATCAATAAAAAGCTGATGATTTCATATCTGTAGTTGTAAAGAATGCCTATTTGGATATACGCGGCTCATTACATATTTTTAGTTTAGAGCGGTTGCGTCGGTCACCGATCCATACGTTATGTGGATGCGCCGCTCGGTCGTGTTGGGCGGGAAGAGGGTCTGTTGGGATTCATTCGTAAAGCGGTAGTGGTCGCTGTGGCGTAGTGGTGGTGCGTTGGGCTGCTACGCAGAGCGTTCGGGATTTGAATCTCGGCACAGGCAAAATCAAAAAGTAGATAAAATTATTTTTCTACACGGCACCACCTCTTGGCACTTGGCAGGCAATGGCAAACCTACAAGAGTAAAAATTGCTATGAAAAGCTTTTCATTTCGCCCTTCGGATTCGGCATTAAACTGTAGGTCCCTTCCATTCATGTACAAATATAAGACGCACAACATGAGTGGATGCGAAAAGCGAAAAGCTCTGCCTAGGCCCTCCATGGGCTGTTGTGCCATTAAAAGTAAAAGTAAGGTTGCGTCGGTCACCGATCCATACGTTATGTGGATGCGCCCCTCGGTCGTGTTGGGCGGGAGGAGGGTCTGTTGGGATTCATTCGTTAAGCGCTTGCGTCGGTCACCGACCCATACGTTATGTAGATGCACCGCTCGGTCGTGTAGAGCGGGAGGAGGGTCTGTTGGGATTCGTTAAAAAAACAGTTCAAGCTAAGTTCATTTCAGCGCCAATCAATAAATTCATTTCATTATTGTTTTTGTTAAATCTTAAATATTGCAAGTTTAAATTTCTTTATTGTGTGTCTTAGTTGTTGTCTTAGTTTACTTATGGTAGTACAAGTGGCCAGTGGATCGATTCTTAGGTAGGAATCTGAAGACCTACGAGCAAAGACGTTTCGGAGTACAAAAAACGACCAGGATAATTGATTCGATCTAGGAAAACTCCTTTTTATATTCAAACTATTATACTTACATAATGATGGTACGAGTATCTATCTCATAAGTAATAATAACTGCGGGCTTTCCTTTTCAGCATGTTCAAATCTCTTCGATATTTCCCTTTCACGGGGCACGAGGTCATCTGCTTTGCGCCAAATTGTGTCTTTAAGAGAAAAGGATCGAATGTATCTCAAAGGTGTGGATGCCCAAGTGCCATTTGACACTGTAGGACATTTTCTTAGATATCTATTATTAGTATTTCCATAATACGTAGGCATTTCTTATTGACAGTATGTATTTGAATACATACATATGTACGTAATTATGTACGTGCACGATTACTTCCCTCGTAGAGAGTTTATTTACATGTACTCACTCACGTTTGCATGAGCATGAGCATATGCAACTTGCCTCGCTGCAACCTTGCCTTCAATAAATCAATCACACGTTGATATTTAATTTTAGTGCGGTTGCTGGTTGCTGGTTGCTGGTTGCTGCTTGCTTTATGGAATTATTTTCATAAATTGTTGTATTGCAAAACAACAACAAAAATTATAATTATAACTTAAATTAGCCTGCGATTGAATGCAAAAATTAATAATTGCCATCGCGGCAGCAGCAATAATAGCAATATGAAATAATTGCAATATTGCAATTGCAACGCATGAAAAACACGTAAAAATGCAACGCAAAAATCCTTGAACTAATTTCTGAAGTAATTTGAAAATAAGTAGTAAAACCTTTAAAATTATTTAGATTCAAAGCTCTAGCAAAGATGCAGCAAAGAGAAGTTGGTGTGCAGCGACAGCAGCAGCGTCACCAATCACCAATCACCAATATCCAAGTTACCTCAAAGTAGGAAAGAGAAAAAAGTAAACGTGCGGTAGAAGAAGAAGAATTTAAGCCAACAATATTGCATACACACACACACACACACAAACACACACACACACACACACACATACACTCACTCACACACACACACACACAACATTAATTGTGATGAAGGCATTGAAACTGGCGATGGCGATGGCGATGTCGATGTCGATGGCGATGGCGTTGGAAGATGCAGATGATATGAAAGCAATTGCTGCAATTGTGAAATATCATCAGCTGCAGCAACATGTACATATGTGTGTGTGTGTGTGTGTGTGTGTAAGCATTTATTAATTGGTAATATAAGTTTATCAAATACTATGTACATTGGACCAGCATCTGCAAAGTAGCAGCATCTGATTTATCAGCACCTGTACGCTGCTCGTCGTCAACTTTATCTTTCGCTGTTGTCACCGTCGTCATCGATGTTGTCATCGTTTCGTTGTTGTCGTTGTTTCCCTCTATTGTTTTATTGTTTTTGGTTTTGTCTTCCGAATCTTGCTACTTCATGCATACATACGTGCTTCTGACAACCAGCCGCCGCCACAACACATCTTTGCTATTGCGTAAATTTTGTTTGTATCGAAAATTGGGCACATTGTACTTACTCACGTTGAAGTGTCGCGACGACACACATCGAGGCACCGCGACACACAATTACTGCTATTTATTTAATTAATTTTGGGTGGTTATAATCAGAAAAATTTTAATTGACTCTAATATTGCGGGGGGGGGGGGGGTAGAATTGATTCGTGCAGTTGTTTTTACCTATGCTGAAATATTTAGGAATGTCAACAGCTTTGCTCGGGTTTCTTTGTTTTGTTTAATTAGGAGTGAAGGTGTTTAGATAATTCAACGATTTAAAAACAAATGCAACCAACGTTTTCATTTCATTGATGTCTTGTAGTATTTTCATAATTATTCATGCCTAAAAGTATGCAACATATTTTATATATTGGTAAGAAACTGGTGAATACGAACTCACTCGGAAAGTGTTAGGAATTTCTTCCTGCTTCAATTTATTTCTTACATTTTGTTTCTTTAATTCTCTTAAATGTTCATGCCTAAAAGTATGCAACATATTTTATATATTGGTAAGAAAGTGGTAAATGCGAACTCACTCGGAAAGTGTTAGGAATTTCTTTCTGCTTCAATTTATTTCTTACATTTTTTTCTAATTTTCTTAAATGTTCATGCCTAAAAGTATGCAACATATTTTATATATTGGTAAGAAACTGGTGAATGCGAACTCACTCGGAAAGTGTTAGGAATTTCTTCCTGCTTCAATTTATTTCTTACATTTTGTTTTTTCAATTCTCTTAAATGTTCATGCCTAAAAGTATGCAACATATTTTATATATTGGTAAGAAACTGGTGAATGCGAACTCACTCGGAAAGTGTTAGGAATTTCTTCGTACTTAAATTTATTTCTTACATTTTGTTTTTTTAATTCTCTTAAATGTTCATGCCTAAAAGTATGCAACATATTTTATATATTGGTAAGAAACTGGTGAATGCGAACTCTCTCGGAAAGTGTTAGGAATTTCCTCGTACTTCAATTTATTTCTTACATTTTTTTTTAAATTCTCTTAAATGTTCATGCCTAAAAGTATGCAACATATTTTATATATTGGTAAGAAAGTGGTGAATGCGAACTCACTCGGAAAGTGTAATGAATTTCTTCAAACTTCAATTTATTTCTTACATTTTGTTTTTTTAATTCTCTTAAATGTTCATGCCTAAAAGTATGCTTTCTTCTTTTAATGCGACGACTGCCCGTGGAGGGCGAAGGCCGAGCTTTTTGCATCCACTCTTATTGTGGTTGTTATATTTGTATGTACACAAGTGGAAGAGACCTATAGTTTTAGGCCGAGTCCAAGCGGCGAAGTGAAAAGCTTTTCATACTCAATTTTTATCTTGTTTAATCTTGGTTTTCCAATGCCTGCCAAGAGCTGGTACCGTGCAGAAAATTTGTTTTCCCAGTTTTTGATTTTGCCTGTGCCCAGACTCGAATGCGTGATACTCTGCGTCACAATCCAACGCACTACCCCTACGCCAAAGTTATATTATAATGAATTCTCCTAAAAGTATGCAAAGTTTCGTTAACATGTTTGGTGAGAAGAAAATAGCAATAGAAGAATTTTACCGAAAACTCGCACCTTGTGGAAAATATCAATTAAATTAAAAAAATAAAAACGACTTAAAGTATACAATCTTTTCTCTACACAGCTACTCTACTTAACCTCGTGTAGGTTACTTACTGTGCTTTGCTAAATTCAATTGTATCCCGTGACTCAGGTCATGAGTGAGTCCATGAGTCAGTGTATGGCAGGTTTTTGTCTCTGTACTCAAAGAAAATGTGTGTGTATTAAAAAAGAACGAAATTGATGAAGAAAAAAACAAAAGCCCACATTAATTTCATAGTTTTTCGTGTAATTTACAATAATTGCCGTAACGTGTTGCATTGATGTTGGCGATGATGTTGTTGTATTATGGCGATGAAAAATCAATTGTCATTTTATTGTAAACTCGCACATTTGAGATACGTTTTCATTCGGCAATAGTCAACAGACATGCGGAGCCAACCAAAAGCCAAAAATCAATGAGGTTAAGGTGAACTTTGTGTGTGTGTGTGTTGCGATTGCTTCTGTAGCATTTGACATGCAATTGATTCTTTGTTGTTGCATTATTTCTAACTTATATTCTATACGTAAACACAAATTTGATAGTAACATTTTACAATTTTACAGCAGCAAACGAATAATAATCGCCAACCATGCCCCAGCAAGGTCGTAATCGGTCGCTGTTGGCTGTTGGCGCTGCTGACTGCTGATTGTTGCTCACTTCTGGACTGTTGTTGCTGTCGGTGTTGTTGTTGTTTTTGTTGTTGTGGCAGTTGATTATGCGTTACAATTGATGTTGCTATAACACAGCGATTGTTGTTTTTTAATGCAGCATTTCTACATTTTCTATTAACTAATATTGCAACATTTAATTGATTTTTATACTTGATCACAGCATACCACACCACACCATTCATGCCACATTTGTTCCATAGCCCCAACCAACCACAATCACAGCTTTAAATGTTTTATTTCACATTAATTTTTATACTGGAAATTGTTCGCGGTCGTGTATTCTTACGAAATTCTTTGATTTGGCATTAATTTTCTGCTGCTGCTGTTAATTCTTAAAATTTTTCTCTCTGTTATTATTTACGTTTCAACGTGTGCTGGTTTGGCATTTTACACTCTATACTTATAATAAAGTTGTAATTTTCTAGCATTGTTGGCAACACTTGCACGCATGCATGCGAGTGTGTGAATGAGAATTTGAGAGTTGCCAATTACAGATTTAAAATTTTACTATGTGTGGTATTGCATTGATTGATTGCTATGTGCAATATCAGATTTTGAGATGAATGTTTGTGTGAAACGTAACTAACCCATGAAGAACTAAAGCTGTAATTTTGTTTTAATATTCTACATAAGTAATTAAACTTTTACTTAAAGCACAATGCGTTAAGATAACACTGAAAAAAAACTTACGTATGCGTTTTACAAGAAACTTTTATTACAGCATTGTAAGAGAAGCTTGTGGAAGAAGAGTTAAACTCTTCTTTTCTCTTTTTAAATTTATGCCATTTTCGCCTCTCTTTGATTACAGCATAATTTTGTAAGTGACAGTATTCGGTACCTGAAATATTTGGGAACTTAAAGAGAAGCTTGTGGAAGAGGAGTTTAACTCTTCTTTTTTGATTTTTCTCCTTTTAAATCTATGCCATTTTCTCCTCTCTTTGATTACAACATTATTTTGTATGTGGCTGTGTCCGTTACTTGAAATATTTAGATATTTAAAGAGATGCTTGTGGAAGGAGTGTAAAACTCTTCTTCTTTGAATTTTTTCTTTTTAAATCTATGCCATTTTCTCCTCTCTTTGATTACAACATTATTTTGTATGTGACTGTATCCCGTTACATGAAATACTTAGGTACTTAAAGAGAAGCTTGTGGAAGGGGTGTAGAATTTTTATTCTTTTATTTTTCTCTTTTTAAATCTACGCCATTCACTCCTCTTTTTGATTACAACATAATTTTGTATGTGGCTGTGTTCATTACTTGAAATATTTAGGTTCTTAAAGAGAAGCTTGTGGAAGAGGTGTTGAGCACTTCTTTTTCGATTTTTCTCTTCTTAAATGTACGTTATTTTCTCCTCTCTTTGTTTACAACATAATTTTGTATGTGGCTGTGACCGTTACTTGAAATATTTAGGTATTTAAAAAGATGCTTGTGGAAGGAGTGTAGAACTCTTCTACTTTGAATTTACTCTTTTTAAACCTACGCCATTTTCTCCTCTCTTTGATTACAACATAATTTTGTATGTGACTAATTATTTCCGGTTCCTGAAATACTTAGGAACTTAAAGAGAAGTTTGTGGAAGGAGTGTAGAACTCTCCTTTGATTTTAATATATGCAAACGATCAAGTTCATTTCATCTAAGACTGAACTTTATTAACTCAGAATTTATTAAAAAATGTATGATTAATTTGATGCGGAATATCACTTTTATATTTTAAATTAGTGTTTGGCAAATTAACACATTCAAACAGTTGTCGTTGTCTGAGTCGCAGAGTGAGTTTTCGGTCAGATGTCGAATGATATGCTCTTTGCTTTTGCATTTCCACATGCGTGTGAATATTTCGACAGCCATCGTGTGTTGCTCGTGCGAGCTCGCCTACTTCTTTTTCTGAGAGAGCGCTCCGCGTGTTGAGTGGTGCCGAACACTGTTTTAAATCATGTATAAATTGATAGCAATTTGTTGAAAAAAAAAACAATTTCGACCCCTCCAAAATACAAACAAAATTTCCAATTACAACATGTTGCTAATGTGTCGTCATACATACCAAAAAATCACAAGTGAAAATAAATACAAAATAAAAAAGAAGAGGAAAATCTGCTTAAGCATTGGCAATTTTGATTAATTGGAATCTAAGCAAATTTGAATGTTGCGCGGCAAATGTTGCAAGAGACAAAAACGGAAAGGAAAGTCAGCCACACACACACACACACACACACACTCCAACGCATAAACGGACATACAAAAAGCTTGTACGCATAAGCAGTTATCACAGCTGCTTCATCTGCTTCAAAGCTTTTTAAGTATTTGATAAATGATGATGCAGATGCGTAGCTAGTTGCAGCACACTGCACAACTGCAACGGCCAAGTGGTCATCGCTCGCTGACATGCAAGCATTACGAAAGAGAACGCGCGCTAAAGTAATTTATGGCCTGCTGCACAATTTATGTTTGGACATGCTTGACGGTGGGGTGGTCCGGGTACTTACCAAAATATTACTTATAAGTCGCGGAGTATTATGCAGAAATAGAAGGAAACACAATGACAAATTATACGCATTCAATTGCATTTTTCTTTCTAATGCAAAAATCTCAAATTTCCGTCAGCTTGTGTGTGGAATTATGTGGTATTGTTTCTGTTGTTGCTTTTATGTATTTCGCACTTATCGCTCCGTAAACTTAAATCAGCGTAACACCAGAGTAACCGAAACATTTTAAGATCTTATTCATTTATGTTGCAAATAAACGGCCAAATGACACGCATGCATGACAGTGCGGCTGTGCTGTCATGTGCTGCTTCAGTGGCAGCAGGGGCCACTGAAAGTTCATGTTGTTCGTGTCGTTCGGCTGCTGACTTTTCAATGCCCGAACAAAATAAGAGAAAACAACAAAATACGAAATGTAACCTAATCAGTTTGGTAATAATTTTAACAGATTTTCGGTGTTTACGCAATCCCAAGCAGCAACTGCAGCTAAACGAAAAGTTTTCTATTGCGCTGCGAAAAACTGCATTTGCTGACAAACCCCGCCCCCCCCCCCCCGCCTCCGCCCCCTCCCTCGTGTGACACATGTGTGAAAAAGAAGTAGTATGTAGCATGCAGCATTTGTGCAACACGCGCCCTTTTTTCGTAGTTTCGCTTTTTGCAGTGAGCGTGGGTGTAAAATGCGAGCGATCGCTAAGCAAACGCAGCAACGAAATCCAAGCAATACATATGCAACATATTCTTTGTCCGTCCGTCCATTTGCCACTGTCTGTGATCTATACATTTATGTGTTCTGCTTGTTTTTGTGAATTTTACAGATTTTTTTCATCTGTGCTGTGTGATTGTTGTGGATTCTTAAAAATAATTGACTTGAACTTTCTGTGTTGGGGTTTTCTTCTTGTTTTTTTTTTTTGTTTTATACAACTTTTTTACTTTGCTTTACAAGTAACCAACTTGGCATTTAGGTGGCAACATTATGCGCTCAGCTGTCAATTCCCATTAACATTATACGTTCCACTCCACACGTAACGTGACGTGTTGCATTTACCGAATACTGAATGCTGAATGCTGAATGCTTTGAAGGCTACGCATGCGCAGTAGCTTGCTGCACATACTTACTATTTACGAAATTAGAATTCTAGACTGAATTTAGGTTTACGAGCTTACGAGGGCAAAAAGTTTATTTCACCAATAAATACGAGTATATACTTAGTAAAATCAGATTTTTAGAGTAGCCAAGCTTTTGTAAGAACAACTGACATCAGATTTTTACTTGTAAAGTTGATGTTTTGTTTAAACAGCGACTTGAATTTGAGTTTGTCTGTGGTTGGTATAAACAAATTTGTCAAGTGGCTGATGTTTAGAGCTTCCGCTATCGCCTGACAGCTTACGTGTCGATCTTGCTCCACCAGTTGGAAAATTTCATCAGCTTTTTCAGTGACTGGCCGACCAGAGCGAGTTGCATCTTTGATATCGAAAATTCCGGAACGGAATCGAGCAAACCCCTCCTGGATCCAGCGCTCCCCACAGCATCCTCACCGTAAACACTGCACAAATATTTCGGAATATTTATGCAACGGCTTTACCTTTTCTATAATAATAAATCATCACTTAGCGTATTTCTTCAGATACATTTTCACTAATTTTCAAATCAATGTAACTTTTTACACTAGCAACAAATTACACAACTGTCTTGCAATAAAATGTAGTCTGAAATGCCACCTTTCAAACATATTTTCGTTTGACATAATCGTACTAGTGTTGTCAGATTTGTGGGTACCAATACCAAAAACCGCGGATACTCTTTATAAGACCCAATACATCGCTGTAATCTAAACAAGATCAACTCAAATACAAGTCACTGTTTAATCAAAAAACCACATTTAAAAATTGATCTCACGAGTTGCACGATTTTCTAGTTTTTCAGTGATCAGGGAAATTTGAATTGATTTGAAAATTGCAATGCCGAGAAACTCTCTTGAAATACTTGCTTACGCATAGAAAGCATTTTCTTTCTTTTCTTCTTAAATTCTTTAGTCCTTTTTGAAGCATAAATCAAAATCCTTCACTATGACTTTAAAGTCATTTAAAGTTTCTTTAAAGTTTTTCCAGAGACTGACATCTTCAAGCTCTATCCATTTATTTTTGGATGGTGTTGCCATATTAGTCGCTGTGGCGTAGTGGTAGTGCATTGGACTGCTACGCAGAGTGTCGGGGTTCGAATCTCGGCACAGACAAAATCAAAAAAATAGAAAAAATAGTTTTTCTACACGGCCTCACCTCTTCGCAGGCAATGGCAAACCTACAAGAGTAAAAATTGCTATGAAAAGCTTTTCACTTCGTCGTTCGGATTCGGCATTAAACTGTAGGTCCCTTCCATTCATGTACAAATATAACACGCACAACATGAGTGGATGCGAAATGCGAAAAGCTCGGCCTAGGCCCTCCATGGGCTGTTGTGCCATTAAAAGTAAAGTAAAGTAAGTTGCCATATTGAGACTAGTCTAATCATGCTCAATAATGGTGGGTTGTTATTATTTTCGCCGTGTTCTGATAAATTTTTCGCCCAGCGCTCCATGTTGCTCTTAGTTGCGGTAGCTAAGAGTACAGTACACTTTTCTGCTCTCACGGAGGGACCAAGATACACAACAAAACTTCTACACCATGATTATTCCATTTTGGTTTTGATGGTTGTGATCTGTAATATTTGTGGATCATGGGGAAAGACAACAAACCAATGCATACACCTCGCCTGCTTGATACTGCAGGCAAGGTGTTCGAAAGCAAAATATGCGCCTGCGTCCGACTCGAAAAGTTTACGGAGAAGGGTTATCGCAATCGCAATATGGGTTCCGGAGAAAAAGCGATCAACAATAGAATCTTTTGCAACCGTCGGTGATATTGTACGCAAGGCATTAGATGGGAAAACATGGTTTGAAGGCACAAAAGAATACCCTGGACGTCATAGTTACCTTGAACGTCAAAAATGCATTTAATTCTGCTAAGTGGAGCTGCGTACTGAAAGCGATGGCGGGCATGCACATCCCCGACTACTTACTTAAGATTATAGATGGTTTCTTCACCGACAGGAAGCTGCTATATGACACTACGGAGGGACCAAAAGAGCACGAAGTTACAGGTGGGGTCCCACAGGGTTCTGTGCTGGGACCACTTTTATGGAACATCATATACGGCGGGGTATATGATCAAAGGAAGGAAGCCATTAGGAGCTCACATTGGATACGCAGACGATGTTGCAATAGTGGTAGTAGCAAAAAAGCTAGCGGATGTAGCCAGAATCTTCAATAACATCATAGCGGACGTAAAAGCATGGTTGCAGACAGCAGGGTTGCAGCTAGCCATAACCATAAAACTGAATCGCTTTTAATAACTAGCCCAAAAAGTGGAAAAGATTGAAGCAAGAGTTGGCGGGCACACTATAACATCTACCACTTCCATTAAGTATCTCGGAGTCATTCTTAATGAACTTTAAGGAGCACCTCAGACACTCAAGCGAAAAGGGAAGAAAAGTGAGCATGACCACTGCAAGTATAATGCCTAATGTCGGTGGCTCAAGGTAGAAAATGAGAACTCTTCTGGCAAGTGTTAGCTTAGTACGTCAATCCTGATGTATACAGCACCAACCTGGGTAACAACTAAAGAAGTACAAACGTACATGACACCACTTGCCTCACTGTATAGGCTGTCGTCAATAAGGGTGTATGCTGTGGTTTTAGAACAGTGTCGCACGATGCGGCGAACCTCCTGGCAAGCAGATGCCCTGTAGACATAATGCCAAGAGTAGCTGCAGAAGTCAGGAAAAATTGTGAAGGCCGCGCAGCGGTTGCAGAAATATGCATTGAAGAGTGGCAACACCGATGGGAGACATCAACGAAAGGTCCGTGGACGAGGGCAGTGATACCTAGTGTGGAGAGGTGGCTTAATAAGAATCATGGAGAGATTAATTATCACTTCACACAGTTCCTATCTGGATACGGATGCTTTCGCCACGTTGACCATCCGCACTGTCTATTTTGTGATGGTAAAATTGCGAATGCTAAACATATCTTACTAGAATCCGGCAGATTTGTGGATGCCAGAAATCAACTCCGGATGATTGTTGGCGAGGTACTCACCCCAGAGGGGCGGGTGAACTCCATGTTGTTAGCAAAAGAGAAATGACATGAATGCAGCGAGGTCATAGCACACATGATGACGCAAATGCGAAAAGACGAGCAGGCAGCGAAGCGAGCAAATAATTAAATAAAAAAGTGGATCGAAACGTTCTTCCTGTCCCGCGAAGTAAACCCTTTACTGGGTAGTGCCGCGGGGGCCCTACCCGCGGCACTACTAGGAAAGGAGCAACAGGAGTAACGACAGCTACCTGAGCTATGCGAACTTATTAACATTTAATTTGGCATTCTTTAGATACTTTTATTCGTATACGAATTAAAATTAAAATCGATGTGAATTTCTACAATAAACGGGAATCGCATGTTGTTCTTAATGTTGTTGTTGTTCTTGTTGTTGTTGCCGCTTTTTCTGTTTCTGTTGCCATTATCATCTACGCTACATCCTACATACATGCGAGTGCATATAGAAACCAAGTGTATGCAACACAAATGTTAAACACTCGATCATTTCGTTCGCATAATGAAGCGCCACTTTAAAATGCCAAACCACTTATTTAGCAATGGCAAATAAATTCGCAGCCGCATGCAAATGATGCACAAAATGCAAAATGCAAAATGTAAAAATGCACTATCAACAACAGCAACAACAACAACATACAATACCAACGAAACGCAATGCCAATGCAAAGCAGACACAACATTTCGAGTTCAGCTGCTGTTGTTGCTGTTGCTGCAATTGCAACTGCAACATGATCTTCACAAATGTTGAAAATGAAAAATGAAAAACAACGAAATGTTAAACGAGGCACGTGTGTGTATACTAAGTATGTGTGTATGTATGTATGTGTGTATGTATGTATGTATGTATGTATGTATGTATGTATGTATGTATGTATGTATGTATGTATGTATATATGTATGTATGTATGTATGTATGTATGTATGTATGTATGTATGTATGTATGTATGTATGTATGTATGTATGTATGTATGTATGTATGTGTGTATGTATGTATGTATGTGTGTATGTATGTATGTATGTATGTATGTATGTATGTATGTATGTATGTATGTATGTATGTATGTTTGTATGTGTGTGTGTATGTGTGTACGTTTGTAGTGAAAAGAGAACAGGGAACAGGAAAGTGTAGTGAGGAGCAGTTGGGGAAATAAAACGACGGCCTACAGCAATGCAATTAGTGCAAGTTTTGCAACAGCAGCAGCAACAGCAGCAACAGCAGCAACAGCAACAGCAAAGTCAAATGCAGTTGAATGGGACAGCAACAATTATTGTTATTATTTATACTAAAATGTTTTAACTTTAAATGTATATAACTATTTGCATAGTTAACTATAACAGCAACAGCAACAACAACAATTACAACAATTGCCACAACTTCTTCTTTCTTGTAACAGCCAGAAACAACAGCCCATGGAGGGCCGAGGCCGAGGCCGAGGCCGAGCTTTTCGCATCCACTCATGTTGTGCGTATTATCTTTGTACATAAATATGGAAGTGACGTACAGTTTTATGCCGAATCCGAACGGCAACGTGAAAACTATGAAAAGCCTTTCATAGGCAATTTTTAATCTACTTTTTGATTTTGCCTGAGCCGAGATTTGTGAACCACTGGCCCTCGGCGTAGCAGGCCCTCGGCGCCCGACTACCAACTACGCCACAATGACCTGCAACAACAACAACAACAACCACTACCAGCACTAATAGTGCGTACATAATCAAAGAAAGCAGCAAGCAGCAAGCAGCAACAACAACAACAACAACAACAGCTGAAGCAATTTGAAAGCAATGGAAAAATGTGCAAGAACTTGTGCTTTGTTGTTGTTGTTGTTGTAGCTACAAATGCTTAAACGCTTGCAATAAAATAAAACAAAGTTAGAAAAAGAAAGGAAGAAGAATAAAATAAATAATAAAAAAACAAAAACATTCAACATGCAACATGCATAGTTAAATTTGCATAGAAGCGACAAAGTAGCAAGCAGTAAGCAGCAACATTGTTAGTTACTTTTGTGTTTTTGTTTGTCGTCGTTTAGTTTGCAATTTGAATTGTAATGGAGCGAGGCAGCAGGAAAAACGCATTGCAACGCACTTTTTTTTACGTTTCCTTTTTTTGTATAGTTTTATTTCGTTTTGCCTCTTCCTCTCTTACACCTCTTGCACCAACATCACCACAGCAGCATTGTGCTGCCATCATTCATGCTGCTGCCGTTGCTGCTGCTGCTGCTGCTACACTCTGGCAATTGAAGATGGAAACTTTTAACTTTTCCGGAGATTGATTTATGTTTTGTTTATTGAAACGACATGCAGCATTTGCTGCACGACGCCTGTCACCACTGTATGCCACACAACGTTTATGCAAATTGCTGTTTGGGGGTAATCGCCATCATGCTGCTGCTGTTGCCGGTTCTTTAACCAGCTGCTGTAATCTAAGCTTATTTTATATATTCTTTTCCTATTAATGTTTTTTGAGTCAAAGTAGTTGAATTTATGATGCTTCTTTTAAAGAATAAAGGTTAGGGTATACTTTTATTTATATGCTGCATGAGCAGCCACTTTGATACTGCGTTCATTTCTAGTGCAAAGATGAAGTTAAGCTTCTTGAAGGTATATATCTGAATATAAATTCCATTATCGGGAGAATACCCGACGTTGGTTGGATAGGGTAAAGCTTTATAAAGTGCCACGCCCACTAATTCGAAGTTGTGTATTTTCCCTTTGGAGTGAATTTTTCCAACTACGAATTCACACTTAATATTTCGAGTTTAAATTTTACACAATTATCAAGATTTACATAATTATTGTTTAATTATTTTCAAGTTTCATTATTCTAGGCTCATGGATTGATCTGTGGATATTGAGTCAAGAAATGATCCCAATAATGAGTCAGTCAGTGAACCAATCACTAAATTATTCTGTGAGTCAATTAGTCGACTAGTCAGGTGGTCAGTTAGTATTGTAAGTCAATCAGGGAGTGAGTCACTATGTCCCTCAGCGAATTGGCAGGCAGGTAAGCTTGTAAGCTTGTCAGTCAGTGGGTTAGTGAATTAGTAAAAAGTTTCAGTTCATCCAGTGAGTGAGGTATTGAGGTAACTCAGCCAGTGAGTTTGCCAGTGTTGAGCCCGTAGGGAAGGTAACAAACAAGGCGCCTTCGACATGGATGAGTCAGTGAGTAATTCAATCGGTAAACCACTTCATGATTAAATCAGTAAAATTCTCAGTGAGTCTCTCAGTAAGACACTCAGTAATTCAGTCAATGGATCGGTCAGTGTAGTCAGTCATTATGTAAAATCAGTGGGGCTAAATACAATGAGTCAATATAGAAACTAGC
Organism: Palloptera scutellata; assembly: GCA_958295655.1. Classification (NCBI taxonomy): domain Eukaryota; kingdom Metazoa; phylum Arthropoda; class Insecta; order Diptera; family Pallopteridae; genus Palloptera; species Palloptera scutellata. The sequence goes on from OY282449.1 coordinate 144,218,130, forward strand.
CAGTGGATTAACCAGAGTCATTGACTCGGTAGGCCTGTGAGTCAGACCGGAATAAGTGCTCCAAATTTCATGATTTCAATGAGTTAAAATTGGGGGCTGATGAAGTGAAACAGTGGCTCGGTTACTCAGTGAGTTACTTCAGAAACGTAGTTTGGAGTTTGTTGAATCCATCAGTGGCTCAGTTAGTGAGTCAGCTTGTGAGTCAGTTAGTGTATCATTAACTTAGTTATTCAGTTAGTTGACTAGCAAATGAGTCCAACTAGCCAAGCGATGCACATTTGTACACAAAATACTACGTAGGCAAGGAAATTAGTTCGATTAAAAATTTTTTTTTTTTTTATCATTGAAAATCTGTTTTCCAAATGGAGAGAATGCAATAAAATTAAATTTATAAGACTACAACAAAGATCTTAATAATATATAAAGAAGTCTCACTCTATACATTTATTTGTCCGCATAAAAATTTCGGTTAATGCAGAAATAATATTTTATTTGATATGTAAGAGAGTGAGGAAACCAAGAGAGTTGAAACCAAGAGAGTTACAGTAAAAAAAAAAAACGAAGGAGCAAGTTTTTTGTTTGCTGTTTCTTATGTGTACGTTCTCGATTGCGAAATATCAAGCAAAACAATTTGCCAAAGCATGAATGAAATGGTAAAGAAATTTTATATAAAATCATAGTAAAATTGTAGACACTCGTAAATGCTAAACTCACAAGTGTTATTAAACCCACAAATACTTACTAATTGCCCACCTGGTTCATTTTTTCGTTTTCTTCGGACAAAAGGAATGTGATTTACACTACAGTTGCTACGATCCATGATTGGCCATGATCTTTGCCTTTCTTTGCACAAAGAAAGCAGAAAAATTGTGTACATATATCTATATTAAAACTTAAAACACAAAATTGCTTTGCTTCTGTGTTGACAAAAATCTTTGCTTAAAAGTAAGTACGATTGCACTCTGTGCTTTGATATTTCATCGGCATTTACGAGTGCACACGACCGATATGAACTAATTTACGATGATTTTTCACATTTATCTTTATTTTTTATAGCGGACGCCATTTTCCTCTCCCTTCCCTCGTGTAAAGTCATAGCTGTAGCATTGCTCTTTTGGTTTCTTGCTCTCTCGCTTTTCACATGTTCTCTAAGGTGGATTTATTATATCCACCACAGATTTTTATCTGGACGCGTAAATGTATGGGAGTGAGACATCTTTATATTACACTTTACATGTACTCTTTAATTATTGTGGATGAGTCCTTAGGATTCACTAGTCGTCCTAAGGATCCTCTATAAACAATAGCTGATCGCGCCAGTATCTCTTTTTTCTATGCCTCAGAAAAAGAAATTACTTGGTACTAATTTCAATTGCATTATTCTAGGTCAAGGTACTTAAATTAACTTTTAAACCGAAGTAGCGGCAGCTGGAAACCATTGAAAACATTTTGAATATAACAAACAATTCGATATTGAAATGTCATTAGTACCTACATAATTCCCAACAACATAATGTTGAGTGCGCACAAGACAAAAAAAGGAAAAAAAAGGAAAAAAATAGGAAAAACTTAATAAATATTACGCGACAAAGAGTTGCAGACAGATGGAAAACTTATGAAACACCACCGCCATCACCAAACACCGGCGAAGAGATAGACCGAGTGACAGACCGAAAGTAGAGAGAGAGCAACACGCAGCGACGGTTTGATATCGTATTCAACATGCAGCGTCAGCTATCGACGCTTGCTGTGACTCAAAATTAATATGCCAAAAGGAACAATAATAATAAAAATAGTAACAGCAACAACACAACCATGATAAAACTAGCTGCAACAATTTGCGGAGAGCACAAGATCAGCCAGCCTAGCAACATGCAACATGCAGTGCAATTTATTAATGAGGTTGCCAGTTGATTGCACGAAAAAATAAATAAAAATGAAAAACAGAAAACAGAAAACCCAAAGGAAGAAAAACCGTCTACCGCTTAAATTGCGGGTGGGGCGGCAACTGTTGCCATGTTTTTGTTTTTCTTTTCGTTGTTACTGTGGCTGCTGTGTCGTTTTGCTCATTCAAACATATAATTCCATTACAGCGCCAGCGGGTGTTAAACATTTATTGAGCTTATTAGCTCATTTTTAAAACTACTTGCATACGGCAGACAAGAAACAACAGCAAACAGCAAACAAAACATAAGCCACACGGGTGGAAGAAAAAAAAAAAACAAAAATTGGAAAAATGAGGTAGTTGGTATTAGGTTGAAGTATTTTGAAAGACCAAACTGCGTGCAACTTCTGCAGCAGCAGCAGCAGCAGTAACAGCAACAGTAACGTAACGCCTTTGAAGCCTGTGCACACACACAAATGAGGTGTCAAATGACAATCGATAACATTTTCCTTCACACACACACACACACACACACACACAAACATGCATGCAGCACATGTGGCATAAAAGATTTTTAATCAGTGCGAATAAACAAGACACACGACACGAGCATTTTGGGCTTTAATTTTAACGCTTTGATTGTCATGTAGAGCAACAAACACAACAAAATTAAAAAGTTCCAAAAGTTCCTTAAGCATTACTCACACGCTTAGCTTAGCTTAGCTTTCATATGTGCAGACTAGCGTATGGTCGCGCACAGCTGCGCTCACAGATTTGTCAGCTTACGAGCGTATGGAACGCTCTCGGTTTGTATTAAGGTCAAAGTGCAATGCAGCACACAATTTGCAGCTGTCACAATTGTCAAACTTAATTTCGGTTATATGCTCCTTCTTTATCGGCCGCCCGCTCACGCTCACGCCTACGCCACAACCCACAACCAAGAGAAGTAGGGTGGGCGTCTGTGTGTGCGTGTGTGTGTGTGTGTGTGTGTGTGTGTGTGTGTGTGTGTGTGTGTGTGTGAGTGCTTAAGGTCAGATGACAGCTTGCCCTTTCCTTCTGCGATTAGATGCAATAATCATCAGGGACGCGTGGCGTGGTATTGTTCGCTCTTGCTCCCTAGTCCCTCTATCACCATCTTACCTCTTACTCCCTCACTCTCGGGCTGATTGCTTCCGTTGTTTTTTTTGTTTTTGATTTTCTTCATCAGCTTGCAACAATTACACGCTAGCGCGTATTTTTATTTACCACCTATTTGAATTTAACCCATGAAATTATTTTTGCGTGATTTTCTGATTTGTTTTCTTTTCGCTCTGCGCTGTGTGTGTAGCTTAAAGTCATAAAAACGTCAAGGATTTATTTGTTAGTTTTCACGTTGCTGTTGCACGTTGTTTTGTATGCCTAATTGGCGTGTCATTACTACATACTATTTGTATTTTGTTGTATTGCGACCATAGCTGATAAATCAGTTAAATCAATTTTTATTTGTTTGTTTGTTGTTTGTTGTTTTTTGTTTTTTTTTTTTGTTTTCGTTGCATTTGAATGCGATTGCAATGCGACGATAGCACATTTACATTTGCATGTGAATAAATATAAACGGATTAGTTTTTTCTGAAGCTATTGTTGAATTGGATTTTGTAGCTGATCGTTTGTATGTATGTATGTATGTATTATACGTGAAAATATGAGTAAGTAATAATAATGCATAAATATTTCGGCATTTGGAACGTATGAGTAATATTTAATTTACTTAGCCCCCGAGCAGTTGCCCGTGCGCTCATAAGCGCAACTAACTTCAAACGGATTAATGTCTCTAGATTTAGAATTTGTTCTACTTAAATGTATTTGCGTTTCATTTAATAGTTTTCTATAATTTGCGAACAACTTGCCAAGATTTATTATTTGGCATACCAAGCGTATGAGTAATATTTAGAAGAAAGGTATACAATATGCTCGTAGGTAATCGGTGGTGGTGAGTAGCCGATTGCATCAGTCAGAAGCATTCCCGTGCTATGGAATTCGGACAGAGTCAGAGGAGAAGGGTGACCGTATGAGGTAATCAGTGACTATTACTTCAAAGAAGCTCAATGTAAAAAAGTTTTTAATTAAGAGCCGAAGCTAATTGTCAACCTTCGTTTCATACTCATATTTAAGTGTGCCTAGCCATACAACATCGACCAGTCTGAGGTAGCCATTGATTTACATATGCACTAGCAAATAAATCATACGCTTAAGTAGATATCTTAGATTTCCACTAGGCAACAAAAGCATCGACTTTTTCTAATAAATAAGTGAGTTAACATTTAAATTACCTCCGCCATAGCTAAAAAAGTAGCAGCCATATAAATAATTGCACAAGCATTTACAAAAACCTTTAATTATCCTTTCATTTTGCATTTTTATTTAAATTTTTCAAAGTAAAAACCATTTTGCCATTTGCTATAGAGAGAAAAATAAAACATGCAAAACATGCACGAGTAAAGTTGCTCTCGAAAACCGAAAAGCTTAACTTTATTTAATTAAGTGTAACGTCAAAAAATTAATACAATATGGAACGCCCTCTTGCAAGCGAATAGCTCTAGCGTCGACAGTGTTGCCAACCTAATCTGCTTTTCACTTTTATTTAATATACCATACGAGCTAGCTAGCACATACAACAATGGGCATGGCGGATATTGTGGACATTCCGACATTTAGATAGAGTAAACGTATACTCGCACTTAGAAGTGGTAGCAGTAGTAATAGTATTTGCTAATATTATGGCGGTTGTTGTTGTTGTTGTTGCTGTTGCTGCTGTTGCTATTGTTATTATTACCATTATCGCTGTTGCTGCTGCTGCTGCTACTTTGGTGAATCGAATTTGTTTTTCTTGTGTGGCTGGAGCTAATGCAAAAAGTGAAAAAGTGAATGTTTGACCATAAATGCATTATAATTTTCTGATACAATTTGTTAACGGTGGTAAAGTAAGGGTGAGGGAAGGTGGTAGTAGTAGTGGTGCTAGTAGTAGTGGTAGTAGTTCTTAATAGTAGTCAGAAACGTAGGTTTGGCATTTATGCAAAATAAAAAATTTGATATGATAAATTATGGCCAATAATTTAGTAAATATTTAAGAGCTGCTTAATAGCCTTAAGGTTGAGCAATGTCAAAATGTTGGGAGTGAGAAACACCTGCAATATAACTTGATGGGGCTTGAGTGGTGGTTGATATAGAAAGTTTAGGCTTGCCTCTAACCCTCCTCTAACCCTCCCAGGGTTTTTATCCTTATAAAAAGATAATGGTTTAAAAATTCGATGCACAACTTCTCGATTCAGAGAATTCTATGCATTGAGGGACATCGTTTTGTCATTATTTTGAATGGAAAAGGAGAGCAAAGTCTGTATTTGTTGATGAATTAGAAAAGTGTACTGTTGAAAGTTTTGGTAGCTTAAAAGTTAAGGTTAATTATGTAATTTTCTCCAAGCAAATATTTATAAAGAATACAAAAATGTTACATATATCACATAGAAAAAAAAAGTTTAAAGCCGAAATAAGGAAAATGCCCTGTAAGGGTTAAATTATTACTCTACTTTTAATGGCACAACAGCCCAAGGAGGGCTTAGGCCGAGATTTTCGCTTTTCGCATCCACTCACTCATGTTGTGCGTGTTATATTTGTACATGAATGGAAGTGACCTACAGTTTAATGCCAAATCCGAACGACGAAGTGAAAAGCTTTTCATAGGCGATTTTTACTCTTGTAGGTTTGCCATTGCTTGCCGAAGAGGTGGTGCCGTGTAGAGAAATTATATTTTCTACTTTTGGATTTTGCCTGTGCCGAGATTCGAACCCCGGGCACTCTGCGAAGCAGTCCAACCCACTACCACTACGCCACAGTAGCCACAAATTATACTGACACTTTTTATACTGAACTTATTTTTAAATGAGCTGTAGAGAAGAAGTGAAATAGAAGATGAAAAGGTGGAGAAGGGTAAGATTTAAGGAGGTTTGATTACTTCGGTCTTCTTTAATAAAGTCAGTACAATAAAAATCGCTTAATTACATCGCTGAAAATGTATGTATTTATGGGTCAATTAACCGGGACTGCAATTAGTGATTTGAGTACATTTTAAACTAAAACTGTAATATTTTTGGAGCAACCAAACCGTGCATTTGAGGTATTCACAAGTTGACATATTACCGTGTATGGTTGTAATGTCGTAAATGTTTGTATCCGAAATGAAAGAATGTGTAACCATTGAATGCATACGACACTGAATAAGACACCTTGTGAATGGTCCAAATGTAAAATGCACAGAAAAGCAGTAAATCGTTTCAAGATCGTTATATTTTAAATTCTTCGTACAGAGAAAAGGTGAAAGGATAGGCTGCATTCAATCAACCAATCACAATCACAGTTAGTTAATTAAATGAGAGAAAGAGAGAGAATGAGGGAAAATAAGTTGCATAGTGCCAACTCAATCAGTGTTGTCAAATCACAATTGTGGATCAATTAATTGGAAATTTCTGTGTAGGAGTTTTATTCACTTGTGTTTTACTTTTCCACACTTACTTTCATTTCTCTCTCATACCAATTTGTAAAGATTGTGGAGAGCCTCAGTCTTTCAATGAAAGATTGCCACGAAAATTCAATTCTAATTGATTTGAGAAATAAAATACACGATAATTTATCTACATCAGCATTACCTTCATCTTCGCGAAATTTGACTAGAGTAGAGGGTGTGAGAAAGGTGCTCATTTAAGCTTTTTTGTGATCTTGAACCAGTTACCCTAACTATTTTACTCTCTGCTTATGTTTTTCCTTTTAGCTGTCTCTCGAAATTTGACTTAGTAGAGGGTGTGAGAAAGGTGCTCATTTAAGTTTTTGTGATCTTGAACCAGTTACCCTAACTATTTTACTCTCTGCTTATGTTTTTCCTTTTAGCTGTCTCTCGAAATTTGACTTAGTAGAGGGTGTGAGAAAGGTGCTCATTTAAGTTTTTGTGATCTTGAACCAGTTACCCTAACTATTTTACTCTCTGCTTATGTTTTTCCTTTTAGCTCTCTCTCGAAATTTGACTTAGTAGAGGGTGTGAGAAAGGTGCTCATTTAAGCTTTTTTGTGATCTTGAACCAGTTACCCTAACTATTTACTCTCTGCTTATGTTTTTCCTGTTAGCTCTCTCTCTCTTTCTCTCTATTTTTAAAAAATCTAACATGAACTGCTTCTGTTCTTTCTATCTATTTCCTTCCGTTCGCTGTTATAGGAGAATATAACGTTATAATTCATATCAACAAAGTTCAGTGTTGCCAAATCTTAGATGTTAAGATCCTCCATAAAAAAAGGCGTTCTTTTTTAAATCCACCAGTTTTTATTCCAAATTTTTTATATACCAACATAATATGCACCTACAATTCAAATAAAAAATAAAAAACACGTTGCAAAATACACCAAATCTGATGGAAAAACACTGATTTGCCAACACTGAACTATTCAAAAGTCAGTGAATTAGTCACGTTTACACACTGAAATTTTAGTGTGAGTCAAATGAAATGATTGTTTCCCGAAATGAGAACTGAGTAAACGAGAAAATGAATTCGCATCAAAAGGCAAAAATATTATTGAACTACGTAAACTGCGTTGCCAAATCGAAAACAAGCACTGCCACCAAATGAAACCGTGTCTTCAAGTCGAAACAACGAACTGAAATAAAAAACAGCTATCAAATGAAAAATATTTCCCGTTTTATTATTTTTAAAATATCCACCAAGTTTGGTGAACAAAAAAAATAGTGATTTGACAACACTGATTGAGTTGGCACTATGCAACTTATTTTCCCTCATTCTCTCTCTCTCTCTCATTTAATTAACTAACTGTGACTGTGATTGGTTGATTGAATGCAGCCTATCCTTTCACCTTTTCTCTGTACGAACAATTTAAAGTATAACGATCTTGAAACGATTTACTGCTTTTCTGTGCATTTTACATTTGGACCATTCACAAGGTGTCGTATGCACTCAACGGTTACACATTCTTTCATTTCGGATACAAACATTTACGACATTACAACCATACACGGTAATATGTCAACTTGTGAATACCTCAATTGTAAGTAGAGCATCAAGCGTAAAGTAGACCATTTCAATTAGCCTAGTAAGTTGTGGAACACCAAAACGTCAAAACTAATCGTCTATGCAGAAATGTAATTTATTTTAATTAAAATAACAAAAAATTTTAACATTAAATAAACGCGGTTATTTATTATTTAATTTAAACTAATATAACAAACATTTTTTCATTAAGTATACTGCAATAACAACAAGAGAAAAAAAGCTAAGAAAAAAAGGAGCATAACATCAACATTTGCCACACTCAGCTCCATGAGTGTTTGTACATACTCAGGCACACATTTGCCAGGCGGCGCAAGTGTGTAATCGCATTCGAGTTAATTTAATAATGAAACGTATCTGCAATAATATTTACAGCTTAAATTAACTAACGAGCTTAACAACAACAACAACAACAACAACAACAACAACAACAACAACAACAGCTAACAAGCAGAGCTGTGGCATAAGATACGAGTACAAGTATTTGTTGCATACACATACTGCATGCATGCAAAAGAAAGAAAAATCAGTTTGCATAAGTTTAAGCAGGTGAATTTATGTTGATCGTTTAACGGCAACCGGTTCCAGAAAAATGAAGGAAAATATGTAAAGAAAAATCGAAAACCGACAACAACAACAACAACAAATGTAAAAATCTTTTCAAGCACTTCAAAATATTTAAAGCAATTTAACTAACAGTTCCAGTGCAATGGAGCCAGCCACCAGGCTGCAGCCGCAACAGCGATTGAGGCAGCCGCACTCGTGTGTTTATTGGAGCGATAATGAATGTCAGGTTAAATGTTTGATTGCTGATCTCTTCAAATATACAAGCAGCAGCAGCAGCAGCAGCAGCAGCAGCAGCAGCAGGAGCAGCAGCGAATGCACATATTTATAACTAACTAAAACTAACTAACTATTTGTTATTTTGTGCTGTACAGCAACCAGGGAGCAGCAAGCGGCAAACAAAATGTGGTCGGTAATGCAGTTTGAAATGAAGTGATTTTGTGCGATTTTTCATGTTTTCCGTAAAGTTTTTTTTATTTTTTTATTTTATTTTGTTTTGTTGTGATATTTTGCATGTTTTTTGTGTGTGATATTTTGTTTGCAAATATGTGAACTCATTAATTACTCAAGCTATTCGTTTTTCCCCCTTTTTTTGTACATGAGTGTATGGAGTTTATGCCCCTCCTTTGTACTGCCCGCCTACTTCATGTAACGATACTACATGTGCGTGCATACGAGTACATATGTATGTATTTATTGTAGTAGTGGTGCAAACGAGGAAAAATGCATTTTCATTTTGTTAAAAATATATATATATATATATTTTTTTTAATAGAAGTTAAACTTACATTTTTTTTTGCCACAGTAAAATTTTGCCATGACTAATTTTTTAATTCGTAACTAAATTTTAGATTTATATAACTATAAAATAACGCTATATTTATGTTGTTCATTTTTTTTCATGGCAAATTTTCGTTGTAATAAATTTTTACAATAGAAAATTTTGCTATAGTAAATATTTGCTATAGAAAGTTTTTGCTGTAGTAAATCATTGCTATAGTAATTTCTGTTATAGTCAATTTTTTCTTCAGTATAGTAAATTTTTGCTTTAGTAAATTTTTGCTTTAGTAAATTTTTGCTTTAGTAAATTTTTGATTTAGTAAATATTTGTTTTTGTAAATTTTTGCTTTAGTAAATTTTTGCTATAGTAAATTTTTGCTTTAGTAAATTTTTGCTATAGTAAATTTTTGCTTTATTAAATTATTGGTTTAGTAAATTTTTGCTTTAGTAAATATTTGTTTAGTAAATTTTAGCTTTACTAAATTTTTGGTTTAGTAAATTTTTACTTTAGTAAATTTTTGCTATAGTAAATTTTTGCTTTATGAAATTATTGCTTTAGTAAATTTTTGCTATAGTAAATTTTAATTATAAAAACCTTTTACTTCAATAAATTTTTGCTTTGGTAAATTTTTGCTTTAGTAAATTTTTGTTTAAGTAAATTATTGATTATTAAATTTTTCCTTTAGTAAATTTTTACTATAGTAAATTTTTCATTAGTAAATTTTTACTACAGTAAATTTTTGCTTTAGTAAATTTTTGATTTAGTAAATATTTGTTTTTGTAAATTTTTGCTTTAGTAAATTTTTGCTATAGTAAATTTTTGCTTTATTAAATTATTGGTTTAGTAAATTTTTGCTTTAGTAAATATTTGTTTAGTAAATTTTAGCTTTACTAAATTTTTGGTTTAGTAAATTTTTACTTTAGTAAATTTTTGCTATAGTAAATTTTTGCTTTATGAAATTATTGCTTTAGTAAATTTTTGCTATAGTAAATTTTAATTATAAAAACCTTTTACTTCAATAAATTTTTGCTTTGGTAAATTTTTGCTTTAGTAAATTTTTGTTTAAGTAAATTATTGATTATTAAATTTTTCCTTTAGTAAATTTTTACTATAGTAAATTTTTCATTAGTAAATTTTTACTACAGTAAATTTTTGCTTTAGTAAATTTTTGATTTAGTAAATATTTGTTTTTGTAAATTTTTGCTTTAGTAAATTTTTGCTATAGTAAATTTTTGCTTTATTAAATTATTGGTTTAGTAAATTTTTGCTTTAGTAAATATTTGTTTAGTAAATTTTAGCTTTACTAAATTTTTGGTTTAGTAAATTTTTACTTTAGTAAATTTTTGCTATAGTAAATTTTTGCTTTATGAAATTATTGCTTTAGTAAATTTTTGCTATAGTAAATTTTAATTATAAAAACCTTTTACTTCAATAAATTTTTGCTTTGGTAAATTTTTGCTTTAGTAAATTTTTGTTTAAGTAAATTATTGATTATTAAATTTTTCCTTTAGTAAATTTTTACTATAGTAAATTTTTCATTAGTAAATTTTTACTACAGTAAATTTTTGCTTTAGTAAATTTTTGCTATAGTAAATTTTTTTTTAGTTAATTTTTTTTTAGTAAATTTTTGCAATAGTAAATTTTTGCTTAAATAAATTTATTTGTAGCAAGTTTTTGCTTTATGAAATTATTGCTTTAGTAAATTTTTGCTATAGTAAATTATTGCTTTAGTAAATTTTTGATTTAGTAAATTTTTGCTTCAGTAAATTTTTACTATAGTAAATTTTTGCTTTAGTATATGTTTGCTATAGTAAATTTTTGCTTTAGTAAGTATTTGCTTTAGTAAATTTTTTTGTAGTAAATTTTTGCAGTACTAAATTTTTGCTATAGTAAATTTTTGTTATTGTAAATTTTTGCTTTTGTAAATTTTTTCTATAGTAAATTTTTGCTTTATGAAATTATTGCTTTAGTAAATTTTGCTATAGTAAATTTTAATTATAAAAACCTTTTACTTCAATAAATTTTTGCTTTAGTAAATTTTTGATTATTAAATTTTTCCTTTAGTAAGTTTTTACTATAGTAAATTTTTGCTTTAGTAAATTTTTGCTATAGTAAATTTTTGCTTTAGTTAATTTTTTTTGTAGTAAATTTTCGCAATAGTAAATTTTTGCTTTAATAAATTTATTTGTAGCAAGTTTTTGCTTTATTAAATTATTGCTATAGTAAATTTTTACTATAGTAAATTTTAATTATAAAAACCTTTTACTTCAATAAATTTTTGCTTTAGTAAATTTTTGCTTTAGAAAAGTTTTGCTTTAGTAAATTTTTGCAATAGTAAATTTTTGCCATACAATGTTTTTCCTATACAAAATTTTTCCTGTACGAAATTTTTCTTGTCCAAACTTGATGTACTAAATTGCTATACTAAATTATTCCTATGGAAAATTTTTGCCTTATCGAATTTATGCTATATAGCTACTTTCTACTAAAGTTAATTTTTGCTATAGTAAATTTTTGCTATAGTAAATTTTTGCTATACAATATTGTTTTTATACTAAATATTTGCTATAGTAAATTCTTGCTAAAGAAAATTTATGCGTTAGTGGATTTATGCTATAGTGCAACTTTTTACTATAGTAAAACTTTTATACGTAAAACTTTTAGTACCAAAAATTTTTTTTACACTGAAAACTTTTGTCAAACACATGTTTGCTTTGATAAGTTTAGCCTGTACTAAATTTAACCGACACCAAATTTCGTTCAATTAAGTTTTCCGATAAATTGATAATATAGAAATTATGGTAATACAATAATTTAATTTAATAATACAAGTCTTTACCATTAGTTGATCGCTACAGCTTAAAAAATCAAATGTTTATTTGGAAAATATTACTACTGTGGGCAAAAGTTAGTAAGGATTTTTAATTTAAATTTCGCGCGGAAACCCATTCATCAAAATATTATTTTTTTAAGGTTGGTATGACTGTCGGTGACATCTGTGCCAAATGTCACATCAAAATAATCATTAGTGTTTAGTATACGCTTGTCTTTCTGAAGTACAAAAAGTGCATTCGGCGATTTTCACAATGAGTGAAATTATTCAACAAAGAAGTTCCATTAAATTTTGTGTGCGGAATCAAATTTCTGGTGCCGAAACGTTCAGTTCAGAATGTTGCAAAAGGCCTTCGGTGATAATTGTATGTCGCGAGCAAGTGTTTTTGATTGGTACAAATTGTTCAAAGATGGTCGAGAACGCGTTGACGACGAACCACGTCCATGACGGCCATCAACATCAACTGATGATCAACACGTCAATAAAATCAAGGAATTGGTGTTCGAGAATCGACGATTAACAGTCGATAACAACAGACCTTACTGTCATCGTTGGAATATCGGAAGGATCAGTGAAAACCATTTTAAAACATCATTTGGGCCTAAGAAGAGTGAATGCACGATTGGTTCCAAAATCACTAAAACACTGCATTGGTTTTACGAGGCCATTTTGCCAAAAATTCGACTGATATCGTTCCGCAACCACCCTACCACCCTATTCGCCTGACTTAGCACCGTGTGACTTTTGGCTATTTTCTAAACTCAAAAAACCGCTTCGTGGACCGTTTGACCGTTTTGAGTCAATTGAAGACATTAAACATGAATCGCTAAGCACATTGAAGGCTATTCCGGAAATTGACTTTAACAACTGTTTCGAGAATTGGAAAAAACGTTGGCACAAGTGTATTGGGGCCGGGGGGGATTACTTTGAAGGGGACGAAATAAATTTGAAATTATGAACAAAGTCTTACTACTTTTTGTCCACAGTAGTAAGTCACAATTCACATAGGCAATAAAAATTTTGAACAATTTGTGTCATTGCACGGGAGCGAGGAGAAAGAAGAAGAACATTCTGACTCGTGACTCGTACTGGCAATTCATCAGTAAATCGTTTCGTTTACAATTTGTTCAGTTCATTTTGTTCTAAAAAAATTACTTTAAAGAACTGACAATGTAAACGTTAATGGCAAGTGCATAAGAGAATCAATAGGAATTGCGGAAATTATTTTTTGCCAGTGTACATAAATTGGGACTAGAACCTAAAAGCGCAATTTCTATTTTTTCTTCGCAAGAGACTTGCACTGCACTGCCACAGAGAGCAGGCATATTCTTTCTCTGCGAATCACGTATTTCACACCTCATCAAAGTATGAAGGTACTTATTAGAAAGAGATTCCTTTAGTTGCGCCTTTTTTCTCTCATGAGAGAGACCAAATTTCTATACTACAACCAGCTGTAATTTTATGCCCACTTCTAAATCTTCAACTATTTCTTTAAAAGAAGCTGAAATTAAATAGTAACTCATTGTTTTTTTTTAATTTTTTGTTTGTTATTTCTCTATTATTCAATTCATAATTCGTAGCGAATCTTAACTCGAATATTAACATTACATTAACTTCTCACACGGTGCGGCGCAGCAAGTGTTGCCGTAAATCAAAAGAAATTCCTACAATATTCTGCTGCTGAAGCAGAAAATTACTTTCAACATAATTTAAAGTTGGCTTAGTTATGAGACTGATGTTGCTTGCAGCAAAGTCTAGAGGGGCAAGCAAATAGGCAGGCAGCTAAGCCTCTAAACAGACCAACCGATGGACCAAAAAGATTGGTGAACCAGCGTGATGATTTGATTACACTTGCGTATGTTGGTGGTGCTGATGGTGAGGTTGATCTTTAGTTGCGACTAGGTGCCTGGGCTGCTGTAGCTGCAGTTGTGGTCGACATTGGTGCCAACAAGTCGCACTTTATTATTGTTGTAATATTTTTTTTTCTTTTTCTTTTTGTTTAGTTATTATTGTTGCTGGTACTGCTGTTGTTTGTGCAGTTAAATTGAAAAGTCATCAATGTGCGCAAGAAGGAAAGAAAGAACAAAAAAAAAAAACAAGAACTTGAGACAACAGCAGCAAGCGACTACAACATTTGCCATCAAAACACAAAGTGGCAATGAAATAACAAAATTATGTTGCCAACTTTGTGCAGATATGCCTTAAAATTGAATGAGAGAGGTAGGGAGAAAGGAAGTGAGAAGTAAACAAAAAGTAAGAAAAACAATAACGCAAAAAACGAGCAACAGCAGCAGCAGCAATAGAAAAATATATTATGAGTTGAAAATTACAACGCAAACACCAGAAGCCCACTCGCATTCGAATTCGTTCTACGAGTATTGCAGTTATTATGAGAATACAACTGCAACTGCTTGTTGTTGTTGTTGCTGTTGTTGTTGCTGCTGCTGTTCCTGTTGTTGTTGCTGTTGCTGTTGTTATTGTTTCTGTTGCTGTGTTATTGTTGCAGTGATGTTACGGCCGCACGCAGTTGCGCCTGAATCTGCCACATGCGCCATTTATGTACATATATAATTACTCAGTGTAGTGCAGTGATGGCGGTGGATGGCAGTGGTTGCTGTGGTCACAGGAAACCTCGCATCCACCTTCATCATCATCGCTTTCAGCTTCTTCACCTCAAAGTCTGTGTGCATGTACTCGTGTACGTATGTCCGTATGTGTGAATGATGTGGCGTTTTTTCCCAACTAAGTACTAGTATGGTATTTACGGTTACTGACTGTTTCTGTTGCTCAACATTTCACCAAGATGCGATTGGACATTGCTGCTCATGTGCAACAGCAGCAGGAGCAGCAGAAGCAGCAGCGTATACTTTATGCCTTTGCTTTCATTTTGACACGTTCGAATGAAATGAGTGTGTAAAGTGAGTGGCAGTGGCAACAAACAGTCGAATGCAACAGCAGTTGCTCAGTTGCAACAAATGCAGTATAGGCAACTGTTGTAAAATGTTTGACGTGTGTAAACATGCGTCGGTTTGCATAAATTTGACTTGATTTGATTTTTATGCAGTGGTATAGCACTGCCAACTACGAGTATGTACCTCCTTCTTTGATTGTTGCTGGCTGGTTAAATTGTTATGGTGAGATACTTCTACAGACACACACAAACACACACAAACACACACGTACACTTGTATTGCAGAAAGCACATACTCCCCACACAGATTTACACTTTCACACATGCAGAACTACTAGGAATTCGATCGAGCTTCACACACAATTAAGACAAGTGTTTATTTGCTGTTGCTTGCTACAGTTTTTTGTTGCTGCTGTCTGCCTCCTGCCTGCCTGCCTGCCTGACTGCCAGTTGCTGTTGCTTCTATTGCTGCCTGCTGCCGTTAGCATGTTGGTGGTCTGCCATATTTAGGTGTTGTTAGTAGCATTTAGTGTGGGTTTTTAGTGGTTCGCGTTTTTTTTTTTTTGCTTTTGTTATTGTTGTTCTCTGTACTTGCTTAGATTTAGTTTGGCATTGCTTTCTGCCTTTTGCCTGCTCTCTTTAAAGGGAATTTGCTACGGAAGTATTTAAAAGTCAAAATAAATATAATAAAATTTCATTTGAGGAATTAAGTATAATCTACGGTAAAAGTCAGTATTATTTACATATATTGGCGTATTTTGAAGGTGTGCATTACGAATAGGACTTTAAGGTAGATTCGATTTGATTATCTAAGTACATACATTACATAGTATATCACTGATTTTGACAAAAATTGCAGGAATATTTAAAAACTACGCACAATCATTTGTAACAATCTGTGGTTTATCCTGCCTACGTAAATATAGTCCTTTAAAATTAAATGCAGTTTTAAATCAGTTAAGATAATTTTTAGATTTTAGATGCGCTAGAAGATAAAGAATGGCTGAACCGTATTTGTGGAGAAGACTGAAAGCATGAGAATTAAATTTTATAGTTTTATGTAAGTGTAATGAGCCAAAGGGAAAAGAAGGAAGGTGGAGAGGTAGGATAATAGAGTGAGGGGGGTGGTGTGAGGGTTGAAGTGTGATGAGTGGAGTGAGTGGAGTGAGTTGAGTGTAGAGTGAGTGGAGTGTAGAGTGAGTGGAGTAAGTGGAGTGAGTGGAGTGAGTGGAGTGAGTGGAGTGAGTGGAGTGAGTGGAGTGAGTGGAGTGAGTGGTATGAGTGGTATGAGTGGTATGAGTGGTATGAGTGGTATGAGTGGAGTGAGTGGAGTGAGTGGAGTGAGTGGAGTGAGTGGAGTGAGTGGAGTGAGTGGAGTGAGTGGAGTGAGTGGAGTGAGTGGAGTGAGTGGAGTGAGTGGAGTGGGTGGAGTGGGTGGAGTGAGTGGAGTGAGTGGAGTGAGTGGAGTGAGTGGAGTGAGTGGAGTGAGTGGAGTGAGTGGAGTGAGTGGAGTGAGTGGAGTGAGTGGAGTGAGTGGAGTGAGTGGAGTGAGTGGAGTGAGTGGAGTGAGTGGAGTGAGTGGAGTGAGTGGAGTGAGTGGAGTGAGTGGAGTGAGTGGAGTGAGTGGAGTGAGTGGAGTGAGTGGAGTGAGTGGAGTGAGTGGAGTGAGTGGAGTGAGTGGAGTGAGTGGAGTGAGTGGAGTGAGTGGAGTGAGTGGAGTGAGTGGAGTGAGTGGAGTGAGTGGAGTGAGTGGAGTGAGTGGAGTGAGTGGAGTGAGTGGAGTGAGTGGAGTGAGTGGAATGAGTGGAGTGAGTGGAGTGTAAGGAGTAGAGTGTGGAGTGAGTGGAATGTATAAGTAGTGAAAAAAGTGATGTGGTGTGTAAGGAGTGGAGGGTGAGAGGTGCAATGCGAGTGGTGAATATAAAAAGTGTTGAGTAAGAGATATTGTGAAGTGAATTGAGTGGAATGTGTTGGGGGGAAAAATTCGGTATATGAAAAGATTCATATAAGTTTCCATGACTCTTTCATAACTTTAAAATCTGTGATGCTGTTGTTAATTGAAATCACACACTGATCCTGAATATAGGGAAGGGCAAGGAATGTCCTAGTTTTGCCATAATCAAATACTATTCTGCATGAATAGATTTTTAATAGAAATGTACCAAAGTTTAAAGATTTTCGAATGATTGAAATCAAGAACTTTCTTCATGGTATTCAAATAGGTTCAGTAATTTTCGCTAAATTGGTTTTTGGACTACCCCGAGATGATGAAGCGACCTAGAAATGACACAAAAGCAGAAATACTCAAAAGGAAGATCACGGACAATAAGTGTTGTCTAGTTCAAAGACTATTTTGAGATATAATTTTAGAAGTTATTATTCAAAGTTCAGTTCATATTTCGGTGAAGTGTGGAAAATGTTCACTCTGTTGAAGTTTTCAACACAGATTGGACAGATCTGACTTCTGAAATATATACATACAAACATATGTTATCCTGTGAGGTTAAAATTTCTACATCAAGTTCGTTTTTTGATTAACTAAATTTATTATTTTTTGTAGATTTTGTAGACAAAACTACCTTCCCAAGTTACCCGGTCTCTTAGCAAGGTGATGTTTAATAATTTTAAATAATATAAATGTAATTTTAAAGCTAGCATGTGTATAAATATTAAACAGTGATTACTTTTATAAATCTGTTTTTTAGGAATTTTCAAAGTTACTGTATATGAGAAAACGAACAAACTTTCTCAAAATTAGTTAAAAGACTATCAAAAAAAAAAAGTTACAGAAAAAATCTAAATTAGTTTTATAAAAAAATTGTTAATTCTTTTTAAATGTTAAAATTAACCAGATATAAAAAAATATTAGGCAAAATTAAGCGGGGAATGCAATTAAGCGGGCCTCAATTGGATCAATAAAAATATCTTTATTTTACATTTTATTTCATGTTACAAATTTTAGCTCAACTGAAACTAAGCTGACAAACGAATTAAGCAGGAAGCAATTAAAAAGAATTTAATATTTGAAATATTTGTTGCCAAATATTTTCAAATATTAAATTCGGTTAAGTTAACTCAATCCTCGCTTTTTTGGTGCATTTTTGAACAAAAGTTGCCTTTATAGAAAATCAATTTTAATCAAGTATATTTTGGCCACCATTATTAATGACCTTTTGCCATTTTTCGGGTAGCTTCATAATTCCATCGGTGTAGAATTTCATTTGTTTATCTGCGGAAAACTTGATCAAGTGATTTCCAGCGGCTCCTCGGTCGATCAATTTTTAACCATTTTACCATTACATTTTGCAGAGACCGAAGCAAATGATAGTCAGACGGTGTAAGGTTCGGGCTATACGGTGGATGCGTTAAAACTTCCCAACCCAAGTTTCGTCAATTTGAGCAGTGTCTGACTTGGCATTTTTATGATGGAACACAACTCCTTTCCAGTTGGCCAATTCTGGTGGCATTTCCTTAATTGCTTCGTTCAGGCGGTCGAGTTGAGAGCAGTAGAGAACCGAATTAACCCAGCTCAGGCAGTTCGGTAATAGGCAATTCACTTCAAATCCCGCCAAACAGTCAACATAACCTTGTTTGCCGTCAATCCCGGCTTTGAAGTCGTTTGTGTAGGGTCAATGCTTTTTGAATATGATCGCTTACATTGGATATTTCTCGTATCGAATCCAATTTTCATTCCCCTTAATGATTCGCTTCAAAAATGGTTCGATTTCGTTGAGTTTCAGCAGGGTTTCACTTATGGTTTCTTTCGGTTAATTCATGTGGCACCCACGCATCGAGCGTCTATGCGTAGCTTGCCTGCTCTCTTTAAATGATTCAAAACTGTCGTGTGGTGTGGTGCCTCCGCTATCGCCTGACACATTGCGTGTCGAGCTTGCTCCACCAGTTGGAAAATATCATCAACATTTTCAGTGACTTTCAGTACATCTTTCAGTGCATCTTTGATATCGAAATTTCTGGAATCGAGCAAACCACTACTGGATCCAACCGTAAACCCCATAACATTTTCGGCATGTTTTTGCAGCGGTTTTACCTTTATAGTATACCTTTATAGTAAGTAATAAAGCAGATACTATTTCACTCATTTTCAAATCAATGTAACTTTTTACACTAGCGACGAATTACACAACTGTTACCTGTTACCTTTCAAACATGTGTTCGTCTGACATAATCGGACTAGTGTTGCTAGTGGGTGCCAACATCATCTTGCAACTAAAAACCGCAGATACTTTTCATATGACTCAATACTTTCCTCTTTCTCTTTCTCTTTCACACACATAAACTTATATAATGCCTTTAATAATATCAAATTTTCTTGTTTAAAAAATTTAGAAAAGCGGAGAGGATTTTCAGAATTCTCTATCTACCCGTAAATACTAAAAACAATTTTGAATTTATTTTTTTTTTTTGAAGATTCACATCCTACAGTTACATTATTCTCTTTCTATTGCTCACGACTAATTATAAAAATTTTATACAAATTCCATTTTATCTTTCCGAAAAGCGTTAACTAACACATTCGAAAGCTTAAAGATTAAAGCAAGTTTAGATCATGCATCAGTCAAGAACCTTTGAAATGTTCATTGATCACATTAATTTACATGTTCAATGTTTCAATGGGAACTCAGTCCACGGTACACCCGTTTCCCCTAACTAAAAATAAAAAATTCAATTCAATATTCAATTAAAGCAGAATTTCAAAAATCAATTCAAAATCAATAACAATAAAACAGAAATAAAAAAATTACTAACACCGTGTCTCGCCCAAAATAAAAGGAAACGAAAAACATGCCCAAAAGACATTTCAATTCAATTCAATTTACAAAGTTGCAACAACAACAACAACAACAACAACAAGGACAACGAACGAACTAACAAACAACAATTGTCAATTGCAGCAAAGCTGTCAATAAAGCGTTAAAATTTTGGTTTTGCAACACACAAACACACACAAAGCTCGACTTGACTTAATTCTAGCAAGAGCTAAACGTTAATAGCATTTTCTGCTTGGTCTCAGTCAAGTTAATAACTATTTGAAAAGAGACAAAAGGAAAAACAATTCACAAAAGCAATTTGAGTCACGTTACACCGCAATGTAATTCATGAATGATTCTTACGAGAATGTGCGGCTAGCAGCAACTTGCAGCAACTAGCAGCGGCAGCAGCACATTTGCATTTTTGACTGTTGTCGTTGTAGGCGCAATTGCAATGTAGTTTCAATTTCAATTTCAATTTCAATTTCGATTACGATTACGATTTTTATAGCAGCAACAGCAAGCAGCAATCAGCAATCAGCAAACAGCAAACAGCAACAACAATGAAATTGTCTGAATATGCAAAAGCTGCGTCTTTTTTGCCGATCTTTTGGCGGCATGTGGCGGCAAACATGCCGCATTTTTTGAATCTTGTAGCAGCAGCAACGGGGCAACAGCAGCTTTATCCACAATTTGCATTTTTATGCCTGCACTAGGCATGAAAACAGTTTCGCTTTGAATGAATTGTGAATGCTGCGTGTTTTATTGATTTATTTGCAAACGGTGCTCATTTTATGTAAGCAGCAAGTCTCACTTATTCCCTAGACGCTACTGCCCATATTTACTTTTTATTACAAATTGTTTTACCTTTGAGGTTTGTCATATTATGAGCTAACTGCAATTGTTGTTGTTAAGTTTTATGACAAGTGCGTGTGTGTCGTGCCGCTGCCAAATCTTGTAAATAATATTTTCTTTCATTGAGTTCGGCAGCTCTGTATTCAGTTGGCGGCAGCGGCAATTGAGAGGCAGCCTTTTTTGGGGCTAGGCACTGGGTCGCTCCTGCGATCACAAGTGCTTGCAGCTGCAATATCATTATTGCCACTTTCAGTCTACTTAGTTACAATATTTGAGTTTAACTTCGGTTTAGTTTAGATTGAGTTCAAATATAAAAACCCAACATTTTTCTTTTCAAATTATTTAATCAATTTTTTCTTTTCTTTTTTTTTTTTTTTTTTCTTGTTATACTTAAGTAAGTGTAATTATTTGCTTGAGGCTTATAGAAAAATGGGCGGGTGTTGTTGCATTTTAAAATTAATGATTTAGAGAAACAAAAAAAAACAGATAGGTTAAAAAGTTGGCTACTTTAATTTATGTACATTTAACTAACGCCTACCTTAAGTGTCCATGAGTTTTCCAAATGTTTATGTTGCTTATTAATAAAATTTACCAAAAATTTTACACGCTGAAGATTAACTCACCTGGAATGAGAACAAAAAAAAAAAAGAAAAGAAAATGTCCAAATTTAGTAAAAGCATAAATTAAGTGAATGAATGAAAAACTTTTAGCGTAAGCAAATCAAGACATTAATTTAAACTTGAATTAACTTTTTAAGCCTAGTATCAAGGCAGCAATGCTTGCTCCCTCCCTCTCCCTCTCCCCCTCTCCCTCTCTCAATCTCTCACTCGTTCCTCTATGGTAACTCCTCCACCGCAATGGAAAACTTAATAACACACACAAAAACTGTTTACTTAAAATCAAAGCAATTGCATACAACACACAACAAATTTATATTCAAACAATTAAGATTACACTGAAATAGTATTTAGCGCTTGATTTAATGCCACCGCTTTAACTGCTTTAACTGCAGCTTTCAACAATCAAACAACAGGCAAACAAGAAGCCATGATATCTAGTTTTACTAATTCAAAGTTAAATTATGGTTTTCATTAAGCCAAAGCGATAAAGCAGCAATAGGTATCGGCAACTCGCCCGGGCGCTTTACCATAGCTAATCTGCACACGTTATTTACGCTAAGGCTAAAAATCGAAAAAAAACAAAAAAAAAAAAAAATAGCTCCGCAAACTCACATGTACTATATTGTGTGTGAATGTGTGTGTTTGACCCAAAAGATCCTTTAAATAGTTAAGAATGTGTAATGTGTAATGTTTGGTGTGGTGTGGTGTGGTGTGGTGTGTTTGAAGAAAATACTGTATACAATGCGGAAGCTTTACGCAACAATTTCCCACACATTCTCTTTCTCTTTTCTCTTTTCTATTTTCTCGTTCCCTTTCTTACCACAACTCCTCGATAGTTTGTCCTACACTTTGGGCTATTTAGTGCACATTCATAGTTTGACTATAATTTCTAGTTTGCGCATGTGTTATCAGTTATGTACCTAACGTTCATAGCACAGCATACTGCTGTTGAAAGTAGAACGCGCTTCTTTTATCTCCTGCCTAGACAAATTATAAGGTTTTCCTACTATTTTCAAGCTATATCTGGGTGCCTGTTGTTTTTCTAAGGCCACATTTCCGCGGCATGGTATTTATTTTTATTTCTAATTTTTCCTTCTTTCTTTCTATAGTTATTGGTATGAATTTGGTATGCGGTCAGCGGTGATGGTCAAGGTAATATCAGAGTTTGTAGCAGATTACATTTGTTCATGTGGAGCAACAGCAGCAGAAGCAGCGGCAGTGGAGTACAATGGAGTAGATAATGTAAAAGTTATGAAACTTTTTAATCTATGGTTGAATACTCCTCGTTTGCTTTCAGTATACAACAAACATTTATTTATTTATTTTGTAGACAAAATAATTTATTAACATTAGTGAAAAATTACAAATTTATTCCGAAAAATTATGAAGAAAACTGCTTACTTCTTGAGAGCACATGTCAAATTAACCTCACCAGCTAATGTGGACCATGTGTATTGTGTTCCTCCTCTTTTAATAAAATATACTCACAATAAAAGTAACGAGTGACAATTGGTGCTGCGACATATGTACTTAGAATCCATTGTATGCTTGAGAGCGAATTATACAAATGACACTCCATAAACGAAAGAGAGAAGTGTTCCAATTAATCCGTTGTTAACGGATATTTTTGAAAAACAAAATGATAGCTGTCAACATGAGGAGCGTACGGCAAAAGTTTGGATTTGTCCAACTTCTTGCTATACTTCAACGTATCCGTTGTTCATTGGCCACACTTCTTAGATGATTTTCTTCTTTGTTGACAGTGGTATATATATACTTCACTCTCACTTACACAACGGATTATGTGGGCCACAGTTTTTAAAAAATAGTCTCCGAATAGAAAGAGAGAGAGAGAAAGAGAGTGCGTCGAAAATATAACCGCTGAAAACGATGAGCACCCCAAAGAGAAGAAGTCAGCCATAATTATTGTTCTTACTCACAATAAATATAACGAGTGAAAAGTAACGAGAAAGTTTATGCTTTATTAGAAAGAGAAGCAAAACAAACGATGAGCAATCCAAAGAGAAGAAGTCAGCCATAATTATTGTTCTTACTCACAATAAATATAACGAGTGAAAAATAACGAGAAAGTTTATGCTTTATTAGAAAGAGAAGCAAAACAAACGATGAGCAATCCAAAGAGAAGAAGTCAGCCATAATTATTGTTCTTACTCACAATAAATATACCGAGTGAAAAATAACGAGAAAGTTTATGCTTTATTAGAAAGAGAAGCAAAACAAACGATGAGCAATCCAAAGAGAAGAAGTCAGCCATAATTATTGTTCTTACTCACAATAAATATAACGAGTGAAAAATAACGAGAAAGTTTATGCTTTATTAGAAAGAGAAACAAAAACATAATTTTTTAAAAATGTTGTAAAATCAAGTCTAAGAAAAATGCCTAGAAAATATTAGCAGATCTACTAATCCATAATAATGGTTGCGTTTGTTAAAAGAAAAAACTGATAATGTACGAGGTCTAAATCTGCTGAAACCTGGAAAAAGTGAAAACAAAATTAATTAGTTGTTTTTTTGTTTCAGTCAAGAGCTACTCGCTCCAAGATATGTACAACTAGCAGCGATAATTGTATGGGAAACAACAACAAAAGCTGGAGGGATAATATTTATAGCAGTTATGCATAAACTGGCATGTTGTTTACCATCCCTGGTTCCTGGTTTCGATAACAATGCTTCTGTGATATGTCAATAATGAAAGCAGATGAGCAGTTTCCAAAAAAAAAAAAACAAAAAAAAGACAAACGAAATATGTCAAAATGTCTCCCGGAGAAAAAAGTAAGTTACAAGTACAATTAAAAATGTTTTTCGACGCGCAAAAGGATAATAAAGAAGAGAAATGCCTGAGTGCATGTCCTGGAAAATCACTTCCAGCTGCCAGCTGCTATTGAGCAGATTTATTGTGAATGACAACACAACGAAAGAGAGAGAGAACAACGTGATCGTTTTACTCCCACATGTTAAATAAATTGACAAATAAAACACAGCTAATACCATAATTTTAATGTTATTTTCTTTTCACTTTCACTTTTCATTCACAAATTCTCACACACAGAATATACTTATTTATTTGTTATAGAAAACTAAAACAAAAATAAAAATTTCGTGCGTCACTGAGACGCCCAACAGAAGTATACTTCTTCAGAACGTTTGCTTTTAAAATTAAAACGATTTTTCTTTGATGTGTCGAGAAACTGATGGGCAGCGCCCTCTATCAATTGAGTATAAGAAAAATTAGGATGCACATGTACACACATTTTTCATACGCTACTTTTGCCAGCGGACGGTAACCGTCAATTATGTGTATAAACATAAGCAACCTCATTTTTTATATTTTATATTCGATTGGTAGAGGGCGTTGCCCATTATTTCTGTAACAATTTTCGCTGCTACGATCATCTTTTACCCCCGGCGTAAATATAAAAAACGATTTCAAAGAAGTAAACTTCAATGAACTTCAAAGCCCAAAATGCGTTTTGATTCAACATTTTAAAATCAACTTACTTACATTTTTTAAGTATAGGTACTATACATTACTTCAAGAAATAATAGTTTAGTCTTTTTCTTTCTAAAAGAAAAAAATAGTGTTATTAGTTTCCAGTTTCAGTGTTTATAAGGATACACAATTTTATGTTTACTTGGAAAATTCATAGTAAAAGTTTTCTCAAGCATTTCTTAAGGCTAGAGTAAAGAGTCAGTTTTTGTTGCGCAAAGTAAGTATGAAATTTGACAATATAAACTTCACTTTGCATGCGACATTTAATGCAAAGTGAAGTTGACATTGTCAAATTGCGTGCAAAATCCAACTTTGCGCTGTAAAAATTCACATTAAGCACATTTTGGCTTTATTTAAATACAAGAAGCGTTTTATTCCTAGCAGTAGTCGAAATTTGTCACATAAGGAAAATTGTAAAAGTGAACGAAATGAATAAATCGATGTCAACTGAGTTGATAGTTATTTCTTCTTCTCATATTGCTTTGGTGGATATTATAGAGATCAAGATTTCATGGAAATCAAGTACAATTTAAAATTGAGAGTATACCATTACATATTTTCTCTGTGGACGATATTATAAATATTTGCTGTCGTAGCCATTTGATCTAATTTCTGATACTGCCAGATCAAATGGAAGTTGGATCCAAAAGGGTTGTTATAAATTCGGTGCTTTTTATATACATTCAATTTGAATTGATGTTAAGTAAATTTTTGTAGAAAGCAACAATACCAATTCCAAATTGACAGCACAATAGTAGAATGATCTCTCTCACTCTCTAAAAGAGAGCAAAAGAGAGATTCCTGAAAAGAATTGAAATGTGGTAAACTAATTTCAAACACAAATCCACCAAATACATTCCATAGTCCTAATCGCTTATTAAATTTCCACCTACCATTTTTGCAGTTTTTCAAATTTATTTTCTTTTCTAATTTTAAACAGAAAATTGTTAATTGAACCGAACGCATGTGCTGAACTACATATAGTAAATATGGTACTCGTACTGTGCATAAGCAAGAAGCTCAAAAGGAAGGAATAAAAAAGTGAAAAAAAAAAATGTGAACGCATCAAATTTAAGCTATCGCAAATGCAAAAATTATATATAGTATATCGCAAAGAAGAGCAATATGCACACGAAAAGCATGTATAAAAATGTATTAATCGAAAATTGAAAATCGTGAGCGAATTGCAGAAGAAGAATTTCGATTAAAATTCACAACTATGTTCTAGAAGCACACAAGATGATACCAGCGAGCGATGAACGGCCGACAGACAGACACACACACACACACACACACACAGCACACAAGTGGCTATAAAAAAATTGAAGCAACGAAAATGCAATTAGAGGGTGGATGCGTTATTAATGTGGAGCAACTAGCAAAGAAAAATACCCACAAAAACACAGACACGTTCCACTCTTCATAGATGAAAGAGGAGTAGGCTTGACTATGCTTATGCATGTATGCATGTGTGTAGAGTACGCAGGCGCGCACACAAAGTATGTAACGTCTGAACGCGTGCATGGATGCATTGGGGGCGGCGGGAGAATGAACAACTGCGACGACGAGGGTGACGCCGCCGAATGCTCTACATGAAATTGATATATTGGTAATATGCGAAGGAGGTTGTTGATGTTGTTGTTGTTGTTGTTGTTGCTCTTGTTGCTGTTGTTGTTGCTCTTGTTGCTGTTGCTGTTGCTGTTGTTAGTGTTATTGCATTTATGTATATAAGAGCGGCATTGAAAAGAAAGAAATTTATTAAACAGCAGCGCCGCCACTATCATCATATTCGGCGTCGTCGTCGTCGTCGTCGTCGTCGTCGTAGTCATTGCTCTTGCTCTCTCTTGCACTCACTCTCTCCGCTTACGTTTCAGTCAACTTGTGAGTCTTTCGTTTCATGTTGCATTGGCATGCGGAAGCAAAAAAAAAATCTTTTAAAGCGATGAGTCCAAACAAAGTCCAAACTATTTCTAGTTCGCGACCAGCACACACATATTAACAACAAACGCTTAGTAAAATATGTGAAACTATATTAGATTTCCAAAGTAGGAGGTGTACAGAAAATGCGAATATTTTTTGTTTGTTTTTTTTTTTTTAGTTTTACTTTTGAGAGAAGAAAATAATCGTCGCCAACACCAACAAACCAGCACCAGCACCAGCTCCAGCTCCAGCATACAACGTTGTAGAAACGCATTAAAAATAAAGTGCCAGAGCGCAATGAGTGAAGCTGAAAAGTGGGCGTTACAGCAGCAGTGGGTGTGTATCTCAAGGAGGTAAAAATTTTTGCTATAACTACAGCTGCGCTATTTCTACATAAAAAAAGAGCCGGGCAACTCGGCTCTGCGAGTACGTTACGAAATTGAAAAGATCGATGATTGTCAATTTGGCTTTTTTGTTGTTCCTGTTGCTGTTACTATTGCCAATGTGCAGCTCATTTTATCATTTATTGTCATCTTAAGCAACAACAGCAACAGCAACAACGGCAACAGGAATTACAGCGAATTGCCAACAACAAAAAGAAAAACTAAAGACAGAAAAACTCATAGCAAATAATTAAAATCGCACGTGACAACATATTTATAGGTACATACATACATACATACATACAGGCATTTATAGTTGCGTATATTTGTTGTTGCTATTGTCGCTATTATGGTACTGCCATTTCTGATGCCAACGCTGACGCCGGTTGTCGCTCGTAATTAGGCGGTACTCACTATTGCCAGATATATTTATAAAGATAAATCTTTATGTGCAGATAGATAGAGAGGCAGAGGGACGGACAGCCGGACAGACAGATAGAGAGACAGATAGAGAGACAGCTGTTTGCCATGGATGCAATAAATTGATGTATGTCTGTTGTATGACGTTGAGAAGATGAGAATAGCTGGTAAAAATTACGCAGATGATGCTGCGCTTAACACCAAATTAACTTCCCATATGAGGCAAAGTCGACAATTTGCGAGATTGATTAGCACAGTTCCAAACATAAACACATCGCGCGGATACCTCCAGTTATACGTACTCGTACATACATACATACTAAGTAGTTAAAAGATAATTCAATCTCGGCAGCAGCAGACGGACGAATGTGTTAAACGTTAAGCACTGGTGTTGCATTTGTAATTTAATGCAACTCAGGTGAAGTAATGATTTTAAAATGCAAAAGTCGTGTTAAATTATGGTAACATTTTTTCTGTCTTGCTAATTATGTGGAACTATGAAAATGTGTAAACTAAATTGATATTGAAAGTGATTCCAGGTAAAATCAATTTATTTTTTGTATATGCGAAATTTAGTGTTTTCTTATATATTATAACTACACATTACTTTTAATCGAATACAAAAGAAATCGCTAGAAAATCTTTGTAATCCTTCAATTTAGTATCGGTACATTATAAGTACTTAGTTGGTGTATAAGGAAGTGTCGCATCGAAAGTAAGTACAAGTATACAGGAAATTTGTGGAAGGTAGATTATAATTAATGTTTGAGTAGACTATTTTGTTTTAGTAATAAAAGTATTAAGCTGAAGTATGTAAGTGAAAGTTCCAAAACATAGATTAGTTTGGTAATAAATTGTTTTGAAAATCATTGTTCGAAGAGATTTTTATTGGTTCTTAATATTTTTACATAATACCACTTCAGACTTAATCTAATGCAGAAGCAATCATGTTCAAAACTCTGTAATTTCTCGAGATAGCATAGATAAGTAGTTCTGTATGGGGAAAATACAGGGTGCTGCATCTTTTATGTCGGTATGTGAATATTGAATAACTTAAAAAGAAACACAAGCGATTTCCATATATGATGTATTTTAATTTAATTTTGCTCTTTACTATTTATTTTTTTACCATACCATTGAATACAACATCAATCAAGTGGCCTGCGTTATTGACCAATGCAAAATCTGCCCTTTTTGCTGCGTTTCCCATCACGTTGTCGAGCATCTATGGCACTATACAGCGATAATTTCGGCACGAATGTTAGCCTTGAGTTAGTCAATGGTCTGATGATTGCTGGCCGTACACTTTGCTTTTCAAATAACCCCTCAAACCTCCGGAGGAGTCAAATCTGGAGATTTGGGTCGAATCCCATCCAGGGAATTTTCGTTGCAGAAACTGCATTGTTTGATTTGCAGTGTAGCAGGGCGCACCGCACCGTCCTGTTGAAACCCGTAACTGTCCAGACCAGCCCTTTTTCACACATTTGTGGGCACACATAAAGAGCCAACATCCAGCGATATCGATTCCCATCGACTGTTACGTTTTCTCTAAAGAAAAATGGCCCAATGATGATTTTGACGCAAACGCCGGCCCAAGCAGTCACTTTTTGGTCTTGCAATGGTGTTTCATGAATCTCGTGTAGATTCTCCGTTCCCCAAATGCGGCAACTTTGCTGGTTGGCCATATTCCAAGCGACGTGGACGGTCTGTCGGCAATATTCTTTGAGTCAATTGAACATCATCCTTCAAAATGCGCAGCAAGGTGGTTCCAAATAATGCCAAAATGCTGAGCGCGGTGTCGATACGACACATGTGGGTTCTCGGCAACACTCTCTCTCTCTCTTACCGCTTCAACCAGTTCATTAGACTTGTTGACGATCTCCCTCTGTCCCCTGCTCAAGAAAATTCGACACCAAATGGCGAATAATGTTGTCAGACGGTGCTTGTGTTGGCCACGATATTTTCGACGATATACACTTTGAGTTAACACAAACGAACGACTATTTTCAATGTACAGGGTCACTATTGCGGCGCGCTGTTTCGGTGTGAAGCGATTCATGGTTAAAATTGAACTGAATTGACGTTTGAAAAATATGTTTTTTTTTTTATTGATTCATTCTACACACAGGGTGTACCCCTATGAATGCAGAGCATTGTGTTGAATGGAAGGAAGGTGGAAGGAAGATTGGAGAGGGAATGCAATCACACAGGACACCGATCAAGACATTACTGAAGTCAATTGGTCGCTGTGGTGTAGTGGTAGTGCGTTGGACTGCTACGCAGAGTGTCCGTGGTTCGAATCTCGGCACAGCCAAAATCAAAAATTAGGAAAAATAATTTTTCTACACGGCACCACCTCTTGACAGGCAGTGGCAAACCTATAAGAGTAAAAATTGCTATGAAAAGCTTTTCACTTTCATTCATGTACAAATATAACACGCAAAACATGAGTGGATGCGAAAAGTTCGGCCTAGGCCCTCCATGGGCTGTTGTGCCATTAAAAGTAAAGTAAAGTAAAGAAGTCAATTGGTTGATAAATGTAAAAAATTATCCAATGTTTACATACCGACATAAAACATGGTGCACCCTGTATATTTATATGAAAAAAAGTTACAGCATGAAAATCAAAATTTGAGCTTTGGTTGAGTATAGAATGAATATCAGAAGTATTTTATTTACTGATAAGAAATTCAAAAGCAATAACATGAAAATCAAATTTATTTCCCGGGATAAGACAGACAGATCCAGATACTGCGCATATTTACTGACAATATCACACTTAACGTAGACAGTTCATGATTTACACAGAGTTTATACTGAAACTTTTATCCGCTCTAACTTTTTGAGTACCAATGAAAACAAAAATCAAAAAACAAAAACTTTTTTCGCAAAGGTTTAATGATTTTTTGAGAGCATTAATATCATTTTTTCTTTGATAAAAAAAAACGACAAAAATTCAAATTACTAACCGAAGATGACATCATAGGCCAAAATGATCTGAAAAGAAAGGGTCTTTAGAGAGCTCTCCAACGATATTTTAAACTTGACAATCGGACATCAAATAACCAAAATATGACAAAAATATTGATTTTAGCGGTTTTTTCAGGAATCCCTAGGGGAACTTTTTATTTGCCCTAAAGCAAATAAAAATCTCGGGGTAAGCTTCCAAAATAGGTGGTGTCCCGATAAATTTGTTTCCCCGCCGTAGGGATGTGACCCTGGGCTAATGTAACTTGTCACTGCCTTAATAGGTTTTTCCTCTCTCCCTCTCCCTCTCCCTCTCCCTCTCCTCTCCCTCCTCTCCTCTCTCTCCCTTCCCTCTCTCTCTCTCCCTCCCCTCTCCCTCCTCTCTCCTCCCTCCCTCTCTCTCCTCTCTCCTCTCTCTATCTCTCTCTCTTTTTTCAATTGGAAGGTAAATTAGAAACTCCGCAAATGAGAGAATGTAGCAAACAATTGCAAAAGTATCACAGTGACCCCGTACCTTGCTCTACATAGTTACTTACTTGCCATAGGATTTGCCGGCAAAATAAAACATATTCAATTTCATGTTCAATGAATTGTATAAATTTTTTTCTAGTTCTACCTAACTTCATAACAGTAATTAGCCATTTTGTATTTGCATTCAAATCGGTATAATTTTTTGTAACTCTTTTTTTTTAATGGATTGCTTTCATAAAAGAGACAACAACCAATAATTTGCAAAAACAGCGGTAAATTTAACAGTTTGCATATGTATGAGTGAGTATGAGTGAGGAAAAAGTTTAAAATTCACTAAAAGCAGACAATAACAGCGGCAGCAGCAGCAACAGCAACAAGAAGAGCGAGCTAGTCAAAGTCTAAGCCAAAGCGGGAAGACAGACGGACGGACAGTGAAATGCATATATATTTTTCATTT